>CM069861.1:13811323-14261323 GCA_036172795.1 Pelodytes ibericus
AAGAGCACGTGACTTCTTCCCATTACGGCACGTGACCCGGAGAGGCTGCTGTGTGAATAACCTGCCCTACTCCCACGATGCTCAGCCAGCCACCTGCCCCTCTAACTGCTGCGATATATGTGCTTAGACTATGTTTGTAATATGATTGTGTTTATGATATGTTTATATATATAGACTGTTTATAATATGTCTGTATTTATATATGCTTAGACTATGTTTATATGTCTGTATTTATATATGCTTAGACTATGTTTATATGTCTGTATTTATATATGCTTAGACTATGTTTATATGTCTGTATTTATATATGCTTAGACTATGTTTATATGTCTGTATTTATATATGCTTAGACTATGTTTATATGTCTGTATTTATATATGCTTAGACTATGTTTATATGTCTGTATTTATATATGCTTAGACTATGTTTATATGTCTGTATTTATATATGCTTAGACTATGTTTATATGTCTGTATTTATATATGCTTAGACTATGTTTATATGTCTGTATTTATATATGCTTAGACTATGTTTATATGTCTGTATTTATATATGCTTAGACTATGTTTATAATATGTCTGTATTTATATATGCTTAGACTATGTTTATATGTCTGTATTTATATATGCTTAGACTATGTTTATATGTCTGTATTTATATATGCTTAGACTATGTTTATATGTCTGTATTTATATATGCTTAGACTATGTTTATATGTCTGTATTTATATATGCTTAGACTATGTTTATATGTCTGTATTTATATATGCTTAGACTATGTTTATATGTCTGTATTTATATATGCTTAGACTATGTTTATAATATGTCTGTATTTATATATGCTTAGACTATGTTTATAATATGTCTGTATTTATATATGCTTAGACTATGTTTATAATATGTCTGTATTTATATATGCTTAGACTATGTTTATAATATGTCTGTATTTATATATGCTTAGACTATGTTTATAATGTTTGTTTATATTTTTATATGCTTAGACTATGTTTGTTTACTTATGTTTATAATATGTTTGTTTGTTTATATATTCCTAGATTATGTTTGTAATTTGTTTATTTATATATGCTTAGAATGTTTATAATGTGTTTATATTTATATATACTTAGACTATGTTTGTTTACATATGTTTATAATATGTTTGTTTGTAATATGTTTATATATTCTTAGACTGTGTTTATAATGTTTGTTTATATTTTTATGTTTAGACTGTTTGTTTACATATGTATATCATATGTTTGTTTATATATTCCTAGATTATGTTTTTTATGTTTATAATATGTTTGTAATTTGTTTGTTTATATATGCTTAGAATGTTTATAATGTGTTTATATTTATATATACTTAGACTGTGTTTGTTTACATATGTTTATAATATGTTTATGTTGATAATATGTTTGTAATTTGTTTGTTTACATTTATTTATGGTGTTTGCGCCAGTGCAATCCCTTATTTATTTATTTTTTAAAGGGGGCGCAGGTGTGTGCCTGAATTTGTGCTAAAAGTCTCAATTCACAATTTAATCACAAAATATGTCAGAATGGAAAAACAAAAAGGGCAGTGGATTCTGTATCGGTTTTTTATCACACGCTCGATCAAGTCCTTCGTTGCGCTTTAGATGGCGTCGTTCGTAACTTTCAGAGGCAAAAAGTTTTCAGTGAAACATTCGGTAAAAATATTTTTGCTAGAAATCAAATTATTCTCGTCTACGAGAGTTGCTTTTACGTTCAACGCATTGAGTATGACGGAATACAGGAGTCAATGCAGTTGACAAAGGTAGAGTTCAATAAAGGGTCTATTAGTATGCCCCGATCAGGCCCAGATTTGGGGCATAATACTGAATGTCTGAGCAAGCCACAGTTCAGCTACTTAATATGGCCGATTTTGGCACGAAATTGGCAATTTTCGCCTATTTCGCGACACCTTTGTGCTACATTCATGAAGAGCTAGTCCAATGTTTCACAACAGTTTAGCCATCCCACGATCAGATAAGAAGCAGTTAGAGAAGATATTCTCTTGTTTGAGGACTCATACCCTTGGACTGTTTCCTACCTTTCACGCTGGGTGCTGGGACAAGGAGTTGCACCATTGGTGTCCAGTGGAGTACCAGAGAGCGTGTCTCTTGTTCATCTACCTGAAGTACAGTGCAGAGTTATAGATGTACTATTGAAATGCTCCAAGTAGACCTTTGCTCCCTCCATCTAGCTGCCCCTCCTGGCATCGCATGTCTCCAGTATTAAAATAAAAAAGAAAAGCACTCATCAGTTGAGGTTGAGGACTTTCGGGGACTTGCTTGGTTTGCCAGTTTATTACTGGGATTCCTCTTATCTGGGTAGCGAGAGGAAGCAATGCTTACCTCTGCCCTGTCTCTTTCATGTTCTGCCAGCTTTAGGCTGTCCCATCCATTCGGGGACTTTCTGCACCCTGGTTGCCAAGCCTGCCCATTTCCAGAGCCATTCATGCCCATTTTATGGGTGCGAGCTAAAGCCTGGAGTTGTCCCTTTCCAAACCCCAGATGAAGCTGTAATCTCCAGGGAGAGGAGAGGCTGACTAACTGTAATTCCAATGGTACAAATGATTAGAGAAAGATTAGTTGAGGTGAGCTGGGGAGATAAGAGTTCTAAGAGTAGTGTTTTATGGAATTGTAGTAAGTCTACTGAGGCAATAGAAGGACCGGTAATCGTTTGAAGAAAAGATAGCAGTCCTAGATGAACCCTAGATACACCTACCATTCCAGGGCATGTCTGAGGAGGACAGTTCCTTGCCTTCTTCTGTATGTCTATTGGTTAAAAGATGCTTGGAAAAACCCTGTTTGGTTGACACATTGCTGGTGGAATAAACGGTTAAAAGGAGGGCTGAGCCAAGTCTAATTTGTTATGCTATGGTACCGGAGAGGGGAGCTGATCACTTTCTGCAACTCAGTGTAGCAAGATGGTGGTAGCAGTGGTGAAGCAGAGTCTGTAGGCCAGAGGAAATGTTCCTGGTACTTTGTTATCCTTCTAATGATCAGTATCCTGCAGACCTGCTGGGGAGATCTGAAGAGAGAGTGGGGAACACATGCACAGAACCCTCGGCTTGACTTATTCACGAACCATTGGCTTGACACATTCACGGAACCCTTGGCTCGACACATTAATGGAACCCTTGGCTCAACTTATTCACGGAACCCTCGGCTCGACACATTCACGGAACCTTCGGCTCGACACGTTTACGGAACCCTTGGCTTGACTTATTCACGGAACCCTAGGCTTGACACATTCACGGAACCCTTGGCTCGACTTATTCACGGAACCCTAGGCTTGACACATTCACGGAATCCTCAGCTCGACACATGTTTTTTTTTTTGTTTCCATGCTAGACTGAAAATTCCCTTTTCTCTATTTGACTTCTGGTAGCAGAACACTAACTGACATTCCAAGAAAGAAAGAATAAAAAAAACTAAGTTAAAAAGACCATCAATCTCAATTTTTTCCTAATGACAAATAACTCATGTCTTCTCCCTATTGACTCCAGTTGACCCTAGCTCTATATTGCACATCGGCCTGTACAAAGCTTCCAACTTACTCTTACACTTAGTAGGAAAGGAAAATAGACAATGGGAAAAAAGATACAGAGAGTAAAAAATGAAATAGGGCCTCAAAATAGAAATAGAAAGAACAGTGCTGTTAAGAATAAAAAGATAGAAGTCAATACAAAATCAGAATGAACAAAATACAAAGGAAAGGATACAAGAAGTGACAAATATTAGAGAATAAATGAAAAAGGTATAGGTCCATGGTAAGTTCTGGGCACCTTGTCTAAACAAAGACATTATGGAACTGGAGAAAGTGCAGCGGAGGGCTACAAAACTAAAAAGGGGAATGTAAAGTTTTAGTTATGAAGAAAGGCTGGAAAATAAATTTGTACACACAAGATAAGGATATATTAATGTTTTATAAATATGTACAGAACCAATACAAAAAGGTCTCTCTAAAGATATGTTCAATAACAGAACAGTACAAAGGACCAGAGGCCACCCACTAAGACTGGTTTGCCTTCTTTTGTATCACCAGAGGTAAACAAGGAATAGGAAAGGAGTTGAACTTGGCGCAAATCAACCAAACTACTATGTATTTATGAATATTGCTATATATACACTTATCAGCCATAATATGACCGGTATACAGAACTGTGCACAATGTATGGAGGATCCAAAGAACAAATCTCGCTGTGGATGTATCACAATGAACTGAACACTGTGGACTCAAGATGGATGCTTGCAGTCAGGAGTAGAAGGAGCTAAGGTGAGGTCTATTAGCAAGAAGACGGTAAAAATTCAGAAAGTGGGATTGAGAGGGATAGCATAGTTGACAACAGTCACAAGTCTGCCAGGGCAGTCCTTTTTTTATTTTTTATAATACAATACATGCATTCGGTGTGAAACTATACAACATATTATCTTAACATAATTTTATACATTTTTAAATATTTTAAGTTATTTTAAAAGCACCTAGGTTAGATGTAAACATATTGGAGATTTAATCACAATATATGGCCATATTTTGCTTACCCCACGCCTATGCCAAAGTGCTCCAAACTTGGTGAGTCCTATCTGTATATCTGAATCCCTCCGACACTCGGTTTTATAATTTATACAGTTTCACTGGACACCATGTACAGAGCCCCTGGGTTCTTTTTTTTTATGTCAAATTCAAAGCTGTGTATGTCTTGCTGTGATGTCACATAACTTTGCCCTTTAGGCTCCACCCCTTTTCATCCCGCGTCGGCCATGTTGGCAAGCAAGGGATGGTATATTTGTATTTATTTGTTGGGATGGGTCGGATTTTGTAAACTACCAGTCTTTCTCAGATACCCATGACTGATGAATTCAATGTTCCCCAATACTGGGTGTTTACACCGGGCATAATAAACAAGATCTAGGATTTCCAGACGGAGGCAGGGGACGACATAATCCAGTCTAGAGAATCCATTTCTTCCATCTGAAATCATGACAAACTGGACAGTGTGAAAAAGGCTCAAATGGGGAAGCTCTATTAAGTGACTTCTGTATGCTGGGCAAGGAGGAACACATTTGTTTTAGGGGAAATTACTTTACTAAGAAATGTAAGTTACTTTACAACCATCTCACATTATTGTGCATTATATTGCACTGTGATACACTCACACACTGCACATTACTGTGAGTTTTATTGCTGTTGAGTCTGTGATACACTCACACACTGCACATTACTGTCAGTATTGCTGTGGAGTCTATGATACCCTCACACACTGCACATTACTGTGAGTTTTATTGCTGTGGAGTCTGTGATACACTCACACACTGCACATTACTGTGAGTTTTATTGCTGTGGAGTCTGTGATACACTCACACATTGCACATTACTGTGAGTTTTATTGCTGTGGAGTCTGATACACTCACACACTGCACATTACTGTGAGTTTTATTGCTGTTGAGTCTGATACACTCACACACTGCACATTACTGTCAGTATTGCTGTGGAGTCTATGATACCCTCACACACTGCACATTACTGTGAGTTTTATTGCTGTGGAGTCTGTGATACACTCACACACTGCACATTACTGTGAGTTTTATTGCTGTGGAGTCTGTGATACACTCACACATTGCACATTACTGTGAGTTTTATTGCTGTGGAGTCTGTGATACACTCACACACTGCACATTACTGTGAGTTTTATTGCTGTGGAGTCTGTGATACACTCACACACTGCACATTACTGGGAGTTTTATTGCTGTTGAGTCTGTGATACACTCACACACTGCACATTACTGGGAGTTTTATTGCTGTTGAGTCTGTGATACACTCACACACTGCACATTACTGTCAGTATTGCTGTGGAGTCTATGATACCCTCACACACTGCACATTACTGTGAGTTTTATTGCTGTGGAGTCTGTGATACACTCACACACTGCATATTACTGTGAGTATTATTGCTGTGGAGTCTGTGATACACTCACACATTGCACATTACTGTGAGTTTTATTGCTGTGGAGTCTGATACACTCACACACTGCACATTACTGTGAGTTTTATTGCAGTGGAGTCTGTGATACACTCACACACTGCACATTACTGTGAGTTTTATTGCTGTGGAGTCTGTGATACACTCACACACTGCACATTACTGTGAGTTTTATTGCAGTGGAGTCTGTGATACACTCACACACTGCACATTACTGTGAGTTGTATTGCTGGGGAGTCTGTGATACACTCACACATTGCACATTACTGTGAGTTTTATTGCTGTAGAGTCTGTGATACACTCACACACTGCACATTACTGTGAGTTTTATTGCAGTGGAGTCTGTGATACACTCACACACTGCACATTACTGTGAGTTGTATTGCTGGGGAGTCTGTGATACACTCACACACTGCACATTACTGTGAGTTGTATTGCTCTGGAGTCTGTGATACACTCACACATTGCACATTACTGTGAGTTGTATTTCTGTGGAGTCTGTGATACACTCACATTGCACATTACTGTGAGTTGTATTGCTGTGGAGTCTGTGATACACTCACACACTGCACATTACTGTGAGTTTTATTGCTGTGGAGTCTGTGATACACGCACACTGCACATTACTGTGAGTTTTATTGCTGTGGAGCTCTGTGATACACTCACACACTGCACATTACTGTGAGTTTTATTGCTGTGGAGTCTGTGATACACTCACACACTGCACATTACTGTGAGTTTTATTGCTGTGGAGTCTGTGATACACGCACACTGCACATTACTGTGAGTTTTATTGCTGTGGAGCTCTGTGATACACTCACACACTGCACATTACTGTGAGTTTTATTGCTGTGGAGCTCTGTGATACACTCACACACTGCACATTACTGTGAGTTTTATTGCTGTTGAGTCTGTGATACTCACACACTGCACATTACTGTGAGTTTTATTGCTGTGGAGTCTGTAATACACTCACACACTGCACATTACTGTGAGTTTTATTGCAGTGGAGTCTGTGATACACTCACACTGCACATTATTGTGTGTTTTATTGCTGTGGAGTCTGTGATCCATTCATAAGCCCTGCACATTACTGTGGAGCCCTGTCATATTCATAAACTATACATTGCTATGAAGCTCTGTGATACACTCATAAGCCCTTAACATTGCCGAGTACACTCACACCATGTATTACTGTTTTATTGCTGTGGAGCTCTGTGATACACTTGCACACTGCTGAGTTTTATTGCTCTGGAGCCCTGTCATATTCATAACCTATACATTGCTGTAGAGGTCTGTGATACACGCATAAGCCCTGCACATTAATGAGTAACCATACATTACAGTGTTACATTGCTATGAAACTCTTTGAAATACTGCACGTTACTGTTTAATTGCTGTGAAGCTCCGATATACTGCCCATTATTGCTGTGGAGCTCTATGATATACTGCCTATTACTCTTTTATGGCTGTGGAGCACTGATATACTGCCCATTACTGTTTTATGGCTGTGGAGCTCTATGATATACTGCCATTGTTTTATTGCTGTGGAGCTCTACAATATATTGCCATTATGTTTTATTGCTGTGGAGCTCTATGATATACTGCCATTATGTTTTATGGCTGTGGAGCGCTCAGATATACTGCCCATTACCGTTTTATTGCTGTGGAGCTCTATTATATATTGCCATTATATTTTATTGCTGTGGAGTACTATGATATACTGCCATTATGTTTTATTGCTGTGGAGCTCTATTATATATTGCCATTATGTTTTATTGCTGTGGAGTACTATGATATACTGCCATTGTTTTATTGCTGTGGAGTACTATGATATACTGCCATTATGTTTTATTGCTGTGGAGTACTATGATATACTGGACATTACCGTGGAGCTCTAGAATATACTGCACTTTACTGTTTTATTGCTGGAAGCTGTGATGCACTTATACACAGGATATTGCTTCAGAGTATTTCCCATCTGTCCTTCATTTTAGATCAATAGCAGAAATAAAACAAAGATATAGGAGAGGAACTGATGGGTGGGTATTTGGAGGCAGTGTACCTGGGACACACACACAGACCCCCAGATTTTTGTGGGAGGATTTTATTGGTCTCTTTTGTAATTACTGCACAATCACACAATGCTGATGATTACCTATGGCATGCCTCTATCATACAAAACACTCCTCTAGTTGCTTGCTATAGCAAGTGTAAGTGATGCCTTGGCATCCAAGATTAGTACATTGCAATAAAGAAATTATAATGTTATGAATCAGATGCTGGGCTGTTAAACATGCCGATAATCCAGATCATCACCTCGAGTCATTAAATCTTTCCCGGGCTTCTTAACCACCCGCCAGTCTCAGCAGAGGTTCCTTAATATCAGAGTGTAACATCTCACCATAAGATAGCACAACCAAAAGCAAACACTAGGGGCTGCCATCTTGCCAAGCAGGCACTCTCTGTTTCCACACATCACAGCCCACAGCCAATAAGGAGGTAGGAGACAAAGTCACAGACACCAATCAGTGCTGCTCATCACTTCTACATGAAATGCGAGTGGGTAATGAAACATTCGCCATACGAACATCTCTTCTACCAGTCAGAAAATAGCCGTCCGATACAAAGAAACGAACCCCTCTTTAAAGAATAAGATATCGTTATATGCTTTCCCTTCATCTGCATGTTCTCTTGTGAATTACTTTAATGTGAGTCATGACAAGAGCTGGCACCCCCCAGAGGACCGCCTCCGGGGCCGGCGCTCCCCCCCCAAAGGACTGCATCTGCTGCTCTTTTAGAGCAAGGCTCTTGGTTTTTACAATGTTCTTTATACATCTGACCACCAAAAAGGGGGTTGACCTAGTCTTCTATTGCCAGTATTTGATGTTCATCGATGTATAGATGGAGACGGAGGATTGGAAATATTGAAACTGTAACAGAGTGCGTTACCAGTGTTCCTCTACCCACTCCAGCAGATTTATTGCAGCTTTCCAATATGGCGTACCTCCTCAAGCAGACATGGTTTGGTCCAGCCATAGCAGGAGACCTGTACCTCTAACCAAGGAGGCCAGGGTATGCAGCAGAATCTAGCTCAGCCCCGGATTATTATAACCAGGATAGCTGATCTTAGGAGAGCTCCAGTGAGAGCGTTACCGCAGGAATCAGACTCCAACATTCAAGGCCTTGATAGTTGGAGCTTGGGCACTTCAGGGGGTCGGTGAGAGGAAGTATAAAACCTTTAGGACTTGACTGCCGCCCAAAAAGAGGAAAGTTAAAGAGCGGCCATATTTATTAAACCCATTTTTTTTTTTTTCCTTCGCATGTTGACCCAACAGAAGAGTCATGGTCAAGATAGGAGAGACACAGCACAACAGAGTCATTGAGAGAGGGGGAGATAGAGGAGCTGGGAGACAAGGGATCAAGGAGGACAAAAAGAGAAAGAGAGGGTGGAAGACAGAGGGAGAAAGGTCAGATGACAGAAAGCTTGGGGCGGGCAGAGAAAGACATACTTCACCAGTCTCATACACATATTAATCAACGGGGAAACACCGCCTTAACACGGAATTCAAGGGAACAGGAGGGGGTTTATATATAAAACAGCAGCCGATGTGCCCCCCACAAAGGGGGCAGAACAGTTCGTCAGGGAGTGGAGGACAGGGGTAGGAGAAATGAATCAGTCTTTCTTTTTGTCTTCATCTGCTTTCGGTGGGGAAGTATCTTCAGGTATGGGGGGAAGAGATGCAGGTCCCGCCTCCTGCACCGCCAGGGGGGCTGGGGCTTCTCCACTTGTCCCAAATTCATTTACCCTTGTTGGGTCCACCCTGTAGATCCACCGCTGGTACAGGTAGATGAAGAAAACCACATCTAAAGAGAACAAAACAAAAAAAAAAGGCCATGAAACTCGCATAAAGGAAGACATGACGAGGTGGGACTGTAGGAGGATATTGAGAAACAGATGCAGTGTCAAATATCACACAAAAATTAGGTAAAGGGCACAAGAAGACAATCTGATAGAGTAAGATTTTAGAGCGTCCATCATGTAAAACATATTACAGCACAGAATCTAAACAACTCTAAAATGCATCTATCCCCTAGACGCTATGTTATCTTTAGAAACCGTGTATACTGTATTTACATTATTTCTAACGGTATAATAGCGCTACACATACCTTATTAATTTATATAAATCACTTAATGTTATAAGGCTGATTATGTAAAATAATATACTGCCCACCTTACTTACGAAGCTGCCAGGTAACGTGAATTAATAAAATGTTTGAAAATCATTGCTCCACCTACTGACGGAGTTTGGAAAATCCAAACAATCAGCTGTATGCTCAGAATAGTGCATTCTCTGCCGCTGAAATCCAGCCATAGTAAAATCCCTGCGTGTTATAATCCCATGACGTCAGAGGTTTTAAACTGTGGCTCTCCAGCTGATGGTGGAATACATCGCCCATACTCCCCTGCCAACCTCTTGGCTGACCGAACATTATAGGAGATACATGCAATCAGCAGTCGGATTGCCTCAGTTTGACCCCCCTGACACACAGGTCATAACAAATCTATAGCATTTATTGTCAGAGCTTCTTTGAGACTTTCAGGGATGTCAGGATCCTCCAGAGGTTTTGTACGCAGTAAATCAGGCCAATTTATTCCAAACCCCACTGGGGAGTTAGCGGGGTCTTATATTTTGCAAAAGGAAGCCTCACCATCTCGCAGACACCCGATCCTATACATCATGGGCATCTTGATGACGAACGCGAATAGGTCGTCTATGAAGGTATTCAAAGCTTTGTACGTCAGCATCCTCCACGGGAGGTGGGCCACGGACTTCAGCTTGTAATTGATGAACAGCTGTGGAGTCATCGTGATGAACCCTGTGAAGAGAAGCAGAAGGAAGCAATGGGCTTTAGCACAGAGAATAAGAATGAACAAAACTACTAGAATGGCATACATAACCGATAACCAAAATGGAAAAAAACTACTAGCATATAAACCAATAATAACCCAAATAAACAACACTACTAGCATACAAAACTGATAACCAAAATGAACAAAGCTACTAGCATGGCATACAAAACCGATCATAACCCAAATGAACAAAGCTACTAGCATGGCATACAAAACCGAAAATAACAAAATGAACAAAGCTACTAGCATGACATACAAAACGGATAACCAAAAGGCAAGAATGTGTTTTATATAACAGGACAAATCGTGCTGCATCAGACGCTTGGTTTTTAGTTTGAAATAGAATCTGTAAGTAAATATATACATTCTGCAGGTGTTGTCTTGTCCTTTATTGCGTGGAGATCACAATCCCACAATGCACTGCATGTGCAAAGCATTCTGGGTGCATACACATTGCGCTGCCTATGGCCTACAGATACCGGCTGCAGGGTTCAGTTCAATATATTCTCTTACTAATAAATAGTACCTCTGCCAGCTGTCAGGCCAGCACATTGGGGGTTATGTATAATAATCAGAATCAGTTCTAATGGAATGTCTCTGCTGATGAGAAATGGGAATGTTTTACTGACCAGTGGATTTTAATGTATTCAATTTAAGAAGAAACATGTCTCGACTGACTGTCATGTTTCTCTATGAAGATTTTAGGAAAGGGAGAGACCATTCCTGCTTTATAGCTCTGCTATCCGACTACAACTACCAGCAATCTCAGCCACACCCCACGTCCTCCTTACATCATCATGACGTGACACTAGGCTGGTAACTAACACCAGATCCCTATTGGATGAGAGATTCTCTCTACTTACCAAAGGTGAGGAGGAAACCGTATAACATGCTCAGTACAAAGGAGTACCAGCCCTTGTGCTCCATGTATAACAGGCTGTATACCGAATAGCACCCCAGCAGTGGGTACAAGAGCCAGGAGAGGTATCGGAAGGCCATCTGAGTAGATAAGAAAAGGGACGGTGATTAGTGGTTTAATTATAATAACTGCTGCGTCAAGAGAAACAAGATGTATTTTTAAAACACATTTGGAATTTTGAAAACACATCAGGTACTTTTTAAGATGGTATTTCCCCCCTGGGCATTGCTCACGGGGACATACTGGACATATTAATGAGAAAGGCATGAGCATGAACTGAACTCCAGCACATGACCTCCAAGCAATGGACGTCCTTCATGATAAAGGCCACTCCAGCACATGACCTCCAAGCAATGGACGTCCTTCATGATAAAGGCCACTCCAGCACATGACCTCCAAGCAATGGACGTCCTTCATGATAAAGGCCACTCCAGCACATGACCTCCAAGCAATGGACGTCCTTGTTAAAGGCCACTCCAGCACATAACCTCCAAGCAATGGACGTCCTTCATGATAAAGGCCACTCCAGCACATGACCTCCAAGCAATGGACGTCCTTCATGATAAAGGCCACTCCAGCACATGACCTCCAAGCAATAGACGTCCTTCATGATAAAGGCCACTCCAGCACATGACCTCCAAGCAATAGACGTCCTTCATGATAAAGGCCACTCCAGCACATGACCTCCAAGCAATGGAAGTCCTTCATATTAAAGGCCACTCCAGCACATGACCTCCAAGCAATGGACGTCCTTCATGTTAAAGGCCACTCCAGCACATGGCGTGTTGTAATGCACACGATGGAGATGGTTGCATGCATAAAAGACAGAACATACAGCTGTACATTCAGAAAAGCGCATGCGCATTGAAACTAAACCAGGTAAGCACTGGCTCTCTGTGCATTTACAAAACATGGGTGGGTATTCACTAAAAGGTGAGTTGCAAATTTCATCTCACCAATGTATGTATCTATACATTGTGCAGGGAACCAACCTGTACCTCACCTTTTAGTGAATAGTCCCCAATACATATGTAATGAGCTTGTGGGGATGTCCCCATCAGCAGTGACTCTCTCACATGTTCCTTACCGTCTCCTATCGGAGTTGAATGGATGTAGCATTTCCTCCATTGGTCTAACGTTTACAAACTCAATCAACTAATGAATGGGGTTTAAATCTCCGTAAAACCTGTTATTACATACAATATATACACAAAACCCTCCAGAAAAGTGTGAAATACTCAGTGTGCTCATTGTGACTCACGGTGTCCAGTGTGTACACGCTTAATCACATGTATATTGTTTGTACTGATTGAAGTAGCACATGGCTTGTGTACAGTTCTGCTCATTACATAACCCTGACCTCACGTATTGATCAGTCCATCATTACACAATATACATGATATCATAACACTGACTGAGTTTATTCACACTGAGTATTTCACATTTTGCTGGTATTTTTTTTAGTATTTTCTTAAATATCTGTAATAAATGGGTTTTCACAATTGGTTTTGAGGATTATTCCCCACATATCATCGAGTCCTCCCTATCTGCGAATACGAACCACGCTCTGGTCTATCCTAATTTATCAACCAAGGTGAAGCCTAGAGTGCGCAGTATATGCTCCCCGTCCAGTGCGCAGCCTATTGCCAGTGCGCAGCCTATGCTCCCCATCCAGTGCGCAGCCTATAGCCAGTGCGCAGCCTATAGCCAGTGCGCAGCCTATAGCCAGTGCGCAGCCTATAGCCAGTGCGCAGCCTATAGCCAGTGCGCAGCCTATAGCCAGTGCGAAGCCTATGCTCCCCATCCAGTGCGCAGCCTATAGCCAGTGCGCAGCCTATGCTCCCCATCCAGTGCGCAGCCTATAGCCAGTGCGCAGCCTATGCTCCCCATCCAGTGCGCAGTCTATAGCCAGTGCGCAGCCTATGCTCCCCATCCAGTGCGCAGCCTATAGCCAGTGCGCAGCCTATAGCCAGTGCGCAGCCTATGCTCCCCATCCAGTGCGCAGCCTATAGCCAGTGCGCAGCCTATAGCCAGTGCGCAGCCTATAGCCAGTGCGCAGCCTATAGCCAGTGCGCAGCCTATAGCCAGTGCGCAGCCTATAGCCAGTGCGCAGCCTATAGCCAGTGCGCAGCCTATAGCCAGTGCGCAGCCAATGCTCCCCGTCCAGTGCGCAGCCTATTGCCAGTGCGCAGCCTATTGCCAGTGCGCAGCCAATGCTCCCCGTCCAGTGCGAAGCCTATAGCCAGTGCGCCACCTATGCTCCTGTCCAGTGCGTCGCGTATGCTCCCCGTCCAGTGCGCAGCCAATGCTCCCCGTCCAGTGCGCAGCCTATTGCCAGTGTGCAGCCAATGCTCCCCATCCAGTGCGCAGCCTATTGCCAGTGCGCAGCCTATTGCCAGTGCTCACCGATCATTAGTCATTTCACATGAAACCGTGTCATACTCACATCATCATAGACCTTTGTGGATGATTGCACATACGTGGACTTATCCTTCATTGTTATCCTAGGGAAGATTCCAGCCACCTTGTTCTCTCTGTCCACCTGTTATGAGAGGGGTAAAAATCAATAGCTTAATTTACAGAGTCAATGCAGAAACATATAGAGGACGGTGATTAGAAGACACGTGAAATATTCCTAGTTACTAGAACCCCCTCTATAACGGGTCCAGGTAAGGAGTCGTAACATATAGAGGTAACATTAGAGGTCACACCCAACACTGACAAAGAGCGACATGGACCCACCTTGACGTCCATGACTTTGGTGATCTTCCAGAAGTCGATGAGCAGACCGATTCCTACGCTGACCTGCACAACAAAGTTGGTCTCGTTGTCCAATATGTACAGCAAGACCACCAGTGACTGGAAAACACCGAAGATAACAGAACGAACGGAAAGGCCTTCCAGGGACTGACGACTATTCCAAAACTGGATGTCTGCGAAAAGAGACAGAAAAGAGAGATCACTTACTCTGGGGTTTTATTCCTTGCCGCCACATTAACATTTTCAGCAATGATGACACAGAACCCGTTATATATTTCTAATTAGCCCCCCCCTAATATCTTACCATTCTTGAAGGCCAGGAACTCAAAGACACTGTGTACAATGGATACAGTGATGGTCAGAGCCAGAAGATAGGGATTAGTCTCCAAAAGGGCCACCTGGTAACATGAAAAGTAACACTGGTTTATAATGTTGTTTTAACAAAGCACTAGGTGGATACAGTTTACATGGAATAAGAGATAATCAAGAATTTAGCGCACAAGAGCATCACAAGCTTAACGTGATAAACACTCAAGTTAGAATTCGAATTCTAGTCACTGGTTAGAAATCCACAGCAGATCCCCCAACATTCAGACTTATTACAGCAATAAGCAGAGAATTCCTAGGACGGATTCCTACGTATTTTAACGTATCTAAAAGTGCAAGTAGGGCTTCAGATGAACCAATACCGTCCCTTTAAAATAGATGAACAGAAATGTACAGATGCCTTCAAAAAAAAAAAAAAAAAGATTGAACTGGATTTTTTTTTTTTTAAGAAAAAGCAGAACATACAGGGCTATAAATAACAGAATCAACATTCATTTTTAGAGCTTCTTGTTTTAAGGGGACATTTAGTTGCCTCCCATGTGGCAAAACTCAAAAATTGCTTTATTTTGGATCAACTGCAAGAAGAAGGATTGGTAGACGTGTTGAACTTGATGGACTTTTTTCAACCTAAATGACTATGTTACTATGCATTTGCAGGAGACGTTCCCCCCCCAAGCACCCTATGGATTCATAATGCCCTAGGCTGTGGGCCTTCCATCCTTCTCTCACCTTCACAGAGTCTTGCTCTTCGTCAGACTGCTCATACAGATCCTCTCCCAGGAAATTCCAGGGGCTGCGGGAGCTTTGCGCGGCGTACAGCTGCCATCGCCACAGTGAGAGAGGGCAGAAGGACAGGCGCAGGGGCAGAGAGGTCACGCTGGTGTTGATGGGTATGTAGTCTTTCTGCAGGTTCCAGTAGTCATTAAAGTACAGGATTGGATAGTAATCACCACTAACTGCATCGAACTTCACAACTGGGGAGCAGATAAAGAGCAGGCAGCAACTTTAGACTTACACAGGGGTAAAAACAAGCAATCATATAACGAATCAAGAGGATTAAAAAGGTATTCACGTGGAGGGCAGAGAGGGCTATTTAAATGTAATAGTTATTCCCGAACATGACAGATATGTGTAGATTTTAGGAGCCAAACTCAGCAGTACGGGGTTTAGAAGTAATGGCTCCTGGTATTCGCTCTGTGGGTTAACCCTTTCCCGACGTTAGGACGTACTATGCCGTCCTGACTTTAAGTGCGGCTCCTCGTGATGAGCTGTTTTTGGATCCCGCTGCAGGCACTTACAGCGGGATCCCACCTGTCATCTGAGGCCACTTTGAGTGATCAAAGCGAGCACCGGCTACATTTCTCCAAATCGCGCCTCCGTGACACGTCACACGTGACCTCCGGAGGTCTCGTGATTTTTTGGCAGGGACCCACAGGGTCTATTAAGACCCTGATCGGGTCTCTGGCAGAGTGTTCCTGGCTACCCATCAGATTGTGATCGGTGGCCAGGAACAAATCGTGACGTTTTGGTGCTTGCGTCGTTTGGGAAGCAAGCACCATGCGTCACGAAGGGGTTAAAGGGTAACTGTAGTGGTAAAATCAACTTTGTTTCTTTAATTGCAAAACGTCATAACAACCACAAGTTTTGTATGTAAAAACATTAATGAAAGCATATAAGAATGAGTTTATTTATTTTTACCTCCCAACCTCCCCCAATGTACCATGCTGGCCACGGTCACCTTAATAAAAATTTCGGCCTTATCCAACCGAAGATGTGAGGCGTCCATTTTGGATACCATAAAAATGGCCGCTGCCAGTATCCAAAATGCCCGCCTCACATATGTCGAAACGCCGGCTTGCACGCGTCTAAAGTCTGATTGGTGTGGACATGGGGAGGTAAAAATATGCTTTTGCTACGGTCACTGTTATTATAATGATATTTTGCATTTAAAGAGACAGTGAATTTTATGGCTACTATGTCCTTTAATGTGTCAAATCTGTACAGCCCACTGGTTTGCAGGTTTAATTCTTGGCAGTGTGACTTCTGAGGTAGCTAAAATGCCCATTAATACCATTATACTGGGTGATAAGTAACCTCCTCATTCAGAATAGCTGAACATATCCTGGTTATACACCTATTAAGTTATTACTTGTCAAGCCTTGGACTGGTCACCTCATATTGAGGACTATGTGCATGGATAGGATAAGCCGGAAAAAATGTCTGTAAATGACATACAAAAGGAGACAAGATGGCGGTTTAGGGCTGGGACTGTGCATATGTACATAACTCAAGAAGTCTACTCGTCCGCCCCCCCCCCCCCCCCCCAACCCAACCCAGACTTCTCAGCACGTGAAGGACCACCCGGGTAATACTTACACTGGTCCAGAGGTGGTGGGACACTGCCCTGCACCCATGGAGTATGGTCATCAACAACGTTTATGGTTAAATTTGGATGCCAGTGAGAGATGATCTCAATAGGACCATAGTCCTCGGCTCTCTGAAAGGAGAGACACAATAAGGATATTACATGATCTATAGAGCAGCACAGAGCATGGTAATCAGGGGGACAGGGGCCCAAAGTGAACAGTGCCATGGGTGAAACCTTAAACTGCACCCACCTTAATCATCTCCGGATCAGCCTCGGTTTCTCCTGTCAGGAGATTCTTGGTTTTGAGAAATCGTCGTCGTTTGTATTTGTTCAACACTGGAAGAGACCGAGAGAGAGAGAGCGCGTGTGAGGAGAAGAGCTAGCGGCATTACACACACCATCAGAGGCAGGAACATCCTTACTGCGAGAGGTGTGTACTGTGGCCAGCCTCCTGTACAGGGTCTTCTGGCCTGGGTCAGGGTGGAAGCCACTCTTTGTCAGATACACATGGATGTAGAAGGTTCCATTCTTCTGGACACCCTGTATAAGAAACACAAAACCTTCTGTTAAAGAAACAGTCCTCTGCATTGAGAGTGTAATTAATGGGCCATTCAGACCAGGGGGCTAGCGGTTATTGTAAGAAATGGCTGGTTGTCCCTGGCAGCTGCCATTTTAAAACATTCGCCTTGAGGTTTTCCATCGACTGATAAGGCTGTCTAATCGCAAAGCGAGGCATGTAAGAACCAACGATGCATTATACCCGATACCAGGAAGAGGGTGAGAACACAATGTACAAAATGGACATGGTTCGCAGCCTCGGATAGCACAGAGACATGACAAACCCACCCAAGAAAAGCTCCCCCCGTTTCCTAATTAGCGAAAATCAGCAGCACAGATAACAAAGTGTCAAGAAGAGAACATATGCCAAATAAACATATAAATGGCATGAGGAACGGGACATTTAACTGGAAAAAGGGGCATTTCATAAAAGTGAGGATCACGGAAAATAAATAAAAAAGTAAAATGAGTTATAGGTTCTTAAAACCACCTGTGTCACTGCTCCCAACAGCTCAATTTACCTGAGAGAAACTCTCACTAATATAAAGCGAGTAGGATGGCGCCCAGCAGACATAAATTAATCATAACAGGTCTCTCGCTGCTAGGGGGGACCCTGCGGATCCCATGCAAAAACAAAGGTCTCTCTCTGCTCTAGCCGGTCGCCGACCAGACGGCCGCCTGCTTCCTATGGAATAATGGCAGAGGATAAACTGGCGTGTACTATCAAACGTACCATCAAAGTACATGTCATTTTACCCTCATATTAGGGACAACTAACATTTCACTTTTGCTCCTACATTAGATGCACAAGTGAAAAAAAAAACATTTAGTGTCCCTGTAACTGAGCGGTTTGTGGAGGCGTAGCCTGCGACCTTATATATGCATGCATTGTACACTTTGCAGTGCAGGAATTTATCATACTTTATGACCAGTCACATATAGAATTTCATCCGAAATATGCAGCATTATTTACTGATCACAATTCATCAAAGTGACAGGGAGCTTTGATGTGTGCCTTGCTGTGTCCTTTACTGTGTGCCTTTGCTGTGTGCTTTTACCGTGTGCCTTTGCCGTGTGCCTTTGCCGTGTGCCTTTGCCGTGTGCCTTTGCCGTGTGCCTTTGCCGTGTGCCTTTACTGTATCCTTTGCTGTGTGCCTTTACTGTATCCTTTGCTGTGTGCCAATTTCCTGAGTAGCACATCTTGTATCTTTATACCTGCAGGGTTTTATTATTTTCGTATTGTATATTGGTGTATAGCCGTGTATATATTGTATATATCCGTGTATACACTGTATATATCTATATGTGTTGTATATATATATATATATATATATATATATATATAGTATATATCGATGTATACTGTATAGTGGTGTATATATTGTATATATCCGTGTATGTATTGTATATATATTGTATATATCTGTGTATACTGTATAGTGGTGTATATATTCTATATATCTGTGTATACACTGTATATATCTGTTTGTATTGTATATACTGTATATATCCGTGTATACTGTATAGTGGTGTATATATCGGTGTATTTGGTTGTTATATGAGGACAATCACCTCACATTCCATGTTGTATGGTTGCAGTATATGTGTAGGCCGTGACATGTCTCATGTGCGTCACATTTAATAGACCTACTTTACTCAGGTTTTCTTGATCTTTTTAGTGTGGTTCTGGCCACAAGGAAAGTGCCGTATTACGGCAGACGAACCTTTCCATGTATTGCACCGGCCCAGACTCATTAAAGAGCCTGATTCTTTATATATGGCAATCCATCTCCCACCCAAGACCTTCTCTTCCCATTACAGGACACAGTGCTAACTCCAGGCTTCATTCCCCTCTCGCCGCCCATTCTCCACATTCTGGGGACAGGGTTTACCTCTGGAATGTTGATGTCGGAATTCTGCTCATAGCAGCCGTCTCCATTCTCCCCGCTACTCCAGTCACCATAAACCAAGTCCTTCTGTTCCCAAATCAGAGCCGTCGAGGAGTTAAACTCTGTGAAGGTTTCGCTCTCCGACAGGAACACATGGAGGTCCTGAAAAATAGATAAGAGGATACATGGTAATGGCGCCACCTGAAGGCCCTGAGAGCTCTAGACCATGCAAATCCTACTCCATCGCATCCATTCCAACCCTCGCGCATCCTGTCTGTGGAGCTTTCCATACCATGAGAGTCTCTCTTGAGAAAAGGTTCCGACTAGGGGGTCTAGCCACCCCGGTGGGTGTGGCTTGGTCCTGGGGAGTGGATCCTCTTCGAAACCAGCTGCTGATGGCCCAGATTATGAAGATCCTACAAGACCAGAGATTGGAATAGTGAGACAAAAAATTAGTAACCAAGAGATTCATTGCAGAGAATATCCGTCCATATGACATGAGAGATATAAATCCAGACAGAGGTGTTGTAATGGAAGTACAGAGGTATTCACTGGTGCAAATCAGGAATACCAGACCTGTGGGTTAAAGTTTTTACCTGTAGTATTTACTTGGACCAGAAATTCCCAGCCTGGGGGAGAGAGGTGACATGTCTCCAGGGGGGTGGGAGGGGGGGTGCATAACTAAACTCAAGGACATTTAATATATTTTGTTGTTCCAGACTCACAAAAAGACTGTGAGAAGAACACACATCCCATGACATTGGTAGAGGGAATGTGTCTAATATGTAGGTTCTCTCTTGACTAAGAGGCAATACAGCTGTGTGGATAGGGAGATGTTATTTTCATATTGTTTTTAACATTTTCCAATATAGATTGTTACTGATGCGTGCAATATAACGAATAGATACACTTTATATAGGACATCATAAAAACACATTATATGCAAAGAGATAAAATAGATCACAGAGATGAGTTTTGCATACGTGTTAATTCTTACAATATTGTTCTAATCGGGCACTTTGTGGAGAGCTGGTGAAATTGATTTAGCACTTGTTAAAGGACTGATTTTACACATTGTATAAACGGGTTTCAATTTGATTGATCACATGTTCTCTATATAACACATACACTACATTATGCTTGAAACGGTGCCGAGTCCGATTTAATAAATGGGGACGAGTCCGATTTAATAAACGGGGACGAGTCCGATTTAATAAATGGGGACGAGTCCGATTTAATAAATGGGGACGAGTCCGATTTAATAAATGGGGACGAGTCCGATTTAATAAATGGGGACGAGTCCGATTTAAGAGCCAAATAACGTTTGAAACGAAAGGGACGGTGCGCCTGAGACTGAGGAGAATTGGAAGGGAACGTGATTTTAAAAAGGTTGATCACCTGAGACATTTAGGAGGTAACCCTCTCAGATCACAAGATTATGGACCTCTCAGGGCATGAGTGTTTTACTGTAGTTTCCCTCTCTCATGTAGGGCTTCTCAGTCAAACTAGATCAGGATTTAAAGGGACTGTATCATCTTAACATGGTTTTACTGTGAATGTAGAGCATTAAAAATTATTGAACATGATCTATACTTTATATTAGCAAAACTGCCAGTAAATGCCTAAATTAGGAGAAAAATGATTTTAAATGTGTCTGTGGAGTCTCCAGCTTATGACATCACCTGTGGCACAGTATGCAAATGAGCTGCTTTTCAATGGCAAATGCGTAATTTACATACCGTGCCACAGGTGATGTCATAAACAGGAGACTCCAGACACATTTGAAACACCTTTTTGTCCTAATTTATGCATTTACTTGCCGTTTTGCTAATACAATGTATAGGTGATTTTCAATCATTTATTATGCTCTACAAGCAGAATGTAAACAGTTAAAAAAATAAAAAACTTTTTCCATGCCTCTTGTTCAGATTCATCACATATATTTACACATTAGAAGGCCATGGTGGGCTCATTCGCCAGCCTGGGTAGAGGTTGGGCATATAGTAAGTGAGATCAGGTGTAATCAGGATTGAGAAAGGTCACTGGCAAATACTGACACTTTCACCCCAGCCACGACAAGCCAAATGTGTCCACTGTTTAACAGATCCTTATCAGTATCCATAGCTCTGTGGCAAAGACGGCATCCTGTGTAAACTACAGAACCCAGAGTATGGGAGGCTGGACCAAACACTACTCTGTACAGAGTATATAAGGTGATCACTTATAAGTCAAAATGATTATATAAATGAAATCTAATTACTAGAACAGTCAAATCGGAGGTGCCTCTCCACAGGCACAGCCTGGGTCAGGAGGTACATTGTATTCTCGCTCAGGGTCGTGCTATAAGATCACTCACCTGAACAGAATGCCTTTTATCACCTGCCAGGCGTTTGGGGGAGGCGGCTGCTGCTGTTGCTGCTGCTGGTCCGGCTGCATATTTTGCTGGTCTGGGGCCACTGCGGCTTCGGTTCCAACTGAACCATTGAGGCTGGTCTGTGAACAAAAAGGAAACGGTTACTTACACAGCGGTCACAACCCGTGAGCCGTATGAAAAAATACTCATGGCGGCTGCCGCCATCTTGCAGGGCAACAGCTCCATGGTATGTTCTTTGCCTATTGGGTTGTTGACATGTCAATCATGGGCGACACACAAACATTATTCGGGGTCTTGAGTTTATTAACATTTAAGGTTTTGTTTAACCCTTGCTTCCTTAGCAGAAGGGTTCCAAAATAGTGTCCTCTAAGTAAACCCGGCATGCATCTTTGATGCAGAGCTAGTCACACACAGCCAATCACAGAGGGGATTCACCCTGCTCATCTTATTAAGGTCCCCTCTGCTGATCCCATGTAAAATCATGGTCTTTTCCAGCGCTTGCAGAGAGACAGTCGCCATCCAGATGGGCTGCCTGCTTCCAGGGAACCATACTCTTACCTAGGAACTCAGTCTTACACTTGTGCTTGTTTTGCTGTGTTACTTTGGGTCACAATCTGCTTTGTATATTAAATAAAACCCTCCAGTCTCAGCAGGCTAATCATATTAAACAAAGAGGATGGAGAGCGCACACACAGCCAGATCAGTGATAAGAGAAAGCCGCAGATGGAGAGAGAATACAGAACTAAATCCTAATACCCAGCACTGTGACCAGGGGCGCGGAGATGAGCAGGGGAATGGAGCATCATGGGAGCTGGTGAATCACTGGGGAGTCAGTTTCAGACATGAGAGGAGACCACTAACCCCAGACAGAAAGCATGTGTTCAGCTTCCATTCTCTCGTGTCTCCCAGGTACCAGTGTAAATGTGTGTGACCAGCCGTGTACACCTCTCCCCCCCTCACTGAATACATTCAGTCTAACGCTGAATAGACCTGACACTTGCAGCTGCAATAGTGAGATACAACCCTTGATTCACACAAGAGATAAATACAAAACACAACAAGAAATGAGCACATAAAATGATGAACCCCTTTGTGACGTTAGGACGTACTATGCCGTCCTGATTCTTAGTACCTTAAAGACGCTAGGACGGCACAATGCGTCCGGCGTTAAATAGCTCATAGCGGCTCCCCGCAATGAGCTGTGCTTGGATCCCGCTGCGGGCACTTGCAGGATGATCCCACCTGTCAGATGAGGCCACTTTGAGTGGCTTCAGTCTGACAGGGAAAATATAGCCGGTGCTCAAAGCGAATACTGGCTACATTTCTCTAAACTGTGCCGTCACATGTGACGCTCGGAGGTCTTGTGATCTTTTGACCTGTTCGGGGTCTCTGCCATAGCGTTCCTGGCTACTGATCACCTTCTGATCGGTGGCCAGAAACAAGTCATGAAGTTTTGGCGCTTGTGTCATCTGGGACGCAAGCACCATGCGTCACGAAGGGGTTAAAGCTAAATCTCCGAGCTCACGCCTGCCGTATACATTGAACCCATTGCGTTTTGAATCTTTTGCACATTTCACAGATTTTTGCCGTCGTTTATGCAATAAATTGGTCTTTTACGGTTCGGCTAAAGCACAGCATGCAAGTCTTTCTCTTTCATCTACACCTGAAAGCAAGCAGGGAACTTTTTCCCCGTGGCTGAGAAATTCCATTTTACATCTCGACCTTCTTCTTGGGAAAAGGTCACAAATCCGTAAGAAATGGAACAACGTTATTGAGCAACAGCGGGAAATGTTATTATTATCTGGCAGTAAGCAAGGCCTCTGCAATGAAACACCAAGTCTGTAAATAATACATTTCCAAAATAATAAACACATTCTGTGTAGTGTGTCTAGTATAAATAAGGCTTTGGCCACTTGACTGGCGTGTAACAAAAATAATTTGTGAAAAAACAATATTTTCTTTGTGTTAGATCCTGTTTTTGTTCACATTCAGAGTTTATGGTATACATAAATACACCCCCGCTCTCCAGTTATCCTGGCTAGATCCACAAATAAAGGGTCAGTTTCTCTGTATTTTAAAGGGACAGTCTAGTCCCCAAACTAACTTTGGTACAATATGAAGATTACTGCTTGTATAATGCACAGGCTTTTTCCAGTGTGATTTGATGCAGACATTCTGCATAAATCAAATTTTTTTATTTGACTCAAGCCCTCCCCAGTGATTACTCTGCATGTTTACTGCAGGTGCGGCAGCACCGGTTCTACAGACACTGAGGAGATAATGTTCTGTTTCATTTAGTCACTTCCTGTACTCCTCAAATTGAGTGGCCTATGAGTGACCTTGCTCTTGTACGCAGTAGGATCTCTTAACAGTGCAACACATTGTCTGATGACATCACTAGAGAGACAGGAAAATCCATTCATTGGAATGGCCTGATTCATTGGTTCCTGCAGCAAAAAAAAAAAAAAGGAAATTACTTTTACTCATCTAGTGTGGGCAGTCCTGGTTTCTTGCAAACTGCTGTAATTTCACAGTTTCATCTAGCTGCAAGTATTTTATATTTTAGGCAATGCAAAATGTAAGACATGCGTTTTAAAGTACTGTGACAGCACATTAATATTTGGAAGGTGCATTTTGGGCACTAGACAGTCCCTTTAGAGCAGCACATGTTAATCGATCTGAAGCAGTATAATCAATGAGCAGGTAATGACATCCTATGGAGGACAGGGCTGAATAAGATCTGCTCCAAAGAAATCAGCACTGTTTGTTATGATACAACACATACTGATAATGATCTTTAGGCCAGCAGTTACCTGCTCTTTAACATATTGTAAGAATTTACTTGGGAATTCACACACAAGTGTATAAATAGCCTGGATCCCATGGGAATACATTGCAGCTATCAAGATGACAAAATCACTAGCAACACAGACTCGGATCGCACAGGGAAGCAGTTTATTTAAATGAAAGTTTTATATGTGTAAATTCACATTTAGTTCACGTGTACATTTGTCTGACTGCTTTGTACTGTAAGTTATACTGCTGTCATGGCTTCTTCCTATGGATCATCATGGTTTTAGAGAATAAACACTGGAAACTCGGCTCCTAACTGGGTTTGGATATTGAATAATGCTCAATTTACCAGGACTCAATCAACAAACCCCACAGAGTCAAAGGGGGCCAACTACAGACAGTGTCTTGAATTTTTAATCACCTGCAAGCACCTAACCATAATTTATTACAGCTATTCCAGTACCACAACCCAGAAGCTGGCATAATAAATATAATAGATTTGGGGATTTACCCCAATATTCCTCCTCTGTGACCTCCCATCACCATGGGGAAAGTGTCTGTCCTCATCACAGACTCTTTTCAGATTTTTTAGCATTTGTTTTTAAATCAGTGACTTATGGCACATCCAGCCTAATTTGTAATGGGTGTACCCTACCTAAGGCACACATGTGATTGTGTCAGTGTAGTTCCATTGTTTATCCAGCCATGTCTTTTATCTAAGAATATACACTATTATGTCTGTATAAATCACACAGCTGCCCACACACAGATCCAGTGCTGCTCCCAATTCATTACTACCGGGTCATTAGGTCAGCCTCGCCATTCACGTCTGTACTGCTGATGATGGGCAAGCTGCAAAAACATTACCCAGAATGCACCAGCTGGCATTGTTCAGACCACAAATAGAGAATGATACAGAAACGATACAGCAGAACTATAATAAATCTGGTTCGACAGGAGGCAGGGCTTCTAAAAATACCGTATTTGCTCTAAAATAAGATGACCCTGATTATAAGACGACCCCCCCCCCCCCCCCCCCAAACTTTGGATATTCCTTTAGGAAAAAAACTAAAAGCCTGAATATAAGACTACCCTACAGGAAAAACAGTTTAACTTGTATATATTCACATGTAAATTGCTTTTTCATTTTTAATAAAAAATGATGAAATAAAAAAATGCATTTCTTGTTTTTATTTCCCTTTATGTGCCTATGCTGCCCCTATCCCCCCAGACTCCTGTCAGGCAGCATGCACTATCATGCAGACATCCACCGGCTGTTAGCGAGGGGGATCCAGGTCCCCTGCAGCTCTGCGAGGGACCTGGATCCCAGTCTTATAGTCTAACATCGATTTGAGGTCAGATTATAAGAAGAGGGGTCTTTTCCAGAGCATTTGCACTAAAAAAAAAAAAAAAAAAAACCTAGTCTTATATTCGAGCAAATACAGTAACACCGGGGTGGCTGGTGAATGTGTGTTTGGGCTACAAGTATTTGCCAATTCCTGGCATGAGAGGAAAGTAGCTATTACGCAATATTACGCACGCCCCACCTAACTGGTATTAGGAAATGCAAAAGAGATGAAAGCAAGTTATACTAGAAAGATAATGAATATTTCCAAGGTTAATATGTAAATAGGACTGATACTCCTTCTATAGAGACATTATAGAGTATTAACCCTATAGACGTGTCGGGTCACCCCCTATTCAAGCTACATCCACAGTCTTTAGTGGAAGGATATGAACATGTCCAAAGTCTCTTCATCTTACACAAACATCCCACGAAACGGTCACGTCACATTAAACACCTCATATTAAAGGACCTTTTCCCCACGCTTGGATTTTGTATATTGTACATGTGTTTAATATACGGTCCGCGAGCTGCATTTATTTCCTACTGTAAAACTATTTATTTCCCAGCTGAATTCAATGAGAGCTAAAAAGGGGGGCTTAGCGGGAAAAGACAGGGCTGTCGCTATAGAAACAGCAATAAATATTACACTTTATTTGCAATTTTTAGAGCTAGGAGGAGCGGAGAAAAAAAAAACCTGATAAGGCAGATCTGTTTCTTCTTGTCTTCTTTACAAAACAATATGTTTTTGGACGGTGTACCCTTTAAACTGGATAGAGATGAATGTAAGGACCTAGCAGACGGTGGTGGCCTGTCATGCTTTATCTGTACTATAAATCTAATCCATTGGTTCAATCTTCCACAACCCGCTGAAAAGGGCCGATTTGAATTCTCCGCGCCCACACAGAGCAGAAGAAATGAAGTTTTGTGGAAACATACAATGATGTATTAATTCTAAGGGAAACCCCGAAACAAATGTGATCCGTTCAATGCCAGCAGGCCAGTATCCGGGGCTCAAGTCAAATTCATTTTTCAGTTGGAAAATGGATTTGAGGAGATCCCTTCTTGAACACAAAGGGGTTTATTTATAAAGGTTCATTGTGGTACAAAAGGTTTAACAACAATGGCGCAATCACCAAGGAAACCAACGGAATGTTTCTGCTAATTATCCCATATTTAACACTGCTCCATATTAATGACCCTCAAAGATTAACAACTTGCAGGGAAGGTCTTAAAGTAATACTAAGTTTGATTCATCTGTTAGTGTTTAATCTGTAGATTGTACCGGATTGTATTTTCATTCAAATGCACACAGGGGATCATTAGAAATGTCTTGCACATGTTCCCGCTCTAGCCCTGCCTCTGCTTTTCCTTACTTGCAAGAGGATTAGTGCAAATCTTAATTCAAAAGCCAGCAACTGCGTTTTGTTGCTTTTACAGCAGTGTTGGAGGGCCAGAGCAGTAACCATTCCCAGGCATCTATATGTGACACCACTGACTTTTGCTTGATCTATTAAAGTCATGGTGGGTTTGATCAATGCCCAAAGAGATACAGCTTATGTTATCAAGTAAAAAATCATGGACTTTTTCCATATTGGAGTGATCCTTTAAGGCCTGCAAGCATCCTTTGAAGTGTACAAGATAATGAATAAACACACAAATATACCACTCTGAAGAACAAAAAGTAATCAGCCAAGCCCTTCATCCTGGGGAGGTTGATAAGATGAGTACCATCAAGTTGGATACTGGTAATTGCATAGCTTTTAAGTTGAGAGCATATTTCAGAGTATTCTTTATAGTGTAATTGTGTATTATGTACACACTGGCTAAAAGGAAGCAATCACCATGGAAACAGTGCAAACATCCAGAATCCCTCTTATCAAACATGTATCCCAGTCTTGTCTAGCCAATCTTATGCCAACAGGGAATGCTGGAAACTCTCATAACTTGCAGACTGGAAGGAGTATTGTATAAGTTAATACGTGACGAATTATAAACGGGTTAGTCCTCAGAGCCACAGAATAAAGTTCACCATGGAAGCTGGGGAGTGGGTAAGAAAGAGGGGGAGGGTGACTTCCATCTATTTCTATGATAGCTAACCATAGGCACTTCAATCTGCTGTGGACTACAGATCTCATGATGCTCAGCCGGCAAAAGCATCCAAGGAACTGCATTGTATGTTGCTCATGTAATAAGGGCTGGTCATCACTTAGCTATCCATTGTGAATGCAGGCTCCTGGGTCATCTGCTCCATTGTGTGTATATAATCTGTACACCTTATCTGATTCCCCCATATCCCACGGCTGTGTGCAATCCCACCACACAAGACCCACCATGTAATCAGATGCAAGCACCCGGTGTAAATCCCTCACCTGAGTCTCTCCCCCCGGCACCGCCATCTTGCTCTCTGCTCTGTCACTGTACTCGCCGGATCTCGTGAGACACTACTGGAGAACACAGTCACAGCCGCTACCGGAATCCGGGCCAATAGGGCATCGTGACGTAACAAAAAGGAGCCAGGCAGCTGACTGAATAGGTCACCTTCATTGGCCCTTCCGGTACTGGAAGCCACGGGCGCCATGTTACTCCAGGGAACTGGCCATAAGAAGCTGCATGGATACCATCTTTGAAAATGGCAAGTTCATACATACGCATACCCCTCTAGCTTTCCAAAACTCAGGCCATGCGTAACAATCTTCCGCCATCTTTGTGGTGGGCAAATAATACCCATGTCCATCTTCTAATAATTCACAATGGATCAAGGCAACAAAGGCAGTTTATATAGAAAATTCTACAATACAGGCTAGTCTTATATAATCCAGCTCTGGACTACAGGTCCCATTATGCTTAGCCAACCTCCTTATGCTTATAAACTCTCACCAACAGTGTAGGTTCTAGGATGATCCCATTCCATAGTTACCAACATCGGCCATGTTTCCAGGGACACATATTCATTCCACATGCTGCAGAAAGAGCATGCAAAGTGCAGCCCGGCAGTATGTAGGATGGATATACGCACAGACACAATCCAATTAATTAATCATGGTATGTCCTATGAGATCTCCACCCTGATTAATTAATTGGATTGTGTCTGTGCATATATCCATCCTACATACTGCCGGGCTGCACTTTGCATGCTCTGTCTGCAACACGTGGAACAAATATGTGTCCCTAGAAACATGTCCGATGTTGGCAACTAAGCATTGCATTATTATTCATTGATGCCTATGAGAAGTGGATATTGCAAGGCAAAAATGGGTGTAATGCAGACTCATGTACACTCTGTATTGTATCCAAAGCAGTATGTATTTTGCATACACGTCCCCATGTCTCATGCCTAGCGTTGACACCCAGCCGGTGAAAAAATGGCTTGCTGCCAATGTTAAGTCTATGGACGCAGTAGCAAGCTACTATTTTTTGTGGATAAGGTGGTAACCCTACTCATGCTAAGGGTTGCCACCTGGCTGGTACTTTACTGGAGGGCGGTAAAAAATTTACATCTGGCCAGTGTTAAGTCTGTGGAGACAGTAGCAAGGCAGATATTTTTCTGATGAAATGTTGGCAAACCTACTCATGCCAACTGTCCCAGGTTTTATGAGTTAATCCCGCTGTCCAGCCAGCTCTCCCGCTAGAAGTCATGCTGCAGTACAAATGTAACTTATCCAGCATGCATGGTAGCGCTCACATGATTTGCCGTGGACAAGAGTGGGAGGTATGCTGACTTGTTCCCACACCAATACTCCAATGGTTGTCAGCTCGTCCATTTTTTACCAGCCTCATATAACTTGTGCAGGCTGCCTTGCAGTATGTAGACATTATATGTAACCAGAAGGAAATCAATGAACTAATTCATGTTTTTGTGTGGGATTCACTCACTGATTAGTTCTGTTCACATATGACTTTACACATTGCATAGCAGCATGCAAAAGGTATAAAAACCTCTGCTCACCCCGACTCAGGAAAAGGAAAATATCACGCAGTATCGTGTGACAATTGTGAGGCCTGCCATTTTACTCTGGGATCCAGAGCAGTAATCAGTAAAACATAGACCAGTCTGTAGTTTTTGTTTCAACCAGCACAGCATTTTTTATAAGCATTAATAGTGATGATAAATCCCAAACATCTCTAGGTGTCAATAGTACTGGACAACAAGCAATCCTAGTATAACTACAAAAAAATGGCAGAACATTCTAAGTATTAATACGATGGGAAACATAAAAGGCCAAGTTTATAAAGAGCAAGTCTCAAGGGAAAGGTTAAAGGGACACCAAAAAATCAAAAGGGTTTATTTTGTATTGTTGATTTTAGATATGTCTTTTGTTTTTGTTATGGGAGTTTATTCTAATAAAATATGTAACTAAACAAATGTGACTGGGCTCCGCCATTTTGTGAAATATAGTGTTTTTTGGGTGTTGGGTGTTGGGTGTTGGGTGTTGGGTGCCCCCCCCCCCCCCCCCCCAATCAGGTTATCTAGTTAATGCAGTTAATGGGAACAATCCATTGGTTGCCTTAGTGATTGCAACACACATAATATTTTCACTAAAAATTATGGCCATACCTGCCAACTGTCCCGGTATGACCAGGATAGTCACTCCAGGGCCCTGTTACCCACTGATCAGATCCTATGAACATATTATTGTGTTGAATAACATTGAAGCATGCTCAGTGCCCATTATAAAGGCAGCGGAAGGATTTTCGCCACCTCCCAGCTCTGTGTAACTGCCCCCTGAGCAAATTCATGGCAACAGGTGCATCCATAGTTATTGGTCCAAAATGTTCTTTTTTTTTTTTTTAAATGCAGTTCAGCTCAGCTTTGGAGCAATACTATACTTTTTATAACGAATAACATCTTTTGAGATGTGATTCTTCTGAGGAGCTCAATGTCCTTTACAAAATCTGGCAATTTCACACAAGTTGATCCCACGTGGTACATTCAGGTTGGGAGCTTAATGAAGACAGATCTTCCAGGGAAACATCTGGACACAGTGATCAGACACGTGAGGGGAGGGATGGCTTGGTTATTATATATCCCAAATCTAGCAGAACACCTGCCTCACAGACAACTGCAGCCAAATACTACTGACTAAGAGGATGAAAAGACAGTATACTGCCACTACAGGCTAGTGAGATGAGCTCAGTTAGAAGGGATTTGGCACAGAGATCCTTCCTTCCTCCCCTGTTTAATCACATTTCTTCTAGTTTCAACAGAAACAACTGAACAAATATTAACAAAGCACAAGTAATATACTGAATCATGTACAGAGAAACAGATGGAATACTTTTTTAACATTGATTATTTATATTGCAAGTTTACGGTAATTCCTTTTGTATCTTTTTATTTAGATTACTTTGTGTTTTGTGATATTATATATACAGTTTAATCATCTTCCCTGGATGATGTCAAATGCCTTTAAAAGGATTGAGAACTTTTCAAAACACACAGAATTAACTCACTAAGTAACTGAGGTGAATGGCTAAATCTAGACCCATAAAGTAATCTATCCATAGCATGCTGTCCAGTGGTTTGCCAGGACACGGATGTACACACCATACATGATCAGTGATTAGACGTCAGCATAGCCAGACTATAGAGAATCAATACACCGGAGCAAATAAAATAAGACAGAGGAACATAAGAGCTCATTTAAAAAAGTAAATTCCAAACCGAAGACCAAAGCAGCTGAGATGGAAAAAAAAAAAACCCATTCAGCTGCACTGGAGAATTTTTCCAACTTGGCTACATTGGCCGAACGTTTGACATTTCCAACTCAATTGCCTGCGGTTCTCTCTTTATTGAATAGACCCTTTGGAGTGTATGGGAAACCGCATCCAAATGAATTGTTACTGTATCAGCTCAACGTGCCAGCCTGGTTTTCCTATTCAATGTCCCATGTCTGAAGGACACAGGAGTAAATATGTCCAGGGCTGGAGCAGAAGACTTGTGAACGATGCTCACACAGATATACTTGGTACACTGATTTTGCACAGTTATCTATTACAATAGGTATTAGGAAAGTCAATGCAAACCCCAAACCACAGAGTAACCTTTAACCTCGAATCATTATGTTGTGTTTTGGTCCTCATTGAAAGATTGCGTCTGCATATTTACATTACATTCATATTTATATAGCGCCAACAGGTTACGTAGCACTGGGTACAGTGTATAGACGGGGACAGCAGATCCCATTATGCTGAGCCAACAGAGTTGCTGGTTAATCATCATGGGAACTGTAGTTATATCTAGATGGGGCTGTGGAGAATAAAGCTACTTTGGACACAAAGGAATATGGTTAGAGGACAACCAAGAAAACCTGACCTGTATCTGTAAACATGCGCGATGACAGTCTGGTCTGCCTCAGAGCTGAGGCAGAGTCGGTGGGGGGTGGCTAGTGTGCGATGACAGTGTCAGTGGGGTCTCGCTCCACTCATCTGATTGGGGTCTCTCTGCTACTGTGGAGAGAGAACCGTGTTTTCAAAGTGCATCAACTTAGTTAAGTTATCCCCTTTAAAAAAATGAGGGTCTATCACTACACTAGCAGGGAGTCAGGCAGACGATAAACTAACATATACTATTACAAGTACCTGACAGTTTATCTTCAGGGCAATACATTTTTCACTTGTACTTCTATATAAAAAGCACAAGTGAAGAGAAACATGTTGTTGTCCATTGACAGTACAGGTCTCTTTATCATGTGGCCGCCATCTTCCATGATTCCCTGGTCAGGTCAGTGATTACCTCTCTTTGAATGGGATCAGCAGATCTTAACTAGGTTCCCTCTGCTGATCCCATGCAAAAAAAGAGAGTTAGCCTGGATGTCAGCCTGGAGAAACACGTAGTTCCCCCTGGATCGCCAAGTGACTTTCCTTTCTGTTTTGTCTGTGTGAGATGCCGTCTATATGTGGGCTGCAGGGCTTGCATTAGATCTACTGTACGGCTCTATGGTGTTACCATTTCTATGCAGACATTAAAAGTCCTGACATATTGCTTTACTTGAGGCACACACAGCATTTCTGTGTGAAATATTTACACACCATATATTCACATTAGTTGTTAATACATTTTGCACTATGATGTGTTTTTATCCTTTTTTTCTTGCACGTGACCCACACTACTCCATTACCTGAATGCAATTATTTATATGTTTCCATGACTGAGACAGAAATATCAGCAGCGGTACAAATATCAGGGGTGCAGAGTATAACGAGGAACAGCCTGACACAGCATGGAGCAGGGAGTACAGAAGAGGGAGGATGGAGCAGGGAGGACGGAGGATGGAGCAGGGAGGACAAATGAGGGAATATGGAGCAAGAAGGACAGAGGATGGAGCAGGGAGGACAAATGAGGGAGGATGGAGCAGGGAGGACAAATGAGGGAATATGGAGCAAGAAGGACAGAGGATGGAGCAGGGAGGACAAATGAGGGATAATGGAGCAGGGAGGACAAATGAGGGAGGATGGAGCAGGGAGGACGGAGGAGCGAGCAGGCAGGACAAATGAGGGAATATGGAGCAAGAAGGACAGAGGATGGAGCAGGGAGGACAAATGAGGGATGATGGAGCAGGAAGGAAAGAGGATGGAGCAGGGAGGACAAATGAGGGATGATGGAGAAGGTAAGACAGAAGAGGGAGGATGGAGCAGGGAGGACGGAGGATGGAGCAGGAAGGACAGAGGATGGAGCAGGGAGGACGGAGGATGGAGCAGGAAGGACAGAGGATGGAGCAGGGAGGACGGAGGATGGAGCAGGAAGGACAGAGGATGGAGCAGGGAGGACGGAGGATGGAGCAGGGAGGACAGAGGATGGAGCAGGGAGGACAAATGAGGGAGGATGGAGCACGGAGGACAGAGGATGGAGCAGGGAGGACAGAGGATGAAGCAGGGAGGACAAATGAGGGAGTATGGAGCAGGAAGGACAAATAAGGGAGGATGGAGCAGGGAGGACAGAGGATGGAGCAGGGAGGAGAAATGAGGGATGATGGAGAAGGGAAAACAGACAAGGCAGGAGGGAGGACAGTGAAGGAAAGATGGAACAGGCAGTACAGATGAGGAGGTAGAGAGGACAGGGGAGGGAGCATGGAGCAGAGAGGACAGATGAGGGATGACTGGTGAGGAAGCAGGGAGGATGGATGAGTGAGCATGGAGGACAGGGAAGTGTGGATGGAGCAGGATGGAGTGAGCTTGAGGGGAGGGTGGAAGAATGGATGAACGAGGTTTGAAGCAAGGCATTTTGGAGGAGAAAGAATTGAGTTCAAAGGTATGGAGTACAGATGTCTTAAAATCGACAGCGTATAATTGATTGTGACATAAGAAAGTCATGCAAGTGCTGAGGTGGAGGAGATAGAGGGTAAGAGGCTTGTGATGAAGAGACTAGAAAGGCAAAGTTCAAAAGTGCTTTAGAAGGTGAGAAGTATGACATTTCCTTCCCTTTGACATTTGGAATCACTCTCTTATAATGATAAACTTAGCATTTTAGAATTGGTCTTTTCCTGTTCAGGTCTGAATTTGTATCAGTTTGTAAAGACATTATACAACTTGTCTGATTCATGTCCAGCTGTCCAGGCTGCACACTCACAGCATGCACCACCTCGACCTTTACCCCTAGGTGCAGTTATACTCCATGTTCTTTCAGAATGGAGCCCACAGCTTTGATTTCTATAAATTGAAATCTGTTATGTTACCAAGTCCCTCCATGTTTCCTTTGTGCTTATTATAAAGCATTGCAGGATATATTATGGTAACATTGAGGGGCATTGCATGGTAACATTGAGGGGTATTTCATTTTCCCTATCAGTGCTGCTCTATGCTTTCTTATTATCCTATGCAGATATTAAATCACTGGAAGGACCTCTGACTCACTGGCGAGATTAGGTAAACTCAGCTGTGTTTGCGAGTGCATAGAGGAATTACCAATACTTGCGCGATACTTTGACATCCATATCACACTATTGTGTATTCTATTTCTGCACTTCTCCATTGTATATATCTGAGTACTGGGAGGAATATTAATACTGCGGTTCCATGCGTAGGAAAAGTTTTATTAATGTGTATCATGTTTCATACACTATATTTTGTGTTTTCACATTAATATGGCAGATCATCCACTTTTGGATACATGTCCTTCATGTCTGCAACTAAATGGTGTATAACTTGTTTTAAAGGACAACTAAAGTTTTATTTAACCTTTGCCTCCTTAGTGTGTTTAGAGATACACACAGGTTTACGCTCAGCTCAGGCTCAGAACGGAGGCAGAACTGGTGGGGGAGACTGGTGCGTGCTGACAGTATCAGCTCGTCTGATTGGGGTCTGAATTGTGCAAGTTGTACTGATGATGGTACATACATTGATACCCAGCTTCCTTATCTTCTGACTCCATTTTTTTTATATCTGGGGACCAGACTCCAGGCTCAGGTAAGTCTGCGTATGCTCTGCATGGCATGCTGCTCGTGCATGTGTTCCAGATTTGGACTTCGTGGCCCAGTGCCCTCTCCCCTGCTCTGTTTGCCATACTTAATAAGGTCACTGGATTATGACATCATATTTCTTCTCTCTCAGCCGCTAATGCAGGGAGCCCAGTGAGTGAGCGGGGAGTGAGGAAAGTCTCAAGCTCATGGTAGACATCAGGTACAAGTGTAACAGAAGGTGCCCCCTCTGTATTTACACCACTGCAGAGAATGACTGGGCCAAATTAAAGGGTCTTTAACGTGATGTGAGATAGAAAACAATGCTAAACGCTCTGCTTTCTGGGTATCTGTACCTGATCCACAAGTCTCTGGAAGCTGCATTTACATGTGTTATTGGAGACACTATTCTACTGAGCTTACATTTAAACGTAAGGGTCTATTCAATAAAGAGAGAATAGCAGGGAATTGAGATGGAAACTCAAACTTTAGGCCAGTGCAGCTGAAATGAAGAATTTTTCCATCTACTTTGGCCATAAGTTTGAAATTCCCGTCTCCATTCCCCAGCAATTCTCTCTTTATTGAATAGACCCTGATAATTAACAGAGTCTTGAGGGCTCTGGATTGTTTATTATCTGTTCAACCCCAGTCGTTAGGAGGGAGTGGTAAAGTTCGTACGCCTGTATATATTTCACATCGCTTACGATGCTAGAGTAGAAGTGCCACGTGTCATATCAGACTAAGAGTTGAGAAAACCTTTTCAACTTTAGCTATTAGTCCACCTTATCTCTAGCGAGGGAGGTGTATATTTCTGATGGTGGGTTGGGTGTTACACAAAAACCCCACCCATCTAAGTCTGGAGGTAGATATAAAGCAACAGGGGTACTTCATGGCAGACACAACAGCATCATTATGGAGTTCGACCCGTGGAAAGACTACCTCCAACTTGCCATGGTGGTGCAGGAGATGATACAGGAGAGAAGCGTGGACGCTTCTAAGTTACCTCCTTCCACCGATCACCTGGATCCAGCTCTGTCCAACACAACCACAATGAGCAGCAGTAATGGTGAATATGCTATCCATGTTCAAGCCGACTCAAGCTTCACTGTCGATCAAACCATGACAGCAGACAAAATGTGTAACTTCTGTAAGCACAATGGAGAGTCACGCTCTGTCTACACATCCCACAATTTGAAGGACCCAGAGGGGGCGGTCGTGTGCCCTGTCCTGCGGAAGTACACCTGCCCCTTGTGTGGAGCAACAGGAGATTCTTCTCATACTCTGAAGTATTGTCCTGTCAACCAGAACAAACACTGCTTGTACAGGAAGAGCGGACGTAACTCTGCCGGGCGCAAGATCAAGCGCTAAATGAGAGAAACAAGTTATGAAGCCCTTCTGCGTTAAGTTCTTAAGATGTTCTTTACCACAAAGCAAAAGTGCCATCTTTACCCTTCTTTTGTTTCTCTGGCAGTGGATCCTGCACTGAAGGATTATGGGACTCCAACATCCTATTTGTATTGGGGAGGAGTAACCCCTTTTTTTTTTTTGGTTCAATACAACTTTCAGAGAGAATGGACCATCTGATGCAGGTATCTCTCTAGGTTTTAATTCCTGTGATGTTTTATTGTAATGCCTTGGCATGTCTACATCATCGTCTTGAGGAGAAGACAGAAATCCCCCCACAAGCGGCTGTCGTGTGTCCTGTCCTACAGAAGGACATCTGCCCCCCTTTGTGCGGCAACTGAATTTCATGCTCTGAAATGTTAACTAAAAACACCAGCGAATCTACATAAAGAGCAAACAGAAACCATCAAGGAAAACTTTCTGTGTTACCTTCTGAAAATCTTTAACAATCTTTTGCTCCTTTGGAATTGAAGCCTGCATTGAAGGACTAGGGGACTCCAGTATCCTTATTTGTATTGGAGGAGGAGTACCCCATTTTTTGTTCAATACTACAACCATGAAAGAAAGGTATGATCTGCTAAAGAGACTGCTGCAGTTTTTCTGCCCTGCCTCATTGTATTTGAATGCCTTGGCAAGTAGCTTTTATCTATAAGATTTGTGTATTATGTATAAGAACGGCTGAAACAAAATAATTAAGATGACACTTTATGTTTTCATTGTTAACAATTGTTTTCAGTTGGCTATATGTGCAATAAATACAAGTTACAGCTTTATCCCAACAGTGTCAATCTGTGCAAATCTGTCCAGTTGTTTCTATGTTTCTACTTGTGAGGCTATTTAAGTTGTCCATTCATGTGGGAGATGAAGCACATAGACTGGTAATGGAAGGACACAAAGGAGCACAGGGTATTGTAATGGGACACAAAGATTCACATTTCACTAGATGCAGGGGGAATTATAGATGCACAGTGTATGTTTGGATGATAATAATTAGGTTTGGTGTTTTAAATGATATTGGCATACAGGAGGGATATTGGCATACAGGAGAAATATTGGCACACAGGAGGAATATTGGCATACAGGAGGGATATTGGCACACAGGAGGAATATTGGCATACAGGAGGGATATTGCCACACAGGAGGGATAATGGCATACAGGAGGGATATTGGCACAAAGGAGGGATATTGGCACACAGGAGGGATAATGGCATACAGGAGGGATATCGGCACACAGGAGGGATATCGGCACACAGGAGGGATATTGGCACCGGAGGGATAATGGCATACAGGAGGAATATCGGCATACAGGAGGGATATTGGCACACAGGCGGGATAATGGCATACAGGAGGAATATTGGCATACAGGAGGGATATTGGCACACAGGAGGAAAATTGGCATACAGGAGGGATATTGGCATACAGGAGGAATATTGGCATACAGGAGGGATATTGGCATACAGTGGAGTTCCTCTAACAGTGAGGACCAACACTGACAGAGAGTAAGTTACATAATATAGAACAGAAAGGAATGGGAAACAGTGAAGGAAGACATGAGCTAAGAAGAGGTGTGTATATAGGAGCTCAGAGTGGGTCATGTCCTACTTGAGAGCGGACAGTAAAGTATTGCATTTATATCACATGCTCTGAAAATGGTCTTTTAATAGCACTGCTCATATACTAATTTGCTAATAAGCACAGAGCAGCATGGTGTGAATAGGATATGAATTCCTGTTCATCATTCAGATGATCCAGAAGGCAGCAGATCACAGGCTAATGTAGTGCATCTCCATAGCATAAAACAACTGGGGAAATTGGTTACATGTAAAATGTTCCTGGGAGACGCTACGGCTACTCCTACAGCACACCGTCTAATATGAAAACTGTCCCTAATGTGATGTTGCACAAGGGAATAGACAGTCATGTGCTATGAACAGAAACACTGGCTGTACTGAAAACAAAGCAAGATTCAAGAAGAAGACACTGAAGATGTGCAAAGAGTCTTATGGCCGGAGGAGGAAAAACTATGTTGGCCCATGGTGCAACTTCATCAGCCCACCAGTTATCATCAGAGATAAACACAAGACAGATAAACCACAGATATCGAAAGATAGACAAAACACGTAGACAGACAGATAACGCAGGGGTTGGGCCTCAATGCATTTGAACCCAGTTTCCATTGGTTCTTCTCAACCTTAGATCCCAAAATGCAGAGGAGAAACGCTGAGACAGGGAGGGACTCTCACACAGGTGTATGTCTAAAGTATGGAGGATACCTGACCTTTCTATCCCAACCAATCCCAGTCAGTGTGTCATCTGAGGAAGATGGCTGCTTAGCCTACGCACAAGGGCAATCATAAGTGAAAACTAGTACAGCCCATAGAGTCAGGATAGAGAGCAGCATCCTCTGACCGGCAGGGGCCATGCTTCCATGGGAAGTAGGCAGCCATGTCTGGTCAGTGACTGTCTCTCTCTGCTTATCTAGGTCCCCTCTGCTGAACCCATGCAAAAACAAGGGTCTGTTCTATCAGAGAGAGACCCCCCACACACTGGAGACATTGATCAGCGTGTGCCAGCCTCCAGACAGGCTGTGTCTCAGCCAAGTGTAGACTTGCGCGTATCTATTAAGACTCATGTCGGGTTACTCTGAGAAGCAGGACATGTTTTTAATGCTTGCTTTCTTCCCTGAAATCTCCCTTTCATGAATAAAGCCCCCTGTCTTGTATTAACAGCCCACCTGTTACAGCTCTGATGCTATGATGCTTGTGGCCCAGATGGAAGACGTCTGGTTAGTTCATTTCATCTCTTGAAAGACATCCTCCTGTACTAAATATAAAACAAAAGGTAGATTTTAATATACACTGAATGAGTGACCGGTCAGAAAGAATAATTGCAAATATATAATGTATAATAGGGAAATGTGTCATATGTGGACAGGTTTGCCTCCTTCTCTCCATTAGTTTTGGTCATTTTGTTTAGCTAGAACTAGTATTTCTATTATTAGTGATAAAAAAAGATTCCTACTATAATAATATACCATTAGCAGATACTAATACTGTAATAATTGGATATGTAGTGTCGCAAATTACATGGGAATTGTAAGCTTGAAGTGTGTCTGTCATTAGACATTTTCTTTGAACCATCATATAGTTAGAGATTTCCAACAAACGTCTACTCTCCTGACAGTCTTCTTGGGGGGCATTTTTTTTCTTTTAAACAGTGGATTGCTGCAAGCAGTCAGCTGACTTGAGGAAACAGTAACTATCTCTGGGGATGGAGCGACACGTGAAGCAGTCTGCGTTCTCATTACATTTATAATGACTAAAATATGCTAAGAATCTGCTGGCTCCTAGGCCATTTGAATAGATCACATTCTCTCTATGCCATCTTGAGTGATCAACCTGTGATTTTTGTAACAAACCCAACTGTGAACAGTGGTCAGAACTAACATTTGCCTATCTGTGACTGTGATTTGTGTAACAAGTCTGAGATCCTTTGTCTGTTACCATTGCATGAGGGTTTATAGGGGAGTTCAGCAAAGATTTCATGCAGAGAAGCCTGGATGAGTTAGTTGCAGAGAAGCCTGGATGAGTTAGTTGCAGAGAAGCCTGCATGAGTTAGTTGCAGAGAAGCCTGGATGAGTTAGTTGCAGTGAAGCCTGTATGAGTTAGTTCCAGAGAAGCCTGCATGAGTTAGTTGCAGAGAAGCCTGTATGAGTTAGTTGCAGAGAAGCCTGTATGAGTTAGTTGCAGAGAAGCCTGCATGAGTTAGTTGCAGAGAAGCCTGGATGAGTTAGTTGCAGAGAAGCCTGTATGAGTTAGTTTCAGAGAAGCCTGCATGAGTTAGTTTCAGAGAAGCCTGGATCAGTTAGTTGCAGAGAAGCCTGTATGAGTTAGTTGCAGAGAAGCCTGTATGAGTTAGCTGCAGAGAAGCCTGTATGAGTTAGTTGCAGTGAAGCCTGGATGAGTTAGTTGCAGAGAAGCCTGTATGAGTTAGTTGCAGAGAAGCCTGTATGAGTTAGTTGCAGAGAAGCCTGGATGAGTTAGTTGCAGAGAAGCCTGTATGAGTTAGTTTCAGAGAAGCCTGTATGAGTTAGTTGCAGAGAAGCCTGTATGAGTTAGTTGCAGAGAAGCCTGTATGAGTTAGTTGCAGAGAAGCCTGGATGAGTTAGTTGCAGAGAAGCCTGGATGAGTTAGTTGCACAGAAGCCTGGATGAGTTAGTTGCAGAGAAGCCTGTATGAGTTAGTTGCAGTGAAGCCTGGATGAGTTAGTTGCAGAGAAGCCTGTATGAGTTAGTTGCAGAGAAGCCTGTATGAGTTAGTTGCAGAGAAGCCTGTATGAGTTACTTGCAGAGAAGCCTGCATGAATTAGTTGCAGAGAAGCCTGTATGAGTTAGTTGCAGAGAAGCCTGCATGAGTTAGTTGCAGAGAAGCCTATATGAGTTAGTTGCAGAGAAGCCTGTATGAGTTAGTTGCAGAGAAGCCTATATGAGTTAGTTGCAGAGAAGCCTGGATGAGTTAGCTGCAGAGAAGCCTGGATGAGTTAGTTGCAGAGAAGCCTGTATGAGTTAGTTGCAGAGAAGCCTGTATGAGTTAGTTGCAGAGAAGCCTGTATGAGTTAGTTGCAGAGAAGCCTGTATGAGTTAGTTGCAGAGAAGCCTGTATGAGTTAGTTGCAGAGAAGCCTGTATGAGTTAGTTGCAGAGAAGCCTGGATGAGTTAGTTTCAGAGAAGCCTGTATGAGTTAGTTGCAGAGAAGCCTGTATGAGTTAGTTGCAGAGAAGCCTGTATGAGTTAGTTGCAGAGAAGCCTGGATGAGTTAGTTGCAGAGAAGCCTGGATGAGTTAGTTGCACAGAAGCCTGGATGAGTTAGTTGCAGAGAAGCCTGTATGAGTTAGTTGCAGTGAAGCCTGGATGAGTTAGTTGCAGAGAAGCCTGGATGAGTTAGTTGCAGAGAAGCCTGTATGAGTTAGTTGCAGAGAAGCCAGTATGAGTTACTTGCAGAGAAGCCTGCATGAATTAGTTGCAGAGAAGCCTGTATGAGTTAGTTGCAGAGAAGCCTGCATGAGTTAGTTGCAGAGAAGCCTATATGAGTTAGTTGCAGAGAAGCCTGTATGAGTTAGTTGCAGAGAAGCCTGTATGAGTTAGTTGCAGAGAAGCCTGTATGAGTTACTTGCAGAGAAGCCTGTATGAGTTAGTTGCAGAGAAGCCTGTATGAGTAAGTTGCAGAGAAGCCTGTATGAGTTAGTTGCAGAGAAGCCTGCATGAGTTAGTTGCAGAGAAGCCTGGATGACTTAGTTGCAGAGAAGCCTGTATGAGTTAGTTGCAGAGAAGCCTGTATGAGTTACTTGCAGAGAAGCCTGTATGAGTTAGTTGCAGAGAAGCCTGTATGAGTTAGTTGCAGAGAAGCCTGTATGAGTTAGTTGCAGAGAAGCCTGCATGAGTTAGTTGCAGAGAAGCCTGGATGAGTTAGTTGCAGAGAAGCCTGGATGAGTTAGTTGCAGAGAAGCCTGTAAGAGTTAGTTGCAGAGAAGCCTGCATGAGTTAGTTGCAGAGAAGCCTGGATGAGTTAGTTGCAGAGAAGCCTGTATGAGTTACTTGCAGAGAAGCCTGGATGAGTTAGTTGCAGAGAAGCCTGGATGAGTTAGTTGCAGAGAAGCCTGCATGAGATAGTTGCAGAGAAGACTGCAAGAGTTAGTTGCAGAGAAGCCTGTAAGAGTTAGTTGCAGAGAAGCCTGCATGAGTTAGTTGCAGAGAAGCCTGCATGAGTTAGTTGCAGAGAAGCCTGTATGAGTTAGTTGCAGAGAAGCCTGCATGAGTTAGTTGCAGAGAAGCCTGTATGAGTTAGTTGCAGAGAAGCCTGTATGAGTTAGTTGCAGAGAAGCCTGTATGAGTTAGTTGCAGAGAAGCCTGTATGAGTTAGTTGCAGAGAAGCCTGCATGAGTTAGTTGCAGAGAAGCCTATATGAGTTACTTGCAGAGAAGCCTGCATGAGTTAGTTGCAGAGAAGCCTGCATGAGTTAGTTGCAGAGAAGCCTGTATTAGTTAGTTGCAGAGAAGCCTGGATGAGTTAGTTGCAGAGAAGCCTGGATGAGTTAGTTGCAGAGAAGCCTGCATGAGTTAGTTGCAGAGAAGCCTGTATGAGTTAGTTGCAGAGAAGCCTGTATGAGTTAGTTTCAGAGAAGCCTGGATGAGTTAGTTTCAGAGAAGCCTGGATGAGTTAGTTGCAGAGAAGCCTGCATGAGTTAGTTGCAGAGAAGCCTGGATGAGTTAGTTGCAGAGAAGCCTGCATGAGTTAGTTGCAGAGAAGCCTGGATGAGTTAGTTGCAGAGAAGCCTGTATGAGTTAGTTGCAGTGAAGCCTGGATGAGTTAGTTGCAGAGAAGCCTGCATGAGTTAGTTGCAGAGAAGCCTGTATGAGTTAGTTGCAGAGAAGCCTGTATGAGTTAGTTGCAGAGAAGCCTGTATGAGTTAGTTGCAGAGAAGCCTGGATGAGTTAGTTGCAGAGAAGCCTGGATGAGTTAGTTGCAGAGAAGCCTGGATGAGTTAGTTGCAGAGAAGCCTGTATGAGTTAGTTGCAGTGAAGCCTGGATGAGTTAGTTGCAGAGAAGCCTGCATGAGTTAGTTGCAGAGAAGCCTGTATGAGTTAGTTGCAGAGAAGCCTGGATGAGTTAGTTGCAGAGAAGCCTGGATGAGTTAGTTGCAGAGAAGCCTGGATGAGTTAGTTGCAGAGAAGCCTATATGAGTTACTTGCAGAGAAGCCTGCATGAGTTAGTTGCAGAGAAGCCTGGATGAGTTAGTTGCAGAGAAGCCTGCATGAGTTAGTTGCAGAGAAGCCTGTAAGAGTTAGTTGCAGAGAAGCCTGGATGAGTTAGTTTCAGAGAAGCCTGGATGAGTTAGTTGCAGTGAAGCCTGTATGAGTTAGCTGCAGAGAAGCCTGTATGAGTTAGTTGCAGTGAAGCCTGGATGAGTTAGTTGCAGAGAAGCCTGTATGAGTTAGTTGCAGAGAAGCCTGTATGAGTTAGTTGCAGAGAAGCCTGGATGAGTTAGTTGCAGAGAAGCCTGGATGAGTTAGTTTCAGAGAAGCCTGGATGAGTTAGCTGCAGAGAAGCCTGGATGAGTTAGTTTCAGAGAAGCCTGGATGAGTTAGTTGCAGTGAAGCCTGGATGAGTTAGCTGCAGAGAAGCCTGGATGAGTTAGTTTCAGAGAAGCCTGTAAGAGTTAGTTGCAGAGAAGCCTGCATGAGTTAGTTGCAGTGAAGCCTGGATGAGTTAGTTTCAGAGAAGCCTGGATGAGTTAGTTGCAGAGAAGCCTGGATGAGTTAGTTGCAGAGAAGCCTGCATGAGTTAGTTGCAGAGAAGCCTGGATGAGTTAGTTGCAGAGAAGCCTGTATGAGTTAGTTGCAGAGAAGCCTGCATGAGTTAGTTTCAGAGAAGCCTGGATCAGTTAGTTGCAGAGAAGCCTGTATGAGTTAGTTGCAGAGAAGCCTGTATGAGTTAGTTGCAGAGAAGCCTGTATGAGTTAGTTGCAGTGAAGCCTTGATGAGTTAGTTTCAGAGAAGCCTGTATGAGTTAGTTGCAGAGAAGCCTGTATGAGTTAGTTGCAGAGAAGCCTGTATGAGTTAGTTGCAGAGAAGCCTGGATGAGTTAGTTGCAGAGAAGCCTGGATGAGTTAGTTGCAGAGAAGCCTGGATTAGTTAGCTGCAGAGAAGCCTGGATGAGTTAGTTTCAGAGAAGCCTGCATGAGTTAGTTGCAGAGAAGCCTGGATGAGTTAGTTTCAGAGAAGCCTGTATGAGTTAGTTGCAGAGAAGCCTGTATGAGTTAGTTGCAGAGAAGCCTGTATGAGTTAGTTGCAGAGAAGCCTGCATGAGTTAGTTGCAGAGAAGCCTGGATGAGTTAGTTGCAGAGAAGCCTGTATGAGTTAGTTGCAGTGAAGCCTGGATGAGTTAGTTGCAGAGAAGCCTGCATGAGTTAGTTGCAGAGAAGCCTGTATGAGTTAGTTGCAGAGAAGCCTGTATGAGTTAGTTGCAGAGAAGCCTGTATGAGTTAGTTGCAGAGAAGCCTGGATGAGTTAGTTGCAGAGAAGCCTGGATGAGTTAGTTGCAGAGAAGCCTGGATGAGTTAGTTGCAGAGAAGCCTGTATGAGTTAGTTGCAGTGAAGCCTGGATGAGTTAGTTGCAGAGAAGCCTGCATGAGTTAGTTGCAGAGAAGCCTGTATGAGTTAGTTGCAGAGAAGCCTGGATGAGTTAGTTGCAGAGAAGCCTGGATGAGTTAGTTGCAGAGAAGCCTGGATGAGTTAGTTGCAGAGAAGCCTATATGAGTTACTTGCAGAGAAGCCTGCATGAGTTAGTTGCAGAGAAGCCTGGATGAGTTAGTTGCAGAGAAGCCTGCATGAGTTAGTTGCAGAGAAGCCTGTAAGAGTTAGTTGCAGAGAAGCCTGGATGAGTTAGTTTCAGAGAAGCCTGGATGAGTTAGTTGCAGTGAAGCCTGTATGAGTTAGCTGCAGAGAAGCCTGTATGAGTTAGTTGCAGTGAAGCCTGGATGAGTTAGTTGCAGAGAAGCCTGTATGAGTTAGTTGCAGAGAAGCCTGTATGAGTTAGTTGCAGAGAAGCCTGGATGAGTTAGTTGCAGAGAAGCCTGGATGAGTTAGTTTCAGAGAAGCCTGGATGAGTTAGCTGCAGAGAAGCCTGGATGAGTTAGTTTCAGAGAAGCCTGGATGAGTTAGTTGCAGTGAAGCCTGGATGAGTTAGCTGCAGAGAAGCCTGGATGAGTTAGTTTCAGAGAAGCCTGTAAGAGTTAGTTGCAGAGAAGCCTGCATGAGTTAGTTGCAGTGAAGCCTGGATGAGTTAGTTTCAGAGAAGCCTGGATGAGTTAGTTGCAGAGAAGCCTGGATGAGTTAGTTGCAGAGAAGCCTGCATGAGTTAGTTGCAGAGAAGCCTGGATGAGTTAGTTGCAGAGAAGCCTGTATGAGTTAGTTGCAGAGAAGCCTGCATGAGTTAGTTTCAGAGAAGCCTGGATCAGTTAGTTGCAGAGAAGCCTGTATGAGTTAGTTGCAGAGAAGCCTGTATGAGTTAGTTGCAGAGAAGCCTGTATGAGTTAGTTGCAGTGAAGCCTGGATGAGTTAGTTTCAGAGAAGCCTGTATGAGTTAGTTGCAGAGAAGCCTGTATGAGTTAGTTGCAGAGAAGCCTGTATGAGTTAGTTGCAGAGAAGCCTGGATGAGTTAGTTGCAGAGAAGCCTGGATGAGTTAGTTGCAGAGAAGCCTGGATTAGTTAGCTGCAGAGAAGCCTGGATGAGTTAGTTTCAGAGAAGCCTGCATGAGTTAGTTGCAGAGAAGCCTGGATGAGTTAGTTTCAGAGAAGCCTGTATGAGTTAGTTGCAGAGAAGCCTGTATGAGTTAGTTGCAGAGAAGCCTGTATGAGTTAGTTGCAGAGAAGCCTGCATGAGTTAGTTGCAGAGAAGCCTATATGAGTTACTTGCAGAGAAGCCTGTATGAGTTAGTTGCAGAGAAGCCTGTAAGAGTTAGTTGCAGAGAAGCCTGGATGAGTTAGTTGCAGAGAAGCCTGGATGAGTTAGTTGCAGAGAAGCCTGGATGAGTTAGTTGCAGAGAAGCCTGGATGAGTTAGTTGCAGAGAAGCCTGGATGAGTTAGTTGCACAGAAGCCTGGATGAGTAAGTTTCAGACAGTCCCTAAAGGCTTGCTATCTTTACAGATTTTGCAAGGTAACAATGTTTGTAGAATCACTTCCAGTTCAGTGTTAAACATATAAACACATTAGATACTTATTATGAGATCCTGGATGTCTGATTTCCTTTAATGCCGCTTTTAGGAGGGACATTGTAAAACATTTAATTTGAATATAGAGTAATTACATTAACAATATACACAGTGCTTGGCCACAGACAACCCCATGACATCAGGCTTGGTCAGTAGGTACAACTGTACCATCTTCTACGTTAACAGTGAACTCAGGGACGGAGCTCAAGGGAGGGAAGATCCGTTTCTGAGAGATTAAGTATCGATCCATGAAGAGATGGTCAACAGATATTCCTCGACACACGACATGACAGAGGAAGAGAGGTCAGGGGAGGAGAGGTGAATCGGAGTGTCATCTGTATACAGGGGTATTGGAAGCCAAAATAGCTGTTTAGCTTTCCTAGAAGGGAGATGTACAGGGAGAACAGCAGAGAGCCAAGGACGACCATTGTGGAAGAACAACAAAGAGTGGAACGGACGAGGAGAAAGAGCAATTCGATAGATCCGACTCAATCCACCTATCACCATAGAGGCTAATCTGTTAAGAAAGAAGCACTGGTCAACAGTGTCAAAGTTAGCAGAGAGATCTTAGAGGGCCAGTATTAAGAAGTGTCCTTTAGATTTGGCAGTGAGAAGAGTGTAAGAGTCTAAAGCCAGACTGAAGAGGATCAAAGACATCAATAGCGGACAGAAAGTCAGTATGGCTCGAGTCTAACTGCACAATACCCTCTAACAACTTGGACATAATGGGAAGAAGGGAGATAGAATGGTACTTTTAACAGAAGCTACAAAGCCCTCCTCTGCTCCCTACATTACAACTAAGTTCCTCAAGTGGACTAAGGCTCTCCCAACCTCATCGCCTCTTCCTATTCGTGACTACAAGACTTTACACAATCGATCCCCTTTCACTGAAACTCAATTCTTACTGTTACTGCCACTACCTTCCCATTTGTATTTCCTCTCCTTAACTCACTCTAGACCACGGGCACCCAACAAGCTTCCCGCGGGCCTAATGCGGCCCGCTGGACATTGAGGTGCGGCACAGATAGTATAGTGTGCATAATCCTTTCACTACCCTGTGCGTGAGGTCATGGTTAGGACAGAGTGCTAACCAACGTCACGCTGAAGAAAGTTGTTTCGCTGTCTATGTGCCTGAGTGTGTAAGTGTGGCTCTGTTTGTGGAAATGTGACTGTTTGTGTAATTGTGATTCTTTCTGTGTGTGTCAATGTGGCTAAGTATCATAGAAACTGTGTGTGTGTCTTCTGTGTAAGTGTCTGTCTGTGTGTGTAAGTGAGGTCAAATTTTTATAACCGCCAGTGGCAATGTTTCAACGTTTGGTCAAAACATTGCCGCTGGAGGTTATAAAATAACATTTTTATCTCACTACTATCGGCTGCTGGGCCATTTAGTTTGTTTTTCATAAGTTGGAGGAGCCCGGTTCGAGTACCGTTCATTGATTGACTGCCATTTCACCACGCTTTGTTGGTGTTTGTGTAAGTGTGACATTGTGTGTATTTATGTTTAAGTGTGACTGTGTGGAGTATGTGATACACTCACACTGCACAATACTGTGAATTTTATTAATATTTATCTGTGTTTGTATATAATTTTCTCCAAGTGAAAATGAATGTGGCCCATGCATCCATACATGTCTGGTGAAGTGGCCCTCTGCACCCTCGTTCTAGACTGCAAGCTCTGCGAGCAGGGCTCTCTACCTCATGTATTAGTCTATCTCTGCTTGTCTAACATAGTATGTAGTTCCTTTCTATGCTCTGTACCAAGCACTTTATACATTGTTGGTGCTATCTAAACAAACGTTAATGTTCACAATGTTTTAGGATGTCACTTGTCAAGTCAGCATTAAAAGGGGCAGGAAATCAGACATCCAGGATCTCATAATAAGTATCTAATGTGTTTATTTGTTTAACACTGAACTGGAAGTGATTCTACAAACATTGCTACCTTGCCAGATCTGCCTACAGAGCAAACCAGTAGGCACTGCCTATTTAGGATGTGCCATATCATGCACTCTTTAGCATTTCCTGCTCCAAATAACAGTACAAATACATTGTTGCCAAAAGTCAGACTATATCCCTGTAAACAAGGGGTGATCAACTTGCAACACACACACCAGACAGCAGGAAAATGATGGGGGTTAAACCTGGAGTGACATTTTAACAGTGGGGACAGTATGTTGGTTTCCATGGTGATTGCTCTAGTTCTGTGCACTGCATTTGCTTTGACAATTAAGAGAGAAAGATTGTATTGCCAGGCTTGTTACAGCTCGAGTTGAGCGGACACCTGGATGTTCGGGTTCGGCCGAACTTCGAAAAAATGTCCGGGTCCGTGCTCGAACTTTACCCCGAACCCCATTGAAGTCAATGGGGACACAAACTTTTGGCCACTAAAATGCCTCTAAAAAAGTCCTGGAAAGGGCTAGAGGGCTTCAAAATGAAGTAAAATGTGGGTGAGTGTCCCCATTCATACGAATAGGGCAATAGGCCTATTCTTATGAATGGGGACTCTATTTCGGTTTATAGAAAGCCAATAGTATTACATGTATTCCATAAACCGAAAGTCTATAAACCGAATGTCTTTCAGTTTATGGAATACATGTAATACTATTGGCTTTCTATAAACCGAAATAGAGTCCCCATTCTTAAGAAATTCTTATGAATGGGGACTCTTTTTCGGTTTATAGAAACCAATAGCATTAAATACAATGTAATCGCCGAACCCCGAACTCCAACACGGACATTCAGTGGAATTTCTTTTTCTAAAAATGTTCTAAAAATGAATGCAAGCACCCTGTAATCAGACCACGGTACAGTCATCTAATGTATAATCCATATGTCTATTCATCAGAAGTGGAGGATGAATGACCCTTTGGCCTCACCAGGCAAATGTACATTATGTGCTTCTTTATTAAAAATAACTTTATTTAGATTTCTGCATGAACAATGGAACATGTGAGGACTAATACGGGAGATGGGTATGCAAACCTCCCAAATGTCCTGCTTTGCACGGGAGAGTACCAATTTGGGGAGCTCTACCTCAGCCCCTGGCATCCCGATTAGTTATGGCGCATGGGCTGTGGAGCTGACATTCGAGCTCTCAAGCTCCACCCCCAGCACCCCGATTTGCCAGGGGTATAGGATGGACGGTATAGGCACGTGCAGTTGGATACACTATTTTTAAAAATGTCATATTGGTTAAGGTGGCCATAAAAAAAAGACTTGCTAGTGGGGCTGGTGCTACTGAATGAGACAGTTTTCTCACTAAGTAATTCCAGGAGGTGAATGAATAATGCATGGTTTCCTGAAAGCTGACTGTATGCTTGTATGGGTTTATGAAAGCGTGCATGTATGGGGAAATGTGCGCTTACCTGGGTAATGACTGCGCACATTCATTTTGATAAAGCAAGCTACAATTCTCCTTTGTTTAAGCTCACTACCTACTTAGATTTAAGCATTTTTAGCAAATTAGGAGACAGACCTATCTGATTTCATTGGATATTGTGTGGGGTTTTGTTTTTTTTACATTTTTTAATTAATTATACTAATATATTTTCTATATTTTTATTTTTGGAGTCAGACTACCTTTTTTGGATTACTGTCAAATCTTCATTCTGTATGGCAACAAAAATGAAGGCGATACTAGGCATTGCTTTGGATGGGAGGATACCCAACATTTCCCCGTGGCAAAGTCCAACTGAGATTGCTACTGTACAGAAGGCACAATCCGGGCCGCGGGCAGCATTTTAAAATCGGGAGTCTCTGTCTTCCTAAAGTACAGGGCTCAGACGACCGTAATTTGGCACAGAACATCCTCCGTACAGTAGCTCACTGAGGCCCCCTTGCAATGAGCGATGCCAACCGTCAGATGCATCCATTTTGAGTGGCCTCAGTCTGCCAGGATAAATGTAAGCGACATTCAAAAGGAACGCTGGTTACATATTTCTATATGGGCTTGGGCATTGGTACTCCTCTGCCATGTCGCAAGGTATCGCCTTCATTTGGCAGGGATGCACAGATTCTGTCCCTGCCCGCCTTCCAAGCCAATCAGGCATCAGGGGTAGGATTGCCACCTCGGCCATTTTTTTACCGGCCACATATAACATTTGCATATGTGACCAGAAGGAAATCACTGACCAAATAAAGTAGTGGATCCCATCGAACCATGATTTCCTTCTGGTCACATTTGACTTCTACAAACTGCAAGGCATAGTTGCCAACATTGGCCATGTTTCCAGGGACACATATTTGTTCCACATGCTGCAGAAAGAGCATGCAAAGTGCAGCCCGGCAGTATGTAGGATGGATATACACACAGACACAATACAATTAGTTAATCAGGGTGGAGATCTCATAGGACCTACCATGATTAATTAATTGGATTGTGTCTGTGCGTATATCCATCCTACATACTGCCGGGCTGCACTTTGCATGCTCTTTCTGCAGCATGTGGAACAAATATGTGTCCCTGGAAACATGGCCAATGTTGGCAAAGATGCTGCACTGTAACCTGCAAAAGTTATTTGTGGCCAGTAAAAATGGCTGAGGTGGCAACACTACCATTGGGGGCTGAGGCCGGGCATACCCTGATATGTGTATTTTTGGGAGAGATCATGTTGTGTCGTTACAGTTTGTTTACAAAGCTGCTTCTTACCCAGCTGTCATGTGTAGGGCAAACACTGCTAAGTACCTCAACCCCTTTTTAATGGACGTCTACATCCATGCTGTGGTGGGCAGTGTGGGTGACTGTGTCACTCTGCACTCAGTTCAGTGTGGCTTCCTCAGTGCCCCGGCTCACTAGCCCAACGAAAGCTCAGTCTCCGGAGTCAAACCGCCACCAGGCCTCGTCATCACTATGGCAACTGGCTTCTTCAATTTATCCCCGCCCACCCAACGACTGCTTGACGATGTGATTGACAGACGCCAAGACCAAGAAGACGCGAACAAAAAAGGAAAGAGTTTGTGACTGACGTGCTGCTCGCCCAATCGGAGCCCCGGAGAGGCGGAAATAGGCGGATGTAACAGAAGGTGGTGTTATTGGGGGTTTTACCGGCGGTTTAACTGACTGTAGGTGAGACAACCAAGAGATGCAAACAGGTAATGGGGACCAATTCTTATTATACCTTGATATAGACTCGGTAACTGCTCCTTAATCTATTCAATATCTTTTTTATGATTAGCCAGAGCTGGAGAGTGATTTATCTTCCTAATATTACTGACCTAGTGGGGGGCTATTCATTAAAACTGACCTGACAAGTGAACTGCAGAAATCATACTGTAATAGAGGATCTGGAGAGACAAGGTGGAGAATGTTTGGTCACATTTTAGTGAATAGCCCCCCACTTTCTGCTTCTTGCTATAATTAGGATCTATTACCCTTGCCCTGTATCTGCTGCAATGGCAAAGTTTTGTCTTTCCATCAATGTCTGTCTATTGCAGTTCACTTTGAGTGCATAGCCCCCTTAGTCTCACACTCAGGTTTTGGTACAAAAGTGGGCCGCACAGTCTGTGAGGGTATTAGTGATGGTCACTTACAGTGAGCGGTTGGTTCAGAAGAATCAATTCCCAGGTATGAAGATAATGATAGTTGTCATCTTTCTCTCACCAGCTCTATAGCAGGAGTCTGCACTCTCTATTTGCCTGAGCAAATCTGTCTGAGACTTTGTCTGTATTCTCCATAATGTAGGTTTAATAATGGAAGACACGGAATTAGGTGAGGCCCGTTGCGTGTTCCGAGGAATAGAACACATACTGCGTGTCCGTGACACAGGGAACCGGCTGGAGGTTGAAGTGGAGGATGCGGTGACCACCGACCAATGGAGAGGAGAGTTTGATGCGGAATGTAAGTTTAACTTGCAAAGCAGAAGAGTAGTCACCATTAGTACATTAATCCTGTTTAAATGGGCAATTACTGGCAAATGAATTCGGATCTGCCAGATGCTCTACTTAAAAGTCCATATATATTGAGAAATTCATGCAACAAAAAAAATTACTACAACGCTGCAGGCAGGGAATAAAAAGCCCTACGCGTTTCACCCTAAATGCTCTAACTCGAAGGCATCATGATCTCCTGGAGCTGTTGGGGCAGCGGATATCACTTTAAATCTCTTTTTCAGAATTTATTTTTTATGACTGTCCTCCAGAAGAGATTTTGAACAGATATCAATGATCCAGAGGCAAAGGCTGGCTGTCGTATTCCCTTAATGTATTAAGGGATCTTGGTGATGGAAAATATAGTTCACAATAATTAAGACTGGGCTGAAAGTTGAATAGGAGGTTAACAAAGAAGGTGCTGTTCCTTTAACAAAGATGGGTGAACTTAGATCCGTCTTCATTACAATGGCAAACCCCCGCCTTCAGCTGTAATGGTAGGGGCTAACCATGTACCTAAATCAAGAGTACTTAAAGGAACATTAAACGTTATATTTCACTTGTGCTTCTAATGTTAGTTGTTCCTAGTGTGAGGATAAAATGGAAGGTCATTTTGATAGTACATGCCAGTTTATTGGGACATGTTTGGTTTTTTTTTAACCCTTGGTTCCTTCAGGGAAGGAAAAAATGGTGTTCCTTTAATGCATGGCCTGGTCATCCGATGTTTCCTTTTACATTGTATGGAGTGATCTCAGCATTATGTCTCATTCTCTTGCAGTTATTGAGGATCTCACTCACAAGACTGGAAACTTCAAACAGTTTTCCATCTTTTGCAACATGCTCCATTCTGCTCTCACCCAGGTGACGTTTTCTACTCTTTACGCTTTGTCATTACGCTGCACAGACCATATGGAGTGATATGTACATGGAATGGTTCCGTTTGTTTATATTTTCATGTCAAAATAGTGTTTATTTCAATTTTCCACTAAATCCAGGAAAATAATTTTTTTTTTTTAAATGTTTTATTTTTTTTTTCTTAAGTTTGGCTTACCGGTTTCGTTGACAATGGTGCACACAGTCAGCTAACAAGGGCCTGATTGACTGTGCATCTCATGATGCTCAGACACAAGAATTAGACAACTAACAGGTTGATAATATAATAATTATGTACAAACATATGAACTGGTACAACTTCGATAATGGGCGAGTTAAAGGTTTTCCACCTTAATTCTGCTGCGATGTCGGTATATTAATGTGTACACTAGAAAAAGTGGATTTTATTCAAAGTTATTATGAGCCTGGAAATCAGATGTGGCACCAGCAGGGATAACGTCTGATTTTAAAGGTGCCACGCTTTCTGCCCTGCATCTCCTGAACAAACACATACTACAGCTGGATCTTACTGTAACAGAACCGATGCTCTTGTACAGATTCTACATCTTGCTCCTTTATCAGTTTGTTATTAACTCAATCACTGAAATTCTCCTGATAGACCAGCGACTCCGTGACACTTGACCTCTTGACTTACGCGGACCTCGAATTGCTACGTCACAGGAAAGCAGGAGGGGCCTCAAGACAAGCCCCTCCCCCCAGAAGCTCTACACTTAGTTCAAAGCGCTACCTGATTCTTATATACTCAGTAGAGTTTGACAGGTGAGTCTCATCCCTGTGTGTGTTTATTTAAACTAACATGGGCCGATGTTACATTAAAGGAACTCTAACCTAAACATTGCTTCTAAAAATGATCTATACATTGTATTAGCAGAATTGCGAGCACATGTGTAAGTGTGTCTGGGGTGTTTCTACCTATGACATCACCTTGTGGCTTGATATGCAAATTACACAGTGTCCATTTAAAATGAGTTCATTTGCATATCAAGCCACAGGTGATGTCATAAACAGGAGACTCCACAGACACCTTTTAAAGGGTATTTTCTTATTTTATCCATTTGCTGCAATTCTGGTTTGTATTCTGTATATTCACAGTGTGCGCAAAGTTAGGTGTACAGAGATCCTTTAATATACACAGTGAATGTTGTACACCTAATTGTTAAAAGTAAAAACCACCTGGTACCTAAAGATGACTTGTGTGCATTAAGCAGAGTGTGGACAATTCTGGCAAGGAAGCCTCTGTATACCAATGTAATGCTCGGTCCACACATTGCACATGGAGTATTGAGGTTTTGTGCTCTGTATCATACATACAGTGGACATTAGAACAGCTATACTTATGCTGCAAAAAGATCTTAAAATACATATATTGATCGTTTCAATACCAACAATTTGGGTAGGACTCATTAATGTAACATCATGTCCTTTTGGAAGGACTTTTTAGATATGTGTGTGGGTTTTTTTGTTTGGTTTTTAAATTCTCAATAGACACCATTAGACCTTAGCTTTGCTCCTTTTGCTGAAGAGGCTCCCCAGCCTGTCTTACATGCTCAAAAGTAATGTACTAGTGTTTCTATTTTAACACCTCCGTTGTGTATCTTGTCACGTTCTATGAAGGGTAACGTGGCTTTGTAAGCAAGAAGTGGAGACAGCAGTGGGACCTACAGCCATCTACTCTCACAGTATATTCTGCATTGATGTGTTTCCTTAAAGTTAAGCAAACGTTTATTTTTATTGAGAAGCTGTGTTGGTCTGTGTTTCTCACTCCAGGATACATTATCCCCTCCCTCTGCCCTATGTTGGAAAACCAGATCCTGTCTACCTACGCCAGGTGATCCAGGGGTTAAAAGAAGAACTAGCGGCCCTCAGGGCAGCGCCGGACGAGGAGAGCCGCGCAGGTGAAATGCGGCGGCTGCGAGAAGAGTGAGTTCTTGCCATTTATACAGGGAGATCTCCTCTCCAAGTGTCATACACCAAATTGCTTATTATGACTCCTTCCCCATAGTCTTCAGAGGGTAACGGAGGAGAAGAGGGAGGCAGAGCGAGCATTGCAGAGGCTGCAAGAACTGGAGATCCCTCAGGAAAAAGAAGCCAGTCACACGCGGATCCTGAAGAGGGCGCTGCAGACCCTGGAGTCCGAGCTCCAGAAAGAGAGAATAAAGAGCCAGCGAGCGGCCAGTAAGAGGCGGGAAGAGTGCCGGGAGCTAGCAGAGCAGGTACCCCCTATCCTGTGCGACAGGGCTAGTAAAGGGGCTCGGTCACCTAAACATTGTATATACTATGAACATCGTCACTAAGGATTTATACATTGTGTTGACAGAATTATATCGAAATACATGGATTAAGAGATAATGGGGTGTATGTGTGGTGTCCCCTAGTTTTGACATCACATTGTGGCTGGACATTCATATTTCCCATTGCAAGGCAGTTTACATATGAAATCACTAGCGATGTCATGAACAAGAGTCGCCATGAATGCATATAAAAACCGCTATGTGTTAGCAGAATGGCAAGCAATGTATAGACCCCCCCCCCCCCCCCCCCCACAAACATTATAGGTGGTAAAGTCCCTTTAAAGCCTTCACAGTAATATTAATATAATAAGCAATATTTTTTGCTTTAAACTTGTCCTTTTCAAACTCGTAAGACTATTTATAATCTGTGATGTTCCCCACTACATAGTCTTCTAGCGCTGCTTTCGGGCGATCAGTCAGCAACACCAAAATGGAGAATGAGGGTAAATGAAATGACTTTAGTTAATGTCTAGTTTTATTTTGTTTTATAGATGAATTAGAACATACCCTTTCATGCTCCATTTCTGTTCTACAGCCGTTAAATGAACATTCCAGGAAGCAAGGGTTAAATAAAACATGTCCCGGTCTTTGGAAGTAAACCTGACGTGTATCCTAATAGATACACGCGGGTTTACTAACTGCTGTGTCTCACATGCGAGACACAGCAGTTCCTGGTTCTGTGGTCAGCACGCACACAGCCAATCAGAGGGAGTGCTCACCCGGCTCTGACAGCCGAAAGAGTCTCTCGCTGCTAGCACAAAGAGAGACCCTCGTTTTTACATGGGATTAGCAGGGGGGACGTAGTTAAGATTCCAGTCACCGACCAGATGGCTGCCTGCTTCCTATGGCAGCTGTCGGTCAGAGGATAAACTGGCGTGTACTATCAAAAGTACCTGCCAGTTTATCCTCATACTAGGGAAAATGGACATTTCACTTGTGCTTCTATATTAGAAGTACAAGTGGAAAAAAAAAAAAAGTTTAGTGTCCCTTTAAGGTCTAAGTTGTATTGTTCACCAGTAAGCAGTATCTGATCTTTTTCAGAGTGAATATAAGAAGGTCTGGTCTATACTGGGATATTAGCTGATTTGTTTAATATTTGATTTCTCACCCCATTTAGCTGGAAGAGGCTCGAGCGGTGGAGCGCACCCTGCGGCTGAAAGTAAAGAGTTTAACTACGGAGCTTGCCATGTACAAGAGAGGGTGAGGGCAATCGTAGGGTCTTCAGGAGATGAGACCTTCTCTTTGACTTTCTCGTCATACTATTCTGTTATTCAGCCTTTGGTCTAGTGAGAAAGGACATCCCTGGAGCTTAAAAAGTGATCAATGATCGCCATTCAGCAACCCCTAAATCCGACCACACTCTCCGGAGCACTTACCGAAGCAATCACACTCACCATATTGAAAGTCTTCAAGCCTTTCCAATATGTGGGCAAGAGTGTCGGAAGTGATCAATGATCTTCCTTTTTTTTTTTCTCTCTCTCTCTCTTTTGGTTAGCTTTAGATCCAGGGTTAGAGCTAGGGTTGGGGTTAAAATGGTTGGGGGAAAAAAACGATATACTACTTGCAGTTATTACCCTAAAATTTGCAAACATTTCTAGACTCAGGACAAACATTACAATCTATTTAGTAGGGGTTTTTTTTATTAGTGTTTGTAGATGTAATATTTTTCATTCAAAAGTTTTTTTAAAAAAAAAGTGTCTCTTAATAACTTTTTTATCTTTTTTTTTCATTTTTTTTTTTTTATAGTAATTTATATGATCAAATAATGAAAAATTACAGCAAATTATGGTTCTCCTGTAGTTTTACATTGAGATTTTGGGGCACTGTTATTATAGGATACAGGAATTGATGATTTGCTAAGACAGATCTGTTTTTCTTTACGTCACATGATGTAGCACTTATTGGACATGGTTGGTGGATCTGCTCCTTTAACAATCAGGAATTATTTTTGCTACCTTTTCGCAGGCGCATCACCCCTACTGGACCTTCCCCCCAGGGTCGCTCCAGCTCTGCAAGCCGAGGCCCCTCACAGCGAAGTGGATCTCGAGGAGAAAGTGGGCTGAGGAGGGACAGGTCTACATCACGGGAACGCAGTGGGAGGAGCTGTGCAGATGGGCGCAATGTACCAAGGCAGCAGAGGTTGTCTGCCTCCCCAGTAGGTAAGTGGAAAGTGTATTTCGTTCCTGTATATTGTAGTCGTGAAGATGGGGTGTTTGGCAGATGGATGGAGAGGATACTCTGCTGCCAAACAGTACTATTAAAGGGAACACCCTACACCAGATCAGGATGTTCACACTCCCAAATTAAAAATGAGACGGTCCTTAGCTCAGCTGGCCTATGATTAAGCACCTCTCTGCATGCTACATGTGAGGCTGCTGGTATACTCTGCCATCCCAGCGATTCTCCACATATTTTAACTTTTTCTATGTAAATAAATTTAAATTCAGTGAGTTGAGCTCCTGATCGGCTTTTTTTTCTGCTCCTGAAGGAAGCCGTATTGACTAGATCGCTGCCAAGAGTAAGATGGCCACAAACAAACATGTTACTATTGCCCAACTTAATGGTTCTCATTTTATGCACCTGCGGGGAATGGAACCTGTAACGCTGACTGAATAGACGCTACAGTTGGTCATTTACACACGTTTTGGGTGATTTTATTCTTATCCCACATCCTGCATTAAGCCAATACATTATCTCCGAGCCAAGTTCTAAAACATGACCTACACATGTAATTGAAAAGTGGTGTTCTCTGTTACATGTGAAGGACGTATCCGCACTGGCAGGCAAGTGATGAGCAGTTGGTATCCAACCTCATCAGAATCTAATCTTCCATAGTACCTCAAGGAGACCTGAAGGTGGCGTCGGCAGACAGCCTTCAACTCTGTGCCCCTGGCGGGGTCTGCCCTCCCTGCAGTGTGCAGTGATATAATCTGCCCCCAACAATGAAAGAACCACTCCGCTCCACTGATTTTCAGGTCTCCTTGTTGACCGTACAAACAGTGGTTCTTAAAGAAGCAAATGTTCAAAAAAAAACAACCTTTTTAATAGCCCTGGATTATGTATTTTCTCTGTGTGCCACCATGGCTAGTAAATATACCAGCGTCCACAGCGCGTGGCATATTGTGTGTACTGCTAAACCAAAGATACCTGTTAGCAGGGTATGATTACATTCTAAGAGAAGTAGATTTGTCTATGCAGAGGATGGATCCAGCAGCGGGTGGGGGGCATGTGTATGATTGTGCTCTGTGGTGGCCTAGCTCAGCACTTTGCCTGTAAGGCAGGTTGTAGTTTGATGTCCCAGGCTACACCCCATTCAGTCTGGCCATGAATGAACCATTCAAAACCTTTTTTAAGGGTTGACTGTACCTTTTAAATGATTTGGCAGTCGCCACACGCACAGAGCACACGGTAATTCACACGCTCTGTTTACTCCGTCAGATCCATGGTATGTGGGTGTTTTGTCAGGTTCAGTAGGCAGGTAAATACAAACACTGAGGGGGTGAATCATTAAACAATTCCTGAGTCTGGAACTGGCTTGTCATCAGTTTAATAGACTGTACAATATGTATCAAACACTCAAACTGCTCACAGCCGCTCTCAATCACCTTCATATGTAATTACACTTTAAAAGACAACTGTCTTTTTTGTTTGTTTGTTTGTTGTATTTGTTTTTGGCTACATATGGAATGTCACCACATCCATGTCGCTATTTGTTATTTGTTTGTTTTTGTTCAGGTTCTCACCTGATACTTACATATCATATATATCACTTTGCATCTAGCCCATATACAAATATTTCAATATATAGCGGTACAGTATACTGTAGCTATCTTATACACAAGCTGCCCTTTTTTCATTGCATTATTTACTCATACATCAGCCGACTGTACCCCGAGATTCATCTTTATTGGATTACAAAGTTGATTCGCAATATTCTTGTTTTACACTACTCTTCGATTCTATGTTTAACACTGTTATTTCAATTTATTGTGAAGTATGTTTTACACATGAAATATGAGCTTACAGCTCACTCACATGTTAACTGTCATTAAAAACTGAAAATGTCTAAAAATAAAGAATAAAAAAAAAAAAAAAAAGACAACTGTCGGGGGAAGAAATCAAGTTCTGCTTAATTGAAAGAATTGATCAAATGTAGGCATTTGAAATAGAAATGCTTTAATGAAAGAATCCAAATAATGTACTTCATTGTGCCCTGTCTGCTTGTACAGCACTGTCGGGGTCGGACATCTTGGGCCAGATCTTTCGTCATCTGACCCAAGATTCTAAACATGTCTGCCCACTGATAGAGCTACACAAGCAACAAATAGGGCTTTATTTCTTTCTTTCATTAACACATTGCTATTTAAAACATCTATTAAATGGAGCTTAACACAGGGCTCGACAAACCCCGGGCGCCAGGTCGCCATGGCGACCTAGAAATTAAGCCTGGCGCCCGGGTGCCGTTTCCTACATGACCCCCTTGCTGCTGCCGTTCGTGTGTTCGTGGATTTTTGCAGCGCGAGGGGGAGAAGTCTGTGCGGGGGGGTGTATATGTGAGGTGTATATGTGAAGTGGGGGGGGTGTATATGTGAAGTGGGTTGGTGTGTGTGTGTGTGTGTGTGTATGTATATGGTGTGCGTGGTGTATATGTGAAGTGGGTTGGTGTGTGTGTGTGTGTGTGTGTGTGTGTATGTATATGGTGTGTGTGTGGTGTATATGTGAAGTGGGTTGGTGTGTGTGTGTGTGTGTGTGTATGTATATGGTGTGTGTGGTGTATATGTGAAGTGGGTTGGTGTGTGGTGTATATGTAAAGTGGGTTGGCGTGTGTGTGTGGTGTATATGTGAAGTGGGTTGGTGTGTGGTGTATATGTGAAGTGGTTTGGTGTGTGTGTTTATGAATTGCGTGTATGTTTGCGTGATTGTCTGGCTCCTAAAAATTTTTGCTGGCTCCTAGAATCAAATTAAATTTGTCAAGCCCTGGCTTAACATATGTAATGCAAGCGTCATGCATGTGACCTGCAGAGTCAGTCTGACTCATGTACATTGTCCTGTGTGAAGTCATCTGACCTACTAAATGTCCTGTCTAATATGTCTTGCCCGGACCAAACGCCCACTATTCATGGACTGTGCTCAAGTCTGTTGCTGTATCAGTAACTGGGCCATTTTATTCTGTTTTTTAGATGTTTTCCAGCACATGATTTACCTGTATAAACCAAACCCTTTCATCCAAGGACACATCTTGGTAAATAAGTTACTGTATGTAATTAAAACCAGTCTTATCCCCATTAAAACCACTGGGCACTGGTTTATAGACTGACTGGACCTGGAAGTTTTGTTATATTATCTCCGGCTCCTAAGATATAATCCGGACCATAGATTTAACATGTCTGCCTGAATTCTTCCTGTAGGATCTTCTGACTGAGCTGCCTCTGTAGTCCCTATCTGCTTTGGGGGTCATTAGCTGGCTTGTGATTTTATGTTCACTGAATCGCTGTTGACATTTGTGCTCGTCACACCAGATATAACATATAATCAGCTCAGCTTGATGTATCGTCTGATTCTGTGGTGGTCTATTATTTGTGTCCATTGGTTCCTCCCCCCCACACACCTTTATTACAGTTTTACAGTGTAGAAATAGAATTCTCTATAACATAAGCCGAAAACCTGTTTTAATGGTATAATAACTGTGCAGTTCCCATCCCATGTCTGCTCTGCTCCTCTCACATGGTAAAATAACTGGCAGAACATAGTGCAGTTCCCATCCCATGTCTGCTCTGCACCCCTCACATGGTAATATAACTGGCAGAACATAGTGCAGTTCCCATCTCATTTCTGCTCTGCACCCCTCACATGGTAAAATAACTGACAGAACATAGTGCAGTTCCCATCTCATTTCTGCTCTGCTCCCCTCACATGGTAAAATAACTGGCAGAACATAGTGCAGTTCCCATCCCATGTCTGCTCTGCTCCTCTCACATGGTAAAATAACTGGCAGAACATAGTGCAGTTCCCATCTCATTTCTGCTCTGCTCCCCTCACATGGTAAAATAACTGGCAGAACATAGTGCAGTTCCCATCCCATGTCTGCTCTGCTCCCCTCACATGGTAAAATAACTGGCAGAACATAGTGCAGTTCCCATCCCATGTCTGCTCTGCTCCTCTCACATGGTAAAATAACTGGCAGAACATAGTGCAGTTCCCATCCCATGTCTGCTCTGCACCCCTCACATGGTAAAATAACTGGCAGAACATAGTGCAGTTCCCATCCCATGTCTGCTCTGCTCCCCTCACATGGTAATATAACTGGCAGAACATAGTGCAGTTCCCATCCCATGTCTGCTCTGCACCCCTCACATGGTAAATAACTGGCAGAACATAGTGCAGTTCCCATCCCATGTCTGCTCTGCTCCCCTCACATGGTAATATAACTGGCAGAACATAGTGCAGTTCCCATCCCATGTCTTCTCTGCACCCCTCACATGGTAAAATAACTGGCAGAACATAGTGCAGTTCCCATCCCATGTCTGCTCTGCACCCCTCACATGGTAAAATAACTGGCAGAACATAGTGCAGTTCCCATCCCATGTCTGCTCTGCACCCCTCACATGGTAAAATAACTGGCAGAACATAGTGCAGTTCCCATCCCATGTCTGCTCTGCTTCCCTCACATGGTAATATAACTGGCAGAACATAGTGCAGTTCCCATCCCATGTCTGCTCTGCTCCCCTCACATGGTAAAATAACTGGCAGAACATAGTGCAGTTCCCATCCCATGTCTGCTCTGCTCCCCTCACATGGTAATATAACTGGCAGAACATAGTGCAGTTCCCATCCCATGTCTGCTCTGCACCCCTCACATGGTAAAATAACTGGCAGAACATAGTGCAGTTCCCATCCCATGTCTGCTCTGCTCCCCTCACATGGTAATATAACTGGAAGATTTCCCATCCTTTTAAATCACTGACCTCATTTTCTGCCACCTGCAAATCACGTTATGCTCTTAGCAGACACGGCAACCTATTATTACATATTATTGTTTTTAATCTTTAGGTAAACATATTTAGTGTAATTGTATATACAGCGCAAGCCAATAAAATGTGACATTTATACGCCATAAAAAGAAACCCTATCATTAGTCATGTCTGCACAGGGCCCAACCCATCTCCTGTAACCCAGCTGTACCATTCTGATAGCAGCACACCGAGTACACAATGGGGGGCTGGGGATAGCAGATAACAGTGATTTCTTAAAGGGCTTTTGTAAAGTAGCTTTCGGAGCACATCAGATTATTCAGCCATTAAATTGTCATTTTGCAAAGTGAAATTCCTGCTACCATTTGCTAGATCTGTCAACGTGCTTTGACTGTGTTTCAGTGACAATCCGTTAGCCACAGTGAATTGGGGGAATTCCCCTCTTCTAGTACTTTTAAAAGCACGTGCTGTGTAGGCTTTGGGGGTTTTCGTCCTCTGCTGCTGGTATTTCTGTGGTCTTTGTCTGGGTGTATGGCAGACAAAGACCACAGGCTGTTCTACAGGTTGGAATGCCTACAACTTGAAGTCATATGAATGGATGGGAATAAGTCTTCCTATTGGGTAATTTGAATGGTGGGTTTTGTTGAATGGCTGAATTGCAAACGATGATCTTTGATGTCACTGTCATAGGTCCTCGACCTCCAAGGTTTGACCCTACTGCCTACATCAAAGACCGGGAGCGCAGGCAAAAGGAGGCTGAGCAAAAGAAGTAAGTAACCCAATCCATGCAAGTATCTTCTTCCATTCACTGTCCCCTTTCCCTCATTGTCCGATTAATACCCCTCTCCTGCCCCAGGGTCCGTCGGGTATCTGTCTCTCCGTCCAGCGTGCGAGGCCAGGGACGCAGCTCGTCAGGTGAGTCTCTAACCTCGCTCCCCATGTGTATTGTGTTGTGACTGTTTGGAAGTTGAATCTCAGCAGCCAGATGTTTCTTGTTCCCTGACACGCGTCTTTCTTATCACAGTCGAGAGCCTGAGAAGCCGTCGTTCGTACCAAAGCTCAGGGGATGAAATGGAGGATACTGAGCAATTGGCCAGCAGGTAATGAAGCCTTGATTCTTTTCCCAGGATAGGCAGTAGATAAGAGATTTTGTCCATAGACCAATCATCCTGAAGGGGGCAGCATGTGGGGCAGGTGAGAGTTCAGTGGGTTATCTGTACTTGAACTACATATCCCATACCCCCACCAACATTTCACTACCGTAGAGTGTAGTTTGTAGTTCAGAAACAGCTTGACGGTCGCAGTGGGACACCTAGGAGAGGTATTTTGTCTATTGTGGTGATAATAGCAGGATTCCTGGGTGATTGTTTAAAGCAGAGCTATTCAGCAGCTGTTTTACCATTTGACTGTGTCGTCTTATGGGGCATTAGACAATGTTCCCCAAACCTTGTACGAGGTCAGACTTCACTTGCCTGTTTTGATCAGTTGTATCTTCTCCAGTGGAGACAGGCGAACAGCACCACGTGGGAGAAAGCCCTTTGCGCCATCCTCCTGGAACAGTCGGAATAGTGTAAGTTCATTAACGGTGGTATTCTCATTTCCTGAACCTGTATTTCTAATGATACTGGCAGCCATTGACTTGTCTGGCCCTTTCTCTACTCTTTCCAGAGGACCAGAGACAAATCGTCTGGAAGGAAGAGGCTGTCCAGCACCCCTACGTATGACCGGAAAACAGAGAAAGGTGAGCTTTAAACCAGTAGCCTGCTAATCCCCATCTAGCGCAGCCTATTCATTCTAATTATAAAACTCTCCATCCCATCACTTCTTCTCTCCAATGTAGAAAATCATTTTGATCCGGTGTCGGACATTTCAGACATTGATGCCCGGCTGCAGGCCCTGCAGGATTACATGAGGAACTTGGATACCCGCACTTAGGTCATCGATATTCCAAAATGCGTCGGTCATTGCCAGCTTTGAGTCCGAGGAAGCTGGGGGTTAGCACAATATTTTCCGATCATTTAAAAATTCCCGTTGACTTACAATCTCTTCATCATATAAATACATGACGTTTCACCCACTTGGACTGTTTTTTAAATTCAGAGTTTTGGCCCCATCTCTGTGATACCCGGCTTACGATCGTGTTGGACCAGTTCACTGTATGGACACACTACTGCAGGATTGGTTTGGGCCTGGTTACTGAATTAGATGCAGCTCCATAGACCTGGGAATGAAGATGGCAATGTAAACCTGGCAGTATATCACTTTATGGACTTTAACTGTTCAGTGGCGGCGGTTATAAAAGACGCCTGAGTCCAAATAGCGCCAATTAATTTGAATTAAGGCTGGAAGGAGAATGTATAAGACATGGCCCTTTAATCATGGATATATGCCTTTTTATTATAAATATATACATTACCCAAGGCCGCTGCTGATTCATATCTGATTAGATCACTTATAAGATGTTTTAATTAGTGTTTTTGTATGTTAAAATATGGGAGATTTTTTATTTATTTTGTTTGTTTAAATGTGTACCAAAATGAAGACTTTTTTTTTTTTTTTTAATTTTAAAAATACACATATTTAAGAAGAAATAACGACTTAACTCATTGTGGTTTTTTTTTATTTTTTTGTTTCTTTATAACAATCATTTGTGTTATAAGTTCAAGATATAAAATATGATATGGTTTGCTAGACTGTTATAAACATTGTCATTGCTGGTATAGCCATGCTGGTATAAACCCACCCAGCAGTAACCTCACTCTAGACTTGGGATAGAAAAGTAGAGCTTATTTAGCCGTTCCAAAATACAACAAAGCACTACAGTGCGCTGGTGTTACAAGGTAGCCGACTGTCCACGCGTTTCACATTGCCGTGCACTTGATCATATGAATAAATGTTAATTATTGTATTCCGAAATTGAATAAGGTACCACTCTAGTGGCTGGTGTTACAAGGTAGCCAACCTCCCACGCATTTTGCACTGAAAAAGATAATGTGATGCTTTGTAGCACTTTGCAATGTCTTAATACTCCTTATTGAATGTATCGAGCCTCTATGTATAGAGTCCTCTGGTAACAGGACACTGTGGAGTTATGGAAAACAGAATGTGGAATTTCACTACAGGAGAACCTTTATTCTCTGAATGGTATTCGCTCTCCCCAGCCATATTCTTGGTGTCAGGACCATCCTGTGAAGGGCCGCAGTCTCCACCATTAAGTGATCTCTGCAGGTCCTGTGCTGCAGCCATCATTAACGCTTGGCAAGCTTTCTGGGCTATGATTGACAGTGCTTGAAATTCCCATGTTCTCCTTTTCTTACCACCAGCCAATTGGTTTTCCCGGCCAGCAGGTTTATGCAATAAATATATTAGTGGCACTTTTGGATCCAGTATGGTTTTTTTTGCCTTTGGATTATACTTTCCCTTCCAGAGCTCCAGCGTGCATTGCAGGCTTTCTCATTTCCGAAGGTTTCTGAAAGTCACACAGCAGGCAGCTACATCCATCAACCACTGCCATATTCACAGATGTGAATGTCATCCACTGTTACCATCCAGAACCCACTACATTCCATGCGATGTTCACACTCGAGGTTATTCCCCACCATCAGCAGGTAACATGCAGTCATGAAACAAACAGCGCCGTGCGGCCTTCAGGTCCTGCTACGGACTGACGGACCATACATTCCTCTTTAAGCATTTCTTCCTATAGGATTGTAAGCTCCTGCTAAGCCCCCATCTTCTCTTGTTCCCTTTGTGTCTTGCCTCCTGTTATACAGTCCTGGAGCTGGATGGGACTTTAAAATCAGAAGTAATCCAGGTTTATATTACAGCAAATCGTTGAATACCATTCGCTATTTAGTCATTTGATTAATCCGCTCTCCAAAATGCAGGACCTTCCAGTGTTTCCAAAGCTTCATTTTTGTACAGATTCAGTGGTAAATCCTCTGCGGCTTTCTGTACAATTAAAAGAACGTCGTTAGAAATCCATCACTTTGTTCAAACTAATAAATATCCTTTTTTATAGAAGTTTAATGCTCTTTGTACTTTGTTTAGCCGGCGATGGAGACAGACTGAGTTGATCACCGGTATAGCGGCTCTATTTCTCACTGAGCAGGTTACAGGTAAGAAAGTCTGTGTGTTGCTGATAGGGAATGGGGTGCTATGCGTGGCCAGAGAGGCTGAGATGGATTCGAGCTCTGTCACTCTGGGAGTTCTGGATCATGAGGTTTGGTAGCCACACTCTGGACGAGCGAGGGGTTTGATTGCGGTGAGTGACTCTGGCTTGGACAAAATCCTTGTGGAGAATTGGCAGTTTAGGGGTCAATCATTCGTCTTAATAGTGCTGGTGAGGTGGTAGAAGCTCCGTGGCTCCCTGGAAGGCAGAGGGTTAAAGGGTCACAGTCCCCTATACATTGATTTAATAATAAAGGATATAGAGGGTTAAAGAGTCACAGTCCCCTATACATTGATTTAATAATAAAGGATATAGAGGGTTAAAGGGTCACAGTCCCCTATACATTGATTTAATAATAAAGTATATAAATGATTTTTACTTTGTTGGCACAATGGCGAATGCATACATTGAGAGATATGTGTCTTGTTTATAACCTTGCCTGATATGCAAATGACCAGTTTTACCCTGAAGAGTTATTTGCATATTAAGTCACACATGATGTCAGTAACAGGCGACTTCAGATACATTTAATACATTGTTCTCTTAATTTATATCACTTATTTATTTATTTATTTCCAATTCTACTCGCACGCTATAGATCATTTCTCTATTTTTTTGCTCTCACGGTACAAAGTTAGTTCAACTGCCAATAAACTCCTGGGCTGGCACTGACCTGGCAATCCAGAGGGTAAGCGCGGAGTGAGGGGCAGGTTACCAGGAGATCATTACACAGAAAGGCGAGCGTGACTGCCATGTCAGGACTCTAATGAAGGGTTAAATGAAATGCATCATTCTCCATGAATCCTGGATTTTCCTAACCTCGGTCTGGATCTAGCACGTCTGCTGCCTCATGGTATCCCTTGCTCAATAGACTGTCTATTCTGATTAATAAAACATTCTCAATATTGGACATTATTATGATATGAGCTGATATAATGCAGTACAGTGAGGGGAGCGCAGTGACATGCTCGGATATCAGTACATGTTCCTTTATAAACACTGCCTTGCCTGCTCTTGGATGTCACTGGTTGTGTTATGGTAGAGCTCCCAGATGTCCTTTTCTCTGCAGAGCTCCATGCTGTCGTTAGAGCTCCCTGCTGTCCTTTTCTCTGCAGCGCTCCCTGATAACCCTTTTTCTCTGCAGAGCTCCCTGATGTCCTTTTTTTTTTCCTGCAGAGCTCCCCGATGTCCATTTTCTCTGCAGAGCTCCCCGATGTCCTTATAGCTAAAGAGCTCCATGCTGTCCTTTTTCTCTGCAGAGCTCCATGATCTCCTTGTCTCTGCACAGCTCCATGTTCTCCTTATCTCTGCAGAGCCCCATGCTGTTTTTCCTCTGCAAAGCTCCATGCTGTCCTTATCACACTGGAGGTCCACGCTGTTCTTATAGTTATAGAGCTCCATGTTCTCCTTTTTTTCTGCAGACATCAATGCTCTTCTTTTCCCTGCAAAGCTCCATGCTGTACATTTTCTCTGCAGAGCTCCGTGCTGTACATTTTCTCTGCAGAGCTCCGTGCTGTCCATTTTCTCTGCAGAGCTCCCTGCTTTCTTTTTCTCTGCAGAGCTCCGTACTGTCCCCTTCCTCTGCAGAGCTTCATTGGTTAAATGAGTGCCATAGAGGACCCAAGCTTATGAGTGGTTAGCACAGGCAAAGTTACTCAGATTTTATAAAGTGACTAGTTAAATCGGTATGATTGAATGGTATTTACAAAACTGTTGATTGTTTGATGCAATGTGGACACCGGTTGGCCCTGTAAATACAGACGATTACTGATTACCAGCCTGAAGCGGAGACTGGATATAATCTGTGTCTGGTGGATGACGTGGCTGGATTAATCACTAGTGGATTATCACGGAAAGCAAATCTTATATTGCTAGATCATTGACGAGTTACCAAAGTGCTTCATCTTGCTGGGGCTGCGGTTGCTATTTTGGCTGGTTCCATTTGTGAGATGACCGTGTTTCAGACAAACAACCCAGCAGCATTAAGGGGGGAAAAAGGGCATTTTTACCATATATGCAATACTTTTGGAATGTGGCACTAAAAAAACACTTAATAACTTTGTAGGCCACGCTCCGTGGTTGGTCAGGGTTTAAGATATCTGCTGCTCACACTGTCTGCTCATAGGTCTGGAAATACTAACCTTTGACCCTGTTATAGGCCACGTTTCCCAAGCGGACAGCTGAGCATCATGGGAAACCTAATTCTAATTGGCAGGAACATACCCCTGGATTCCACGGCACCTCCAGAGTTGGCCCCCAATGTGTTTCTTTTTCGGGGAGCTGATCTCTGGCTAAGGCCAGGCTTACTGCAGACCTCTCGGAGATGGATTAAACACGCATCCTGTGCCTCTTTCTGGCACGGCAAGGGTTAACCGCGCCAGGGAAGGGTTAAACCGGCGTACACCGATCTGCACTATGTTTGGTTACATTCCTCCGCAGAGAGTTTTCGGATGTTTATATTTAGAGCGCGTGGAACATCTGAATAGAGAGAGAGAGACATGGAAGGAATGGGATTTCTATCTCTCGATCTATCTGCCTGCTCGTCCCATCTCATCGTCTGTCTGCTCGTTAACCTTTTACCTCTACGTTTGGCACCATCAGAATGACACTTAGATTGTAATGGGAATAGTGTGAGCGGAAAGCTTGACTGGGTTTATAGGGTACGAGAGCGCAGTTTGTCAACCTGCGCTCTGCAGACCACTCAATGTTTAATGGAAAAGTATATCAAGTGTAGATGTTTAAATAAAAATACTTTAAAGGAAGAATATAAAAAAAAGTACCTTATTTAGTCCTCTTTACTCCATAAAACTCTATCAGGAGGCTGACATGTTGTTTAGAATCTTGGGTCAGATCTTCCTCCCTCTGGCCCAAGATTCTAAACAACATGTCCACCCCCTGGTAGAGCAAAGAGGACTCGTCCAATAAGGTACTTTATTTATATTCTTTCTTTAAAACGTTTTTTTTATTTAAAATGTCTACACTTGATGCAATCTTTCAATTAAATATAAGTTCATTTTTGCTGACAGTTGTCCTTTAAAAAGTATCCGTGATTTGTCAGGGGATATTAGCTGCTAGTATGTGGGCACTATTGGGATTTAGCTGTACTTCAGAGCTGATACCTGGTCTTTAGCTATCTGGGGCTGGATATAGTATTAGAGAGGTGATAATAAAGAGTGGATCTCACTTGGGCTGTTTGGGGATTTAGTAAGGGGATGTGGACTAATGTGAGCTTTTAGTGAGGATGGATTGGAAAGGGTGAGATTGGGATTGTAAGAGTTAACGGGACAAGGGAGGTGGAGATGGGGGAGTTGGATTGTGACGGGAAGGAGGGAGAAAGAGGGTGGGACAGAAAACAGAAGTTGGAGGAGAGGGAGAGAGAAACTAGGACTGACTGGAGTCGAGTCAGGGACCAGGAGACATACTCTAGGGAGAGTAGTACTGACGGGGCAGAGACACCCAGGAGAGAAGATGTTTTAGACAGGGGAGAGATACTCTGGTGAGAGGGTAGTACAGACAGGGGAGAGATACACTAAAGAGGGTAGTACAGACAGGGGAGAGACAACCTGAAGAGTGGGTAGTGCAGACACAGGAGGGACTACCCTCGAGGGAAGGGAGTGCAGTATACAGGTAACTTGGGTTGAGGGTATTGCAGTCAGGAGAAAGGAGAGAGTACCAGGTGTGAGGGTTTAGTGCAGTAAAGGAGAGAGTACCAGGTGTGAGGGTATAGTGCAGTAAAGGAGAGAGTACCAGGTGTGAGGGTATAGTGCAGTAAAGGAGAGAGTACCAGGTGTGAGGGTTTAGTGCAGTAAAGGAGAGAGTACCAGGTGTGAGGGTAAAAGGAGAGAGTACCAGGTGTGAGGGTAAAAGGAGAGAGTACCAGGTGTGAGGGTATAGTGCAGTAAAGGAGAGAGTACCAGGTGTGAGGGTATAGTGCAGTAAAGGAGAGAGTACCAGGTGTGAGGGTAAAAGGAGAGAGTACCAGGTGAGAGGGTATAGTGCAGTAAAGGTGAGAGTACCAGGTGAGAGGGTATAGTGCAGTAAAGGAGAGAGTACCAGGTGTGAGGATATAGTGCAGTAAAGGAGAGAGTACCAGGTTGTGAGGATATAGTGCAGTAAAGGAGAGAGTACCAGGTGTGAGGGTAAAAGGAGAGAGTACCAGGTGTGAGGGTATAGTGCAGTAAAGGAGAGAGTACCAGGTGTGAGGGTATAGTGCAGTAAAGGAGAGAGTACCAGGTGTGAGGGTATAGTGCAGTAAGCTGTGCTCATGCAGTTGGGGGGAAAAGAGAGATAAGCAGGAAAGAGCAGTCTGGGGAGATGAGAGTTACCAGCAGCGTAATAAAGGAAGGGAGTGCGTAATATAAGATCATTAAATACCGGTTTATAACAAGGTGTAGGGGTGAGCAGCACTTTGGATACGCTGTGATCACTGGAGTTTGTGTTACTATCCGTGTGAATATTCACTATCAGTGCTCTGAGGATGCTGCAAGGTGTCAAGGCAGAGGCTGTATGAGCAGCATGCCTTGCCGGAAGATGACCCCTCAGTGATATGGACAGGATACTCTGCCACTGAGTGTCTGACAAACCCAGTACTCTGGATGATGGAGAGATCGATCCTGGCCCCAGCATTTTTGGGGCTTGATGCCCTGCTGGATCTGATGATATGTGTCTGTCATGAGCTAATTACTTCTCCGCTGGCACATGAGACACACATTGCTGACTTCCTGAGATGGGGTAAGTACCAACCTCTGGTATACACATCTGGAGCAAAGGATGTGTGTTCTGGAGTACACCAACCATAGGAGGTAGTCCAAGACCCCGTGGAGCTCTCTGGGTGGCCCAGATCTGCTAAAAATCCTGGTTTTATCCCTATACCTGTGACATTCAGAGAGATCTGTAGCTAAAGACACTGTACTTCTAAACACAAATCTCTTAGTACCAGTTTTTTATTATTGTGCTTTGATTGATTGGAGCAAAACTTATAAACCACCGTCAAGTTCTATATATGTGTCTGAGACACATGCACTGTCACTTTGATTCCATGTCTGAGACACATGCACTGTTGCTCTAATTCTGTGTCTGAGACACATGCACTGTCACTTTAATTCTGTGTCTGAGACATTTGCACTGTCACTTTGATTATGTGTCTGAGACACTTGCACGGTCACTTTAATTCTGTGTCTGAGACACATGCACTGTCACTTTAATTCTGTGTCTGAGACACTTGCACTGTCACTTTGATTCTGTGTCTGAGACACATGCACTGTCACTTTAATTCTGTGTCTGAGACACATGCACTGTCACTTTAATTCTGTGTCTGAGACACATGCACTGTCACTTTAATTCTGTGTCTGAGACACATGCACTGTTACTTTAATTCTGTGTCTGAGACAAATGCACTGTCACTTTAATTCTGTGTCTGAGACACATGCACTGTCACTTTAATTCTATGTCTGAGACACTTGCACTGTCACTTTGATTCCGTGTCTGAGACACATGCACGGTCACTTTGATTCTGTGTCTGAGACACTTGCTCTGTCAATTTGATTCTGTGTCTGAGACATATGCACTATCACTTTAATTCTGTGTCTGAGACACTTGCTCTGTCACTTTAATTCTGTGTCTGAGACACATGCACTGTCACTTTAAATCTGTCTGAGACACTTGCTCTGTCACTTTAATTCTGTGTCTGAGACACTTGCTCTGTCACTTTAATTCTGTGTCTGAGACACATGCACTGTCACTTTAATTCTTGTCTGAGACACTTGCTCTGTCACTTTAATTCTGTGTCTGAGACACATGCACTGTCACTTTAATGCTGTGTTTGAGACACATGCACTGTCACTTTGATGCCGTGTCTGAGACACATGCCACCCTGCCTGTCACATACATGTCACAGTCTCGGCCCAGTTTAATTTGCACTGCACAGCTTTTATGGTGTAAGTTAGCATAGCGAGTGACAGACTTTTGTGTGTGTGTCTTGCTTTGCATGTAATGTTCTGCATTTAATGTATACACATACTGGTTATACTGGATGGGTGGGTTTATAGGGCAGGGAGTGTTGATGTCTGCACCGAACGCCCTGTAATTACTAATACGAGCCTTTTCCGAGTGACACTGAGAGCCTGCCATACCAATTTAGGGTGAAGCAGAGTGTGTCTGGTCTGCCCACCACAGGGTGACACAGAATGACACCTGGGGTCATTGTAGGCTGACACAGAAGCTGTTCCCCACCTTTTTTCGGTTAACAAGCACAGAGTTAGCTTGGTCATCCCACATGGCGTGCCATTGGCAGAGAGTTTGTGATCACTATGGGGTTCCACCTTTACTGGCCATACTATTGCCTCCCTAGATACAGGCCATCCTATTGCCTCCCTAGATACAGTTCATAGTATTGCCTCCCTAGATACAGGCCATCCTATTGCCTCCCTAGATACAGGTCATAGTATTGCCTCCCTACATACTGGCAATACTATTGCCTCCCTACATACCGGCCATACTATCGCCTCCCTACATACTGGCCATACTATCGCCTCCCTACATACTGGCCATACTATCGCCTCCCTACATACCGGCCATACTATCGCCTCCCTACATACCTGCCATACTATTGCCTCCCTACATACCGGCCATACTATTGGAGATTTCGGCATCTCCTGTGCCTGTAACCTATCCTCCTGGATCTTGTCCTCACAGTTTGAACATGGGACCCTGCTCCACCCACTTTAGGATTATACAGTAATATTCGCCTATGTTTGGGAGACAGAAATATGTGCTAGAACCATACCCCTTCTCTACTGTGTGACAGGTGACTATTTCAGCCCACAGACCTCAAGTATCAACAGCAGGAGGCCACAGATTGAGACCACACAAATAAAATGACACAGACAGAGCGGCTGTCAGTCTGTCCCCTTCTGTGTGTGATGGAGGGGCTGTCAGTCTGTCCCCTTCTGTGTGTGATGGAGGGGCTGTCAGTCTGTCCCCTTCTGTGTGTGATGGAGGGGCTGTCAGTCTGTCTTTTTCTCCTGTGGGTGATGGAGGGGCTGTCAGTCTGTCTCCTTCTCCTGTGGGTGATGGAGGGGCTGTCAGTCTGTCCCCTTCTCCTGTGGGTCATTGAGGGGGCTGTCAGTCTGTCTCTCCCCCAGTGGGTGATGGAGGGGCTGTCAGTCTGTCTCTCCCCCAGTGGGTGATGGAGGGGCTGTCAGTCTGTCTCTCCCCCAGTGGGTGATGGAGGGGCTGTCAGTCTGTCTCTCCCCCAGTGGGTGATGGAGGGGCTGTGAAGTGACACAGCTGCAGTTTGTGTGAATGTGGCGACAGACAGAGGGTTCCAGGACGCCACGCTACTGCCATGCAGGGTGACATTACTAGCGAGGAGGAGTGAAATGCCCAGGCTCGGGGTGGTAACTCTCTTACATTAACCATATGTGGAGTGAGTAAGAGCTCAGACTGACTCTCCATAAAAGGAAGAGCTGTTACACTGCTTCACTCCACACCCTGCACTTCCATACTCACCCCACACCCTGCACTTCCATACTCACCCCACACCCTGCACTTCCATACTCACCCCACACCCTGCACTTCCATACTCACCCCACTTTAGCGCTTCGATACTGCAGCCCCCACATCATGGTTCCTAATACATTCCCCCAAAACCCAGCTCCATAGCACACTCCCAGATACAGACACTCCCATGCCCAGCATCCTCTTACCCCCCAGCAACCCGTGACACTACAACACCCTGCTCCGTTACAAAGCTCTAAAACGGCTCTATTGCTCTTTATAAACCTCCCCTGTACTGAGACCCCCAGAAACCGCACCTAGACAGCTCTACATGTACACTGCTTCTCCTCGCTCAGTGATCTGTACACAGCACTCCTCTGCTGGATCCCTGTACTGGAACCTCAGACTTTTCATAGCTCTGCACTGTCAATGCCCCAGTCTCTTATTGCATGCCCCTACCCTGCAATTTACTCAACAATATTATACAGACCCTATAGTATTGCAATACCATCATTTACTCAGTTGTGTTATACTCTTTCCCTGCACCTTATATTCTTAGATTGTAACCCCTAATTCACTCAGCTGTGTTACACTGCACATATACAACATTTATTATTATATTGTAATCCCTAATTTACTCAGTTGTATTACATTGCACCCCAACATCTTATATTGCAACCCATAATTTACTCAGTTGTATTACACTGCACCCCTACACCTATATTGTAACCTCTAATTTACTTAACTGTGTTACACACTGCACCCTTACACCTTATATTCGTATATTGTTACCTCAACACCTTATATTGTAACCTCTAATTTACTTATCTGTGTTACACACTGCACCCTTACACCTTATATTCTTATATTGTAACCTCGACACCTTATATTGTAACCTCTAATTTACTTATCTGTGTTACACACTGCACCCTTACACCTTATATTCTTATATTGTAACCTCGACACCTTATATTGTAACCTATAATTTACTTAGCTATGTTACACACTGCACCCTTACACCTTATATTCTTATATTGTAACCTCTAATTTACTTATGTGTTACACACTGCACCCTTACACCTTATATTCTTATATTGTAACCTCTACACCTTATATTGTAACCTCTAATTTACATATCTGTGTTACACACTGCACCCTTATACCTTGTATTCTTATAATGTAACGTCTAATTTACTTACCTGTGTTACACGCTGCACCCTTATACCTTGTATTGTTATAATGTAACTCCTAATTTCCTCAGCTGTGTTGCACTGCACCCCTACTCTTTACACTGTACCTTTATGTTGTACCCCACATTCCTACTCTCTTGTACCTCATAACAATCCCATAACTCTCTCATCTCTCTATTGCACCCCATGCCTTTTTATTGCACCCCATGACTTTAGCAGCCTTCCTGGTTATTATATATCTACTTTGTGCCACTGCTAGCTACTCCCATAGTGCTCTCCTCCATCCCTTAAACCGTGCAGACCTATTCATCTATTTATCACCTCTTTGAGGGTCCTGGCACTAGTTATTCTCTCCCGGTGGGCTTGAAACATGCTGTCTGGTTTCAAAGAGCCTTACACTAATTTGTGTGCCCCTTTCAGCAAGACTTTGACCTAGCATACATTTTAAATGGATAAAGAGGAACATTAGGATATTAGGGGAGGGGCACGAGGCCATAAATTGGAATTGTGGTAACTTTATAGTATATTATTAAACACACATTAATGAGGGGTTTATAGCTGTGCAGCTCTGTGATTCAGTGATATATATCGTTTCTGTGCCCGTGACTATAGGGTATCTGACCTTTTTCCTTTGCCCTACAGTGCTCTTGTATGTTTTCCATGGGGATCCCATTATAATAGGCCCTGCTGCATAAACCTCTTGCACAGGTTCCATTGCTTAAAGCCTTTGAACGGGTTTACCCATTTCATCCCCTGGGTCTTAGGTCTCTTGTCTGGCTGGTTGGCTGGATGTGTCTCCTCTATTCCAGTCCTATTTCCTATGGCTGTGTCTCTTCCATTCCAGTCCTATTTCCCCTGGCTGTGTCTCCTCCATTCCAGTCCTATTTCCCCTGGCTGTGTCTCCTCCATTCCAGTCCTATTTCCTCTGGCTGTGTCTCTTCCATTCCAGTCCTATTTCCCCTGGATGTGTCTCCTCCATTCCAGTCCTATTTCCTCTGGCTGTGTCTCTTCCATTCCAGTCCTATTTCCCCTGGCTGTGTCTCCTCCATTCCAGTCCTATTTCCCCTGGCTGTGTCTCCTCCATTCCAGTCCTATTTCCTCTGTATGTGTCTCCTCCATTCCAGTCCTATTTCCCCTGGCTGTGTCTCCTCCATTCCAGTCCTATTTCCTCTGTATGTGTCTCCTCCATTACAGTCCTATTTCCCCTGGATGTGTCTCCTCCATTCCAGTCCTATTTCCTCTGGCTGTGTCTCTTCCATTCCAGTCCTATTTCCCCTGGCTGTGTCTCCTCCATTCCAGTCCTATTTCCCCTGGCTGTGTCTCCTCCATTCCAGTCCTATTTCCTCTGTATGTGTCTCCTCCATTCCAGTCCTATTTCCCCTGGCTGTGTCTCCTCCATTCCAGTCCTATTTCCTCTGTATGTGTCTCCTCCATTACAGTCCTATTTCCCCTGGCTGTGTCTCCTCCATTCCAGTTCTATTTCCCCTGGATGTGTCTCCTCCATTCCAGTCCTATTTCCTCTGTATGTGTCTCCTCCATTCCAGTCCTATTTCCTCTGGCTGTGTCTCCTCCATTCCAGTCCTATTTCCTCTGGCTGTGTCTCCTCCATTCCAGTCCTATTTCCCCTGGCTGTGTCTCCTCTATTCCTTCCCTATTTCCTCTGGCTGTGTCTCCCATTCCAGTCCTATTTCCTCTGGCTGTGTCTCCTCCATTCCAGTCCTATTTCCCCTGACTGTATCTCTTCCATTCCAGTCCTATTTCCTCTGGCTGTGTCTTCTCCATTCCAGTCCTATTCCCCCTGACTGTGTCTCTTCCATTCCAGTCCTATTTCCTCTGGCTGTGTCTCCTCCATTCCAGTCCTATTTCCTCTGTATGTGTCTCCTCCATTCCAGTCCTATTTCCCCTGGCTGTGTCTCCTCCATTCCAGTCCTATTTCCCCTGGCTGTGTCTCTTCCATTCCAGTCCTATTTCCTCTGTATGTGTCTCCTCCATTCCAGTCCTATTTCCTCTGGCTGTGTCTCTTCCATTCCAGTCCTATTTCCCCTGGCTGTGTCTCTTCCATTCCAGTCCTATTTCCTCTGGCTGTGTCTCCTCCATTCCAGTCCTATTTCCTCTGTATGTGTCTCTTCCATTCCAGTCCTATTTCCCCTGGCTGTGTCTCTTCCATTCCAGTCCTATTTCCCCTGGCTGTGTCTCTTCCATTCCAGTCCTATTTCCTCTGGCTGTGTCTCTTCCATTCCAGTCCTATTTCTCCTGGATGTGTCTCCTCCATTCCAGTCCTATTTCCCCTGGCTGTGTCTCTTCCATTCCAGTCCTATTTCCCCTGGCTGTGTCTCCTCCATTCCAGTCCTATTTCCCCTGGCTGTGTCTCCTCCATTCCAGTCCTATTTCCTCTGGCTGTGTCTCCCATTCCAGTCCTATTTCCTCTGGCTGTGTCTCCCATTCCAGTCCTATTTCCCCTGGCTGTGTCTCCTCCATTCCAGTCCTATTTCCCCTGGCTGTGTCTCCTCCATTCCAGTCCTATTTCCCCTGGCTGTGTCTCCTCCATTCCAGTCCTATTTCCTCTGGCTGTATCTCTTCCATTCCAGTCCTATTTCCTCTGTATGTGTCTCCTCCATTCCAGTCCTATTTCCCCTGGCTGTGTCTCCTCCATTCCAGTCCTATTTCCTCTGGCTGTGTCTCCCATTCCAGTCCTATTTCCCCTGGCTGTGTCTCTTCCATTCCAGTCCTATTTCCCCTGGCTGTGTCTCTTCCATTCCAGTCCTATTTCCTCTGTATGTGTCTCCTCCATTCCAGTCCTATTTCCCCTGGCTGTGTCTCCTCCATTCCAGTCCTATTTCCCCTGGCTGTGTCTCTTCCATTCCAGTCCTATTTCCTCTGTATGTGTCTCCTCCATTCCAGTCCTATTTCCTCTGGCTGTGTCTCCTCCATTCCAGTCCTATTTCCCCTGGCTGTGTCTCCTCCATTCCAGTCCTATTTCCCCTGGCTGTGTCTCCTCCATTCCAGTCCTATTTCCCCTGGCTGTGTCTCCTCCATTCCAGTCCTATTTCCTCTGGCTGTGTCTCTTCCATTCCAGTCCTATTTCCCCTGGCTGTGTCTCTTCCATTCCAGTCCTATTTCCTCTGTATGTGTCTCCTCCATTCCAGTCCTATTTCCCCTGGCTGTGTCTCCTCCATTCCAGTCCTATTTCCCCTGGCTGTGTCTCTTCCATTCCAGTCCTATTTCCCCTGGCTGTGTCTCTTCCATTCCAGTCCTATTTCCTCTGGCTGTGTCTCTTCCATTCCAGTCCTATTTCTCCTGGATGTGTCTCCTCCATTCCAGTCCTATTTCCCCTGGCTGTGTCTCCTCCATTCCAGTCCTATTTCCCCTGGCTGTGTCTCCTCCATTCCAGTCCTATTTCCTCTGGCTGTGTCTCCCATTCCAGTCCTATTTCCTCTGGCTGTGTCTCCCATTCCAGTCCTATTTCCCCTGGCTGTGTCTCCTCCATTCCAGTCCTATTTCCCCTGGCTGTGTCTCCTCCATTCCAGTCCTATTTCCCCTGGCTGTGTCTCCTCCATTCCAGTCCTATTTCCTCTGGCTGTATCTCTTCCATTCCAGTCCTATTTCCTCTGTATGTGTCTCCTCCATTCCAGTCCTATTTCCCCTGGCTGTGTCTCCTCCATTCCAGTCCTATTTCCTCTGGCTGTGTCTCCCATTCCAGTCCTATTTCCCCTGGCTGTGTCTCTTCCATTCCAGTCCTATTTCCCCTGGCTGTGTCTCTTCCATTCCAGTCCTATTTCCTCTGTATGTGTCTCCTCCATTCCAGTCCTATTTCCCCTGGCTGTGTCTCCTCCATTCCAGTCCTATTTCCCCTGGCTGTGTCTCTTCCATTCCAGTCCTATTTCCTCTGTATGTGTCTCCTCCATTCCAGTCCTATTTCCTCTGGCTGTGTCTCCTCCATTCCAGTCCTATTTCCCCTGGCTGTGTCTCCTCCATTCCAGTCCTATTTCCCCTGGCTGTGTCTCCTCCATTCCAGTCCTATTTCCCCTGGCTGTGTCTCCTCCATTCCAGTCCTATTTCCTCTGGCTGTGTCTCTTCCATTCCAGTCCTATTTCCTCTGTATGTGTCTCCTCCATTCCAGTCCTATTTCCTCTGTATGTGTCTCCTCCATTCCAGTCCTATTTCCCCTGGCTGTGTCTCCTCCATTCCAGTCCTATTTCCTCTGGCTGTGTCTCCTCCATTCCAGTCCTATTTCCTCTGGCTGTGTCTCTTCCATTCCAGTCCTATTTCCTCTGGCTGTGTCTCCCATTCCAGTCCTATTTCCCCTGGCTGTGTCTCCTCCATTCCAGTCCTATTTCCCCTGGCTGTGTCTCCTCCATTACAGTCCTATTTCCTCTGTATGTGTCTCCTCCATTCCAGTCCTATTTCCTCTGGCTGTGTCTCTTCCATTCCAGTCCTATTTCCTCTGGCTGTGTCTCCCATTCCAGTCCTATTTCCCCTGGCTGTGTCTCCTCCATTCCAGTCCTATTTCCCCTGGCTGTGTCTCCTCCATTACAGTCCTATTTCCTCTGTATGTGTCTCCTCCATTCCAGTCCTATTTCCTCTGTATGTGTCTCCTCCATTCCAGTCCTATTTCCCCTGGCTGTGTCTCCTCCATTCCAGTCCTATTTCCTCTGGCTGTGTCTCCTCCATTCCAGTCCTATTTCCTCTGGCTGTGTCTCCTCCATTCCAGTCCTATTTCCTCTGGCTGTGTCTCTTCCATTCCAGTCCTATTTCCTCTGTATGTGTCTCCTCCATTCCAGTCCTATTTCCTCTGGCTGTGTCTCCTCCATTCCAGTCCTATTTCCTCTGGCTGTGTCTCTTCCATTCCAGTCCTATTTCCTCTGGCTGTGTCTCCCATTCCAGTCCTATTTCCCCTGGCTGTGTCTCCTCCATTCCAGTCCTATTTCCCCTGGCTGTGTCTCCTCCATTCCAGTCCTATTTCCTCTGTATGTGTCTCCTCCATTCCAGTCCTATTTCCTCTGGCTGTGTCTCCTCCATTCCAGTCCTATTTCCTCTGGCTGTGTCTCTTCCATTCCAGTCCTATTTCCTCTGGCTGTGTCTCCCATTCCAGTCCTATTTCCCCTGGCTGTGTCTCCTCCATTCCAGTCCTATTTCCCCTGGCTGTGTCTCCTCCATTCCAGTCCTATTTCCCCTGGCTGTGTCTCCTCCATTCCAGTCCTATTTCCCCTGGCTGTGTCTCCTCCATTCCAGTCCTATTTCCCCTGGCTGTGTCTCTTCCATTCCAGTCCTATTTCCCCTGGCTGTGTCTCCTCCATTCCAGTCCTATTTCCCCTGGCTGTGTCTCCTCCATTCCAGTCCTATTTCCTCTGGCTGTGTCTCCTCCATTCCAGTCCTATTTCCTCTGGCTGTGTCTCTTCCATTCCAGTCCTATTTCCTCTGGCTGTGTCTCCCATTCCAGTCCTATTTCCCCTGGCTGTGTCTCCTCCATTCCAGTCCTATTTCCCCTGGCTGTGTCTCCTCCATTCCAGTCCTATTTCCCCTGGCTGTGTCTCCTCCATTCCAGTCCTATTTCCCCTGGCTGTGTCTCCTCCATTCCAGTCCTATTTCCCCTGGCTGTGTCTCTTCCATTCCAGTCCTATTTCCCCTGGCTGTGTCTCCTCCATTCCAGTCCTATTTCCCCTGGCTGTGTCTCCTCCATTCCAGTCCTATTTCCTCTGGCTGTGTCTCTTCCAGTCCTATTTCCCCTGGCTGTGTCTCTTCCAGTCCTATTTCCTCTGGCTGTGTCTCTTCCAGTCCTATTTCCCCTGGCTGTGTCTCCTCCATTCCAGTCCTATTTCCCCTGGCTGTGTCTCCTCCATTACAGTCCTATTTCCTCTGTATTTGTCTCCTCCATTCCAGTCCTATTTCCTCTGGCTGTGTCTCTTCCATTCCAGTCCTATTTCCTCTGTATGTGTCTCCTCCATTCCAGTCCTATTTCCTCTGGCTGTGTCTCTTCCATTCCAGTCCTATTTCCTCTGGCTGTGTCTCCCATTCCAGTCCTATTTCCCCTGGCTGTGTCTCCTCCATTCCAGTCCTATTTCCCCTGGCTGTGTCTCCTCCATTACAGTCCTATTTCCTCTGTATGTGTCTCCTCCATTCCAGTCCTATTTCCTCTGTATGTGTCTCCTCCATTCCAGTCCTATTTCCCCTGGCTGTGTCTCCTCCATTCCAGTCCTATTTCCTCTGGCTGTGTCTCCTCCATTCCAGTCCTATTTCCTCTGGCTGTGTCTCCTCCATTCCAGTCCTATTTCCTCTGGCTGTGTCTCTTCCATTCCAGTCCTATTTCCTCTGTATGTGTCTCCTCCATTCCAGTCCTATTTCCTCTGGCTGTGTCTCCTCCATTCCAGTCCTATTTTCTCTGGCTGTGTCTCTTCCATTCCAGTCCTATTTCCTCTGGCTGTGTCTCCCATTCCAGTCCTATTTCCCCTGGCTGTGTCTCCTCCATTCCAGTCCTATTTCCCCTGGCTGTGTCTCCTCCATTCCAGTCCTATTTCCTCTGTATGTGTCTCCTCCATTCCAGTCCTATTTCCTCTGGCTGTGTCTCCTCCATTCCAGTCCTATTTCCTCTGGCTGTGTCTCTTCCATTCCAGTCCTATTTCCTCTGGCTGTGTCTCCCATTCCAGTCCTATTTCCCCTGGCTGTGTCTCCTCCATTCCAGTCCTATTTCCCCTGGCTGTGTCTCCTCCATTCCAGTCCTATTTCCCCTGGCTGTGTCTCCTCCATTCCAGTCCTATTTCCCCTGGCTGTGTCTCCTCCATTCCAGTCCTATTTCCCCTGGCTGTGTCTCTTCCATTCCAGTCCTATTTCCCCTGGCTGTGTCTCCTCCATTCCAGTCCTATTTCCCCTGGCTGTGTCTCCTCCATTCCAGTCCTATTTCCTCTGGCTGTGTCTCTTCCAGTCCTATTTCCCCTGGCTGTGTCTCTTCCAGTCCTATTTCCTCTGGCTGTGTCTCTTCCAGTCCTATTTCCCCTGGCTGTGTCTCTTCCAGTCCTATTTCCTCTGGCTGTGTCTCTTCCAGTCCTATTTCCCCTGGCTGTGTCTCTTCCAGTCCTGCCCCTGTTTATTTTCCTGGCTGTTTATTCCTTCTCAGCTGGCATTGTATGTTTAATGGTGAATTTTCCTGCTGGCTTCTTCCAGTGATTACAATCACGCACAGATCCATTAGAGAGACATTCAGAGAAACTGTTCCGAGATAATTCAGCAGAATAAGATTACAGCTCGCGTGCGGCGCCTCAAACTACCCCGGGCAGAGGAGAATAATCTAACATCCTGAAATACATCTTATTGAAAGAGAGGGGACTCGAGAAGCATCTGGATGTATAATATGGAGCAGTGATTGGAATGAGTCAGAGGGTGTGTGGGGTTATTATAGAATCTAACCCCGGGGACAGGTCTGCACAGTGAGTGTATCATCCTATTACTGTGCACTGACTTCATCTACCATTATACTTGAGGGTCCCGGGACATAAAATAGAAGAGCGGGGTTATGTGGCACTACGTGAACCTCCAGCACTGAGCGCCACGCTACCCGGTACAGATGTCTGGAGTTCATTTTCTGCGTATTTCTTCCAGACATATACAGTTTAGACACAATGCTGTTTGTACATAGTGCAAAGGCAGTATTAATGCTGGGATAGGACTGTCCCTGGCAAATTCGTGACTGTTGGCAGCTTTCTACTATTGAAGGGACAGTAAAGCATCGTGAGCCTCACTGCCCAGCCTGTCGGAGATCTAAGGAGAGTCCCCTATACCAAAAAAAAAAATCATGTATAGACCTGCGCCAGTGAAAAATGGAGTAAGGAAAAGAAATGGGGGGGGGGGGGGGAAGCTGCTAGATAAGACCTAAATAGCTGTTCCCAGGACCCCAGAACAAATAGTGATATGGTAAAGATTAGGGGCTAGCGCTTAGAAGGTGTGAAGGACCTACTACCGTTGAATTAAAATCATTTAATAATACATATGTGAAATACAGTAAGACACAGTCAGTAAAATCAGACGGTTTATAAAAAGAAGGCTTCTGATGGAAGAACACCTTCCCACCTGCCTGGATCCTCATCTGCCCATGCTCAGTGAATGAACCTCAGGACTCAGGGGAATCAGAGTAGTGCGAAGGGGAACACACTGGGGTTAATCCCTAAAACGGACAAGTGGCCGTGCTCCCAGATCTCACCGTATACACTGAACCATTAACACACATAATATATTACAGAATATAACAATTGAAATCTTGGCGATTTTTCCAAGTTGGCGTTTTCCATCTAGGTTCCCAGTCGCTGCAGTTCACTCTTTAGTGAATAATATACCTCCAGATGAGTATAATGTGTATAACTAGAATTCATAGTATAGAAAACCCTCTCCTTACCAAACATGTCTGTCTGTTTGGCAGCCAACCCTCTATCAATGAGCGTACGGGAGCGCAGGATGAAAAGGAGTGACTTTGACATCTTGAAGGTGATTGGACGAGGGGCCTTCAGTGAGGTGAGGCCTAAAACTGAACTATGCTTGTGCCCATAGGTGCACTCTCTTCAGCCGCCAAGCACTTGGCATCTAATTTGTGATTTGCAAAAGACCAGGGAAGGGGAATCCGAGGACGGGAACCAGAGGAGGAGAATCAGAAGAGGGGAATCAGAGGAGGAGAATCCAAGAAGTGGGAATCTGGGGAAGGAAACCAGAGGAGGAGAATCCAGGAGGGGAATCCGGGGAGGGGCATCCAAGGACAGGAATCAGAGGAGGAGAATCCAGGAGGGGAATCCGGGGAGGGGCATCCAAGGACAGGAATCAGAGGAGGAGAATCCAAGGAGGGGAATCAGAGGAGGAGAATCCAAGAAGTGGGAATCTGGGGAGGGGAACCAGAGGAGGAGAATCCAGGAGGGGAATCAGAGGAGGAGAATCCAAAAAGTGGGAATCTGGGGAGGGGAACCAGAGGAGGAGAATCCAGGAGGGGAATCCGGGGAGGGGGATCCAAGGACAGGAATCAGAGGAGGAGAATCCAAGGAGGGGAATCCGGGGAGGGGAATCCGAGGAGGGGAATTACGTTTTTTGTGTTATCAGAATTGCAAGTACTGTGGTTTGGAGTCGCTGTACTAGTCCAGTGATTCAGATGTTAAATAACATAATGGGGGTTATGTATAGATAGTGTCGCTGTTTGCAAAAAAGGGCAAAACTTTTTTTAAAATGTTTATTTTTTATACATAGTCTGCAACAGAATTCTTAAACATTGATTAGATCATTTGTTTGGCGCAGTGGATTTTTTCTGGCGGAAATCATTTTATTTCTAGGAGAATTATGAGGCAATTTTGCTAAATTTCTGACAACACCTTTATATATAACCCCCCATGTGGCAGAACTGTGTAATACATTTATCAGACTAATAATATTTTGAAACAACTAGATTATGGGGGGGCCTTCCTTAAAATGTTTTGGACTTGATGAGCTACAGTGGGACTGTACTGAATAACCTCAGATAGCTCACAAATATGCAACATATTAAATATAGCAGCACAACTTATACTACTGCTGGACTAAAGTCACAAAAAGATGATAAATAATCTGCTTACTCCAGATATCAGGCAGCAAGATGATAATCAGACTCCAGATATCAGGCAGCAAGATGATAATCAGACTCCAGATATCAGGCAGCAAGATGATAATCAGACTCCAGATATCAGGCAGCAAGATGATAATCAGACTCCAGATATCAGGCAGCAAGATGATAAATAAACAGACTCCATATTTCTGGCAGCAAGATGATAAATAATCAGACTACTCCAGATATGAGGCAGCAAGATGATAAATAATCCGACTACTCCAGATATCAGGCAGCAAGATGATAAATAATCAGACTCCAGATATCAGGCAGCAAGATGATAAATAATCAGACTACTCCAGATATCAGGCAGCAAGATGATAAATAATCCGACTACTCCAGATATGAGGCAGTAAAATGATAAATAATCCGACTACTCCAGATATCAGGCAGCAAGATGATAAATAATCAGACTACTCCAGATATTAGGCAGCAAGATGATAAATAATCAGACTACTCCAGATATCAGGCAGCAAGATGATAAATAATCAGACTCCAGATATCAGGCAGCAAGATGATAAATAATCCGACTACTCCAGATATGAGGCAGTAAGATGATAAATAATCCGACTACTCCAGATATCAGGCAGCAAGATGATAAATAATCAGACTACTCCAGATATCAGGCAGCAAGATGATAAATAATCCGACTACTCCAGATATCAGGCAGCAAGATGATAAATAATCAGACTACTCCAGATATCAGGCAGCAAGATGATAAATAATCAGACTCCAGATATCAGGCAGCAAGATGATAAATAATCAGACTCCAGATATCAGGCAGCAAGATGATAAATAATCAGGCAGCAAGATGATAAATAATCAGACTCCAGATATCAGGCAGCTAGATGATAAATAATCAGACTACTCCAGATATGAGGCAGCAAGATGATAAATAATCCGACTACTCCAGATATCAGGCAGCAAGATGATAAATAATCCGACTACTCCAGATATGAGGCAGTAAGATGATAAATAATCAGACTCCAGATATCAGGCAGCAAGATGATAAATAATCCGACTACTCCAGATATCAGGAAGCAAGATGATAAATAATCAGACTCCAGATATCAGGCAGCAAGATGATAATTGATTTTTATTCTCAACATTCACAGTAAAACCAATGTTTAGGTGATACAGCCCCTTTAAGCCTGGAATAGTCTAATGGAAGTGGTACTGACCTAGGGAAGTGACAGTAAAGAAGAAGGTACTGCTGGTATGAGAACCAGATGCCTAAATTATGCCAGAAGCCAGTGCAAAGCCTGGCGAATGATTGGTAGGGAGCAACAAGGGCAAGTGGGAGGCCATTTAGAACTGAACTGCAGTAGTTAAGTGGCATTAGGAAGGGGTTTTTAGATTGATTGTAGGCAGGACATTGATTGGATAGGAGCATTAACACTGCAGCAGGGGGCTGGGGGCTGCAAACATAATGTATAGATCATTTTCCATCATTTATTAGAGTTTCACAGTCTGTTTAGGTTGACAAAGTTCCTATATGAAAGGAAATGACTTACTACACTGCAAAAAAAATAAAATGTTTACTCCTATCCCTTTAGTGTTTCTTTTAGATTACCTGGTGTCAGTAGCCATTAATTGCATGCACAAAGTCATTTCCCAGATTAGTGTGGTAACGGCTGAGTAATTATCCTAACAATATTTGCTATAGCTGCTTGGTAACCTCAGCGCTGACACTGCTCTCTGGATGCTGTACAGAACAGTCCTTAGCAGGGATTCCTGTTCTCCAGCAGAGATGGCCTATCCAAATGGAATGTTCCATATAGTCGACAATATAAAGCATCCCAGACAGAGATGGATGCACAGAATTTGCACCCTGGTGAAGGGGTATTTTTAGAACTCTCCACCTCCATGATAGATGACAGCCAGGAGGAATATAGAGCTTGTATACTCTGCAGTGTGGACAAATCTGATTTCTGGTGCTTTGCCTGGAAGTTCTGCCCAGATCCAAAGTGGCTTAATAAGTTTAAAGAAACAGTGGAGCTGAGGGAACGAGCTTATGGACACTTGTATTGTGCTAAAAGTTTGCCCACTTGGGCTGATAATATTCCACGTTAACCTACAGACAATCCCATTTTACTTTTCAACATAAATTTTCAAAAGTGAAAAAGGTAGACCTTAGTTCCACTCCACTGCAGATGCCTCCACCCCACTGCCATTGCCTCCACCCCATCGCCGAACAGCCGATGCCTCTAACGCACTGTCGATGGCCCCACCCCACTTCCAGTGCCTCCACCCACTGCAGATGCCTCCCCCCCTATTGCCGATGCCTCCTCCCCCCACTGCCGATGCCCCCCGTACTGCCGATGCCTCCCCCCTACTGCATAGTTGCCAATATCGGCCATGTTTCCAGGGACACATTTTTGTTCCACATGCTGCAGAAAGAGCATGCAAAGTGCAGCCCGGCAGTATGTAGGATGGATATACGCACAGACACAATCCAATGAATTAATCAGGGTGGAGATCTCATAGGACCTACCATGATTAATTCATTGGATTGTGCCTGTGTGTATTAGCATCCTACATACTGCCGGGCTGCACTTTGCATGCTCTTTCTGCAGCATGTGGAACAAATATGTGTCCCTGGAAACATGGCCGATGTTGGCAACTATGCTACTGCCGATGCCTCCTCCCCCCACTGCCGATGCCTCTCTCCCACTGCCAATGACCCCCCCCCCACTGCCGATGCTTCCTCCCCACTGCCGATGCCCCCCCCCCCACTGCCGATGCCCCCCCCCCCACTGCCGATGCCTCCCCCCTATTGCCGATGCCGATGCCCCCCCACTGCCGATGCCCCCCTACTGCCGATGTCTCCCCCCCCCACTGCCGATGACCCTCTGCCGATGCCTCCTCCCCCCACTGCCGATGTCTCCCCCCCACTGCCGATGCCTCCTCCCCCCACTGTCGATATCCCCACCCCACTTCCAGTGCCTCCCCCCACTGCCGATGCCTAAACCCCTATTGCCGATGCCTCCTCCCCCCACTGCCGATGTCTCCCCCCCCCCACTGCCGATGTCTCCCCCCCCCCCCACTGCCGATGCCTCCTCCTAGTTTGCCGGTGCCTTTCTTGCAAAAATAAATATTAGCCAAGCTTAACATCATCCATAGACTTAACACTGGCCGGCTGGTATAATATTGGCTGGGTGACTTTATTCTGGTATAATATTGGCTGGGTGACTTTATTCTGGTATAATATTGGCTGGGTGACTTTATTCTGGTATAATATTGGCTGGGTGGCAGCTTTATTCTGGTATAATATTGGCTGGGGGGCTTTATTCTGGTATAATATTGGCTGGGTGACTTTATTCTGGTATAATATTGGCTGGGGGGCTTTATTCTGGTATAATATTGGCTGGGTGACTTTATTCTGGTATAATATTGGCTGGGTGACTTTATTCTGGTATAATATTGGCTGGGGGGCTTTATTCTGGTATAATATTGGCTGGGTGGCAGCTTTATTCTGGTATAATATTGGCTGGGTGGCAGCTTTATTCTGGTATAATATTGGCTGGGTGACTTTATTCTGGTATAATATTGGCTGGGGGGCTTTATTCTGGTATAATATTGGCTGGGTGACTTTATTCTGGTATAATATTGGCTGGGTGGCAGCTTTATTCTGGTATAATATTGGCTGGGTGACTTTATTCTGGTATAATATTGGCTGGGTGACTTTATTCTGGTATAATATTGGCTGGGTGACTTTATTCTGGTATAATATTGGCTGGGGGGCTTTATTCTGGTATAATATTGGCTGGGTGACTTTATTCTGGTATAATATTGGCTGGGGGGCTTTATTCTGGTATAATATTGGCTGGGGGGCTTTATTCTGGTATAATATTGGCTGGGTGGCAGCTTTATTCTGGTATAATATTGGCTGGGTGACTTTATTCTGGTATAATATTGGCTGGGGGGCTTTATTCTGGTATAATATTGGCTGGGGGGCTTTATTCTGGTATAATATTGGCTGGGTGGCAGCTTTATTCTGGTATAATATTGGCTGGGTGGCAGCTTTATTCTGGTATAATATTGGCTGGGTGGCAGCTTTATTCTGGTATAATATTGGCTGGGTGACTTTATTCTGGTATAATATTGGCTGGGTGGCAGCTTTATTCTGGTATAATATTGGCTGGGTGGCAGCTTTATTCTGGTATAATATTGGCTGGGTGGCAGCTTTATTCTGGTATAATATTGGCTGGGTGACTTTATTCTGGTATAATATTGGCTGGGTGACTTTATTCTGGTATAATATTGGCTGGGTGACTTTATTCTGGTATAATATTGGCTGGGTGACTTTATTCTGGTATAATATTGGCTGGGTGACTTTATTCTGGTATAATATTGGCTGGGTGGCAGCTTTATTCTGGTATAATATTGACTGGGTGGCAGCTTTATTCTGGTATAATATTGGCTGGGTGGCAGCTTTATTCTGGTATAATATTGGCTGGGTGACTTTATTCTGGTATAATATTGGCTGGGTGGCAGCTTTATTCTGGTATAATATTGGCTGGGTGGCAGCTTTATTCTGGTATAATATTGGCTGGGGGGCTTTATTCTGGTATAATATTGGCTGGGTGGCAGCTTTATTCTGGTATAATATTGGCTGGGTGGCAGCTTTATTCTGGTATAATATTGGCTGGGTGACTTTATTCTGGTATAATATTGGCTGGGTGGCAACTTTATTCTGGTATAATATTGGCTGGGTGGCAGCTTTATTCTGGTATAATATTGGCTGGGTGGCAGCTTTATTCTGGTATAATATTGGCTGGGTGGCAGCTTTATTCTGGTATAATATTGGCTGGGGGGCTTTATTCTGGTATAATATTGGCTGGGGGGCTTTATTCTGGTATAATATTGGCTGGGTGGCAGCTTTATTCTGGTATAATATTGGCTGGGTGGCAGCTTTATTCTGGTATAATATTGGCTGGGGGGCTTTATTCTGGTATAATATTGGCTGGGTGACTTTATTCTGGTATAATATTGGCTGGGGGGCTTTATTCTGGTATAATATTGGCTGGGGGGCTTTATTCTGGTATAATATTGGCTGGGGGGCTTTATTCTGGTATAATATTGGCTGGGTGGCAGCTTTATTCTGGTATAATATTGGCTGGGTGACTTTATTCTGGTATAATATTGGCTGGGTGGCAGCTTTATTCTGGTATATTGGATAAGTTATATGCAACCAGTCAAGCACTTCACATTTGCAAATGGTCTCTGTAAAAAAATATACCTATTAATTACAAAGGGTCTACTCGTGAAGAAAACAAATATATATATTTTATAAAGGATTAGGGAGGGAGGCACAAAACATTAGACACAGAAATCCAAATACAATGTTGGTCTAGTCTTGGTGCTCTATTAAATAACCTCAAAACAAAATCTTCCATTAGGGCTCCTGCTCTGCCCTCCTGTCAGGTTGAGATCTCATAGGACCTACCATGATTAATTAATTGGATTGTGTCTGTGCGTATATCCATCCTACATACTGCCGGGCTGCACTTTGCATGCTCTTTCTGCAGCATGTGGAACAAAAATGTGTTCCTGGAAACATGGCCGATATTGGCAACTATGGGATTCCTGGATGCAATGGCTTATAGTGACTTTGTATTGTCTGGTGATATCCCTGGCTCAATTTAGATGAAAGACCAGGAGACCAATAGAAACAAGTCATTGCTAATGATTTGTACAGAGCAGGATAATAACATGGAATTGTTTTTAATTAGAATACAGATGGCTCTAGAGGAAATTATTCCCAAGGACCAGTGAGATAAGAATAGTCCAATAGAAGCCTTGGCTTCAGGAATATAACCGGTATTAGTTACATTATGCTACATACGGCTGTGTTTAAACAGACTGTATATATGATTACAATGAATCATTGCTAGACGTAGACATCTTTACAGCGGAGATTCTGGCTCGCCCTGCCTGAGGATGATGGATTGTGGCAGCGCCTGACACCCTTCTGGAGGCAGGAATGCTTCTGTCACAGAGGGGGGTAAGCGCTAAGCAGATATAGCTAGATATAGACTAGGGAAGGGTTGTGCTATCTGCATGGAGCGATCTCTTAAAGGGACAGATGTAGGTTAAAGGGACTGTATCACCTAAACATTGTTTTTTTTTTTTAAATACTTTTTACTAAAACTGAACCGACAAGTGAACTGCAAGCCAAGCTGGGAAAATCCCCGCCACTACCCTATGTTTCAAAATCCCCAATTAATGCCTGATTAATGGAATTTACCTATAAAGTACAATTGTAGCAAAAAAAATTGAGCTTATGTTTAATTGAAAGATTGTATCAAGTGCAGATGATTTATAAAGAAATTATTTAATAAAAGAATACAAATGAAGTTCCTTATTGAGCCTGCTTTACTCCAAATCGTTCTCTCAGGAGGCAGACATGTTGTTTAGAATCTTGGGTCAGATCTTCACTCACCTTGGTTCAGATGACCAAAGATCTGACCCATCTGACCCAAGATTCTAAACAAAATGTCTGCCTCCTGGTGGAGCAATATGGAGTAATGATGGCTCAATAAGGTACTTTATTTGTATTCTTTCATTAAAGAATTTCTATATAAAATGCCTACACTTGATGCTGTCCATTATTTAAACGCAACCATCATAGTTCTCTGCTTAGTTAACCTGTAAGCATTGAGCTACATCACAAACATCTGGATTGATGCGTACTTTTAAGATTTCAGAGTCACACTACATCAATCATGCTGCCTTTCTTCCAAGGCTTATTCTGTATGAGGCTTTACTGTGCCTTTAACCGTGTCTCCTAATATTCACAAGCCCATGGCAAGCTGTGTAAAACGTATTATAGTGTGTAGGCACAGAGTGAGGTCGGCTGAGGATAATGGGACTTGTAATCTCACACCAGCTGGACAGCTGTAAGTTCTCCGTCGCTGCAGCTATATCACATAGAGACGCTGTTTGCAAACAGAGCAATCTCTAGGAAGCGTCAGGATGGAAGGAATGTTTGTATCATATTAGAACAATCCCCAGTCTGACACTGGATCCAAGATTTCCCCCATTATAGACGTGTCTGATGATGCAATTCAGCTTTATATATATAGTCTGGTAGCGACTTTCCACAGAGCCACAAACGTAAATGATTCCGAGTCAAATCCTGGACCCAAGAGCTTACAGAGGCTCTGACACCATCGCGAGTGTTCCCTCAGTCTGGGCTACGAACTGGGCTGTGTCATTGATCCCACAGGGGGACCAGAGTTCCCACCAATAATTAAGGGGCTTTATTCTATTATTGGGAATGAGGGAATTGACAAGGGAATTTCAAACTTAAGGCCAAAGTAGCCAAGTTTCAAGTATAGCTGAATTGGAGATTTTTTCCAACTCGGCTTTATCTGCCTTAAAGGGACACTCCCACCAAAAAATTAGAAGATTTTATTTTTTATATTGTTGATTTTAGATATGTCTTTTGTTTTTGTTATTTGAGTTTATTTTATGAAAAATTGTACTAAACAAGTGTGACTGGGAGCCGCCGTTTTGTGAAATATAGTGTTTTTGGGTGACACCCCCCTCCCCCCGAGTGAGTTTACAGCACTAGTATCTCACTTTGGGGCTGGGGACACAGAATGCAGTCTATAAGTCAGAATTCTGACCACAGACTTGCATTGAATGGGAGGGTAACGTAACTATTACATCACAAGGGGGCGGAGTTATGATCCTGTTTGATCAGGTCAATCTCCTCTCTTTGTGTTGGAAGGCAGGTAAACAAGGTTGTACACAGCCACCTAGTCCTGCCCACTAGTGATACACAGGAGTCAGTAAGAGTGCAGGGGAGTATTTTATGACATCATCATGCAGGCTTTTGCCACAGTTATAAAGTGAGACTGGTTGGAAGATTTTGGATGATGTTGCATCATGGGAAATATTCACAAAATGGAGCCAGGAGATAAACAGCTAATTGTATTTTTCCATTTATATGAAATTAATTCAATCATATAAAAATAATAATCAGTGGCATATGATTTATGTATGTGTTTGTTTTAAATTACCAGGTTATCTAGGTAAATCTTATGTAAGTGGTAGTGTCCCTTTAAGTTTGAAATTCCCTTCTCAATTCCCTACAATTCTGTCTTTCATGAATAAATCTCTGTGTCACCTTAATGCAGTTCAGCACACGGAACCAGTCTGTAATTATTGGATTAATACCAGGGGATGGAGACGTGTGAAGAGGATTAGTTAATGGATGCCTCAGCCTGAAGAGAGTGCAGCAAGTTATCAGCTGGCAGTGGAGAGAGATTATTGGATGTATAATAGGTTTATATTATCATACACTGTGACTGGCTGTGTTACAGCTTTGTTCCTCTGTCTCTCCGTGTCCTCTAGGTAGCTGTTGTCAGGAGGAAGAGTAACTCGCAGGTCTATGCCATGAAGATCATGAACAAGTGGGATCTGCTGAAGAGATCAGATGTGAGTCTGAGGGGCCACGATATTGTGTAGACTGGCTGGGTATGTGTGAGGGGAGCAGAATGAGGTGCAGTGAGCTGGGGCGGCACAGGAAGAAGCGTAGATAGGACGAGCCGAGGTTTCATAGAACGCAGTCTAAGGTCGCAGAAAGAGGGATAGACAGGGTTATGTGGCCACAGAAGGAGGTGTAGATAGGGTTATGTGGCCACAGAAGGAGGTGTAGACAGGGTTATGTGGCCACAGAAGGAGGTGTAGACAGGGTTATGTGGCCACAGAAGGAGGTGTAGATAGGGTTATGTGGCCACAGAAGGAGGTGTAGATAGGGTTATGTGGCCACAGAAGGAGGTGTAGATAGGGTTATGTGGCCACAGAAGGAGGTGTAGATAGGGTTATGTGGCCACTGAAGGAGGTGTAGACAGGGTTATGTGGCCACAGAAGGAGGTGTAGATAGGGTTATGTGGCCACTGAAGGAGGTGTAGACAGGGTTATGTGGCCACAGAAGGAGGTGTAGACAGGGTTATGTGGCCACAGAAGGAGGTGTAGACAGGGTTATGTGGCCACAGAAGGAGGTGTAGACAGGGTTATGTGGCCACAGAAGGAGGTGTAGACAGGGTTATGTGGCCACAGAAGGAGGTGTAGACAGGGTTATGTGGCCACTGAAGGAGGTGTAGATAGGATTATGTGGCCACAGAAGGAGGTGTAGATAGGGTTATGTGGCCACAGAAGGAGGTGTAGATAGGGTTATGTGGCCACAGAAGGAGGTGTAGACAGGGTTATGTGGCCACAGAAGGAGGTGTAGATAGGGTTATGTGGCCACAGAAGGAGGTGTAGACAGGGTTATGTGGCCACAGAAGGAGGTGTAGACAGGGTCAAGAAAGAGAGCGGAACCTGAATGAACATAGTGCGGATATTATGTGAAACCCAATGCATTCAATATGTCTTTCTGCTGTACAGGTCGCCTGCTACAGACAAGAGAGAGATGTCTTAGTAAATGGAGACAAGAGGTGGATAACACAGCTGCACTTTGCTTTCCAAGACGATAATTATCTTGTAAGTCTAAATATAATAAATACAGTGCTACACGAGGATAGGGTAAGCTCTAAAGAAGCTTGTAAACCTATTTATTGCCCAGTAAGTCAAGGGAACGGGACGACTTTACCTCTACATGTAGTTACTGTCATGTACTAGTCAAACTATCATAGTCTCTTCTTCTCCAATAGGTTAAGACCCCAATGTGTATCTCACCCAGTAACACCCTCTCTGTCTCCTCAGTACCTCCTGATGGATTACTATGTGGGGGGAGACCTCCTTTCCCTGCTCAGTAGGTTCTCAGACGGGCTCCCATCCCACATGGCGATCTTCTACCTGGCAGAGATGGTCATGGCTGTCCACTCTGTCCACTCTCTGGGTTACATACACAGGTAGGATGGACATTAGGCTAATTCGGCCTTTGTTAACCCTAATTATATATATTTTTCTACATTAACTCCCACCAATTCTCTCTCCCCAGAGATATAAAACCAGACAACATGCTGTTAAATTGTTCTGGTCACATTCACCTCGGAGACTTTGGATCCTGTCTGAAACTTCGAGAGGATGGCACGGTATGTCCTCCCCTCCATTATCCCTGCTCATGGTCGTCCATCGCCATCGGCTGAATTTCATCCTATATTTCTCTTTTCCAAAACGTCTATCTCTTTTTCCTCCAGGTCTCCTGCTCGGCTGCTGTCGGGACCCCAGACTATCTTTCTCCAGAGATCCTTCTCGCCGTTGAAGACCCCACTCTCTCCTACGGCGTGGAATGTGATTGGTGGTCGCTCGGGGCCTGCGCCTATGAAATATTTTTTGGCCACACGCCTTTCTACGCAGACTCTGTGGTGGAAACCTACGGCAAGATCATCCATTACAAAGTAAGGGCGATAGAGAGATCTGTAAATCTGTGTCCCCCCCCCTCATGTTTAGATTCTACACAAACAGGGCTCTTAGTTATTTTCCATCTGTACCTTCAAGGAAACATCACATACAAGCAGTGGTGCATCATGGTTTTGTGCTTCCCTAGGCATAAAAGATTTGGGCACCCCCCCCCCAAGTAGCACACCTACGACATACCCCATCACCCACGTTTCACCCCCACGACATTACCCCATCATCCCATTACATGCCCCATCACCCACATTGCACACACATTAAATGCCCAGCCACCCCATTACATGCACCCATCACCCACACTGCATTGACACTAAATGCCCCATCACATGCCACCATCACCCTCATTACATACCCCCACCACGAAGGAGCTAAAGCTTGCTGAACAGTGGGGGGAAAATGTTTGAAGCACCAGAAGTGTGCTTGAACACCTTCTGGCAAAGTGCCGCCCTAGGCGAGTGCCTTGTTTGCCTTGTGGATGACACACTACTGCATACAAGGGAATGATCTATTTCTTATTTTTATAAATCATTTTTTATTGATACTGGGAATGATCTATTTCATCCGTCCCCTCTCTCCCCAGGAGCACTTTACCTTCCCACTCTCGGACAATGGGACACCTCCGAATGCTTACGATTTCATCTCATCTCTCATCTGTGAGCGTGACACTCGTCTGGGGAGAGGGGGGTTACAGGATTTTCAAACCCACCCTCTCTTTGACGCCGTGGACTGGGAGGGTCTCCGGGACCACCTCCCGCCTTACGTCCCTGATTCAGAGGGTGCCACGGACACCTCAAACTTCGACGTGGTAGAAGATCAGCTCTCAGAGATGATTAGTGGCGGAGGAGTGAGTATCTCCATAGATTGGCTAGACATCTCCCATCTCTCTAATACCCCTTACTGAGTAAACCCGTTCTCTTTAAATTAAAGGGGCAGTTCCATCTAGAAACAAAAACAGATCTGTCTCATCAGTATTTTTCTTATCACCTACTGCCCCCTAAACCTGTAAATGAAGTATAATTGGGTTACTGCTGTTACTGTAGCAACAGTCCAGCCTACCTCTTTATTGGAGGAGAAATTATCTTCAACTGTAAAACTACAGGAGAACTGCCATTTTCAAGTAAAAATAATAGCATTTCACATGTATTAAACACGTTACGGAAAAGGATCTAGCTGGAACCATTAAAGAACGCCAGGTTCAATGCTAAGAAACACTTGGTTTTCTAATTCCAGGAAACCATCTCAGATGTTGGCGACAGCTCCCCTCTTGGAGTCAACCTCCCCTTTGTTGGCTATTCTTATTCCTCAGGGTGAGTGGACCTTGTAGCTGTCTATTTCTCCCAGCTATCTTGATACTGGTTGGACAATGCAGAGTGAGTCATCTGGTGGGACACATAGAGGGGCATGTACTAAATAAACACAAATAGATTTTATGTGCAAAACCATTTTTGCACTTTGCTCCTATCGCAATGTACTAAACATTCAACACTCAAATAGTAACATACGAGCAAACTGCGAATAAAAACAGGCAATTTTGCGAATATTTTTTCTACCTCTTGTGATAGCGCTCGCTAAAAGCTAGTGTAATTTTCACAGACAAATAAGAATTATTTTTCGCAAAATGCACGCTAAATAAAAATAAACGGAAGAGGCGCAAATCAGGGAAAACAAGCGCAAAATGTTACAAATAGTCACATATTGCTCCTTACTCATGTTTTACCTACTTTTCCCCCACTGCACTTGTTTAGTACATGACCCCCTAAATGCTTTAAAGGGACATGATATGTATAAAGTGATACATTTCTCAGTGATATAACACGTTTGTCTTTGGCTGTCTTTTCAGAGAGGGGGGCTGGGACCATATATGGGGAATCAAGAGCAGTGAGTGTAAGAGGAAGCCAACCCCAGACCCCCAAAATATGAGCCACGGAGAGACCCTGGTAAGGAAATCCTGTAGCTGTTACCCAACTTAATGGCACTCATTTTATCAAACCCTGCACCCGAGGATTCCAACTGAGCCCTGCGTGTATAACAGGGTCAGCTCATTACTGGCCCAATTGACATGGCGTCGATGGACTGAGCCAACCCCGCTGAGTACCGACCTCACTCTGATTGGCTGTGCACGCAGTCACACTGCCAGCTCGCGCCAGCCTCCAGACTGGATCTTCCTCAGCTCTGAGGCAGAGCCAAGAGTAAACCCATGTGTGACGCTAAAAGTATACATCGGGTTCACTTGCAGGAAGGGGACACGTTTGCCTCCAAAGAAGCAAGGGTTAAAAATAAAAATGTTTAATTGTCCTTGATTCAGTCATTAAGGCAATCAGGCAGGTGGAAACGTTGTCCATCTTTGCAACTCGGCTATTTATGCCTGACGGCTGTGCTTAATGCGTAATAATAACATTCATGGTGCAGATGATGCAATACACATGCGTGTGTAATAAAAGCTATTATAATATTGTATTGTGCAGGATGCTAATCTTGACTCTGCATTGCTCACGGATCTGAGGAGCTCTCTACAGAGTGAAATAGAGACTCGCGAGAACCTGAATACAGAAATCAGTCTCCTGAAAACAGCCAATCAAAGCCTGGCTAGGTTAGCGCTCTGTCTCTCTCTCTGTGCTCTCTTTCTCTGCAATCTCTCTGTCTGCGCTCTCTCTGTCTGCGCTCTCTCTCTGCTCTCTGTCTGCATTCTCTCTGTCTGCATTCTCTCTCTCTGCGCTCTCTCTGTGTGCGTTCTCTCTTTCTCTGTTCTCTCTCTGTCTGCGCTCGCTCTCTGCGCTATCTCTGTCTGTGCTCTCTCTCTATGCACTCTCTCTGCTCTCTCTGTCTGTCTGCTGTCTCTTTCTCTGCTCTCTCTCTCTGCGTTCGCTCTCTGCGCTCTCTCTCTGTGCTCTCTCTCTCTTTCTGCGCTCTCTCTCTGCGCTCTCTCTCTGCTCGCTCTCTCTTTCTGCGCTCTCTCTGTCTGCGTGCTTGCTGTGTCTGTCTGCTCTCTCTTTCTCTGCTCTCTTTCTCTCTGCGTTCTCTCTTTGCGCGCTCTCTCTCTCTGCGGTCTCTTTCTGCGCTCTCTCCATCTGCCCTCTCTCTGTCTGCGTGCTTGCTGTGTCTGTCTGTCTTGTTATCCCTGGTTAGTTACCATCTCGATATGAATTAATTTGTCACATTCTCTACCTGTCTGTCCAGCCAGCTTTCTCGAGGTGTTACAATCTAATCCCCTCTCTGTTCCCTACAACCAGCCGTCTTCATGAAGCCGACCAATTAAACGCTGAATTGCAGAGCAAAATTAGCCTCATGGAAGAGCAGCTAAGAGCGAGACCCAGTATAGAAGAGGAAGAGAGAGGTGAGTGAGACCCCTCCAGCAAGCTTGAGACCACCAGCTCACTAACACTGCTATACCCACAATGGAAACACTTCTCCCTTGTTCAATATCCTTCTCGCTCTCATCCTTACCTCTCCGTAAGCCCACCTCCTGTCCCACCCCTTCTCATCCTCTCACTAACACTCTCATGTCTCTCATCCACCCTCTTTCAGACGTACATTTTTCTCCTCGAAGATGTGAAACCTGCAATCAGAAATCTGAAACTACCTCTAGGACTAGACAAGTGAGATATCTGTAGGAATGGTGATGGTGGGGAGGTGAGATAGAAAGGAAGGAGATGATTTACATACATCTATCAGTGGGTGTGAGACAGAACCTGGCTTCTCTAGAATGGGGAGGAGCTAAGAGCAACTAGGGTTCCTAGTGGGCAGGCTTAGAAAAACTGGGGAAGTAACAGGCAGGGAAATCTCAATAAATGACCGACTGAGTTGGTGGGTAAAGGAAGTCTCATTTGTAAGGGTTTTTTTTTTTACAGGGCAGACGGACCCTGACACCTCTATGGCTGACTCGAATCTTTCTCTTCTTTCTCAGCTAGATAGCTGTATACCTTCCTACTGTCACCCTTTAGTGACACCAGTACACCGTCACATGCTGCTGTTCTCACGGGTATGTCACTTGCATGTCACCTACTTTGTCGCTATGTATGGGGGAGGGCCAGTTTTCCCAGAGCCTTGTGTATTTGTGGCATCCTATGGACCTGTATATATAATCCTGCCTGGATTAGGAGCCTCACAGGCGATTCTACCTGCCTTTTACATGACCCAAGTAGGAATTGGGCCAGGCTACCAGGCCCTAGACCCCTGGGGCTTTAATCATGAAAGTGGAATAGACAAAGGCATTTCAGACTTAAGGCCAAAGTAGCCATGTTGGAAAAATTCTGTAGTTCCAACTTGGCTACTTTGGCCTTAAGTTTGACATTTTAAGAATAGGGAGGGGGCAAAAAGTATCTAGTGGCCCTTGGTGCAACTTCATCCGCCCACCCTTTATCATCAGAGACACGGACAGACCAATATAATCACGGATAAAGTACAGAGATTGATAGACAAACAAGACAATCCCAGCCCATTGAGTCAGGTTAGAGAACAGCCCGGGGGGCAATTGCCCCCCATTGCCAGCCCTGAATGGTTGCGCAATAGACTCCTTGCATGTTTGCAGGGCACTCCATGAGATAGATACCCAGTGGATGTATGGACAGGTTGCCCAGGTCCGTGTAAGTTTCACCTGTTAATTGAATTTCCTTCCTCAATGTTCTTCTCCGTCCTACAGATTCCTAAACCCCACACGTCCTGGGTGGGCTACCTCCTGCTGTGTTCCTCCCGGCCGCGCTATGTGCCTTGTCATCTATGTCCCGAGTAGAAGACGGGCGTCACCAACGCATTCCACTGGTCAATGCCATAGTTAGCGCTCCTTCCTCGGGGTGATTGTGACTGTGTATAGTATTGAGATGGGATTCTGATTCTGTATATTACACTCTAATGAGAAACAATTCACTTAGTTACACTTCTAGATGTTTTTAGCAAATCAAACAACTTGTGATGATAATACATTGTAGCGCAGGGGACCTGGCTTTTGAGGCCTTTGATGCCTCTATATCACACGTTTCATAAATTTCAGCACCTTGGACATAGACACCTCTCTGTGAGTAGGCTTAGTCTCACTACAACTCTTCCCTCCACTCACAATAGGGCCTGTCCCTTTACGGAGCTGCCTGACAGACATGCTGTCCCTTATCATCATCACCACAATTAGCCATGTTTGCCCGGGTCGGGGTGGAGGGTCCTGCAGCAGGGCCCTTAATGTTATTACTCCACCACTGACTCCACTGCAAAAAAAACAATGAGAATTTGGTGAAGGAAGACCACATGGTGATATACGGCCATACAAGTCTTGCAGAAGCTGCTTAGGTTTAAATGCCGCCCATGTGGGCTCTGTGGTGTGTGCAAGAGAATAGGATCGGAAGGATGTGACTTGCCAACACGCATAAACATGTATGATCATACACGCTGACATGCATGTAATGACTTAACCTTCATTGTGATGGCGGTGGGTATGTCACAATGTGCTGACAGGCTGCCCGCTAGCTAGCTGTGTGCATGCGCTGCGCCATGCTGCAGTAACTGGTGTGGGGGGGGGGGGGGTAAATAGGGTACTCTACAAGGTTTGCTAGGTATAAGAGGCATGCTTGCTCTAGAAAGGGCAGGGTGGGGTGGCAAGCAGCTTGCATGAAAGGTGGGGAAAGTGAATATGTTTCAGTAGTGTGAACAGATGGATTTATTTGGTGGGCGATACAAACCTTACTAGCAGTGACATTGGTAGATAGCTTACATTGGGTCAGGAGGTTTACAATAAGGATTGAAGACAACTTGCTATTGGGGATGTGGGAAAACCATTAGCAAGCAGAGGACAGACAGAAGGCTTTATAGAAGAGGGCAGGTGATAACGGGACTTACGCTTGTGCAGTGGGGATGAAGACTGTAGAGGTGTTTGGCGGCAAACTTGCTATGAGTAGTGATAACTGTAAAGCGGGATGACGACTGTAAACTTGCTGTGAGTAGTGAGGGAGGATGACTGTAAACTTGCTGTGAGTAGTGAGGAAGGATGACTGTAAACTTGCTGTGAGTAGTGAGGGAGGATGAATGTAAACTTGCTATGACTAGTGATGGATGATGAATGTAAACTTGCTATGAGTAGTGGGGGATGATGACTGTAAACGTGCTATGAGTAGTGGGGGATGATGACTGTAAACTTGCTATGAGTAGTGGGGGATGATGACTGTAAACTTGCTATGAGTAGTGGGGGATGATGACTGTAAACTTGCTATGAGTAGTGGGGGGTGATGACTGTAAACGTGCTATGAGTAGTGAGGGAGGATGACTGTAAACTTTCTGTGAGTAGTGAGGGATGATGTCTGTAAACTTGCTATGAGTAGTGAGGGATGATGAATGTAAACTTGCTGTGAGTAGAGAGGGATGATGAATGTAAACTTGCTGTGAGTAGTGAGGGATGATGAATGTAAACTTGCTGTGAGTAGTGAGGGATGATGAATGTAAACTTGCTGTGAGTAGTGAGGGATGATGAATGTAAACTTGCTGTGAGTAGTAAGGGATGACTTGCTGTGAGTAGTGAGGGATGACTTGCTGTGAGTAGTGAGGGATGACTTACTCTGAGTAGTGAGGGATGACTTGCTGTGAGTAGTGAGGGATGACTTGCTGTGAGTAGTGAGGGATGACTTGCTGTGAGTAGTGAGGGATGACTTACTGTGAGTAGTGAGGGGTGAGTTGCTGTGAGTAGTGAGGGATGACTTGCTGTGAGTAGTGAGGGATGACTTACTGTGAGTAGTGAGGGGTGAGTTGCTGTGAGTAGTGAGGGATGACTTGCTGTGAGTAGTGAGGGATGACTTGCTGTGAGTAGTGAGGGATGACTTACTGTGAGTAGTGAGGGATGACTTGCTGTGAGTAGTGAGGGATGACTTACTGTGAGTAGTGAGGGATGACTTGCTGTGAGTAGTGAGGGATGACTTGCTGTGAGTAGTGAGGGATGACTTGCTGGCAGTAACTTGCTTTGTGTGCTAGGGGGATGATGGCTGCAAACTTACCATGGATGTAAAACCTGCCGTTCCTCTGCCAGGGTAATAATGTGGGAGAGGATTGGATGCCGTTTCCTTCACAAATATAAAACTCAAGCACTTTACCTTCACCTTTATATACGTTTGAGCGTTTGTGTGTGTGTACAACAAAATAGTTTACAATGAATTTATGCACAGACATAGGTGTCAGCATGTGGATATAGGGATGTATATCCACATGTTACAGGTTTAATAAATATCTATATAAAAGTATTTGCACATATTTATATATAGATATATAATATATTGTTGTAATATATAGTTTATTTATGTTTTATTACTTTTAAGACATGTATGTATATAAGAAGACCCTGTATATATAACTGTATATAATTTGAGAGAAGTTAATATTTGTGTGTAAAATAAATATATATCTAAATCATACATATATATATATATATATGTCCATGTGCTTTTTATTTCAGTTGTGAATTTCACCCTCTGACATTTGTTCTGATGTTATAGATCCTAGTTAATCACTCAGCAGGATATGTGATCCTCAGGGGCATGACTTCTCCTTGGGGGCGTGTCACTATATGTTCTACACACATCGACCTTCTGTTCAGTGTGTAGATTAGTACTAAGGAACAAAAATGCACTCCTAAGGTTGTGATAACCTGAGGATTTCTAACTTTAGGTAGTCACTCAGATAAGCCCTACTTCTGCTCAGAGAGATTGTTCAGCTGTACTCATTAGGGCCACTTGGCCCCCAGGTACTCAGGCAAAAATATTCTTTTAAATTCCGTTAAGGTAAGTAATACATTATGACCTCTCTGTAAAAAGTTATTAACGGCAAGTCTTGAGCCCCCATGAAATTCAACTGGAAAGGACTTGTGAAGCATGTACATCCAGAGCACTTAATCCCACTCAATAGCTAAAACATCACTGTTCACGTGTGTGAAAACGAGCAATACTTCTGAGCAAAAGGGGGCGTTTCCTGGATTAACATGAAGTCTGTATTTAAACGGCTTTGTGGTGAGTCTGCTAGGTGCTGGACAGAACACAAGCTTAAAAATAAACCTGGAATTGAGTAACGCAAATCATTCCAATTCCCGAGAAATATTCAAACTAACACAACAAGAATGTAGAGGAAAAACATCAGCCCATATCATTTAATACTAATAATATGAACTGTGCGATGGAGAAACTTCCTTAATAAAAACCAGAAAGCTTTGATTTATTGTAAATCAAGCTCAACACTTCCAGTAAACTATACATATTCATCCAGAAGAGGCCCCAACAAAACTCTTAAAACAATGCTAATCTTACTGATTCTGGGCCAGGGAGAAACCAAAATCTCTTGACTCCAGAGATAAATTGATTGCTCTCTAAATCATGCTTAGCACAGCTGAATGTAATGATATAATCCAGTCTGTCTGTATTTGCTACAGAGCTGCACATTACACATCTTAACTGCTCTGACTGTAACTTTTCATTTTCTATGTTTTACATATCATGTCTTGGAGAAATGGCCTTTCTGGTAGACATATCTTTATCTTTTATACACAATGGTCAAACCTACAAACAATGAGGACACACACAGCATATACAGGTAAAGGGAATTGAGACAGAAATTTAAGGCCAAAGTAGGCAAGTTGGAAAAATTCTCCCATTCAGTTTCAAACTCTGCTATTTTGGCCTTAATTTTGCATTCCCCTTCATTTGAATGGGATTTTTCCAAGCTTGGTTACTGTGGCCTTAGGTTTCAAATTCCCTTGTAAATGACGTCAATGATGACGATTCTTCAGCTGATGTTTCCATTTAATAAATGCCAGTTGAAAAGTTGTTGGCCTTCGAAGAAAGCCCCTAGTGCAAAACGGGTCTGGTTTTTATCCCCCTCACGTTACCAAAGGTCATGGTTTTGTGGAAGCCATTTTTAAAAAAAATGTCATTGAACATTTTATTGGACAGTGTGACTTTGTTGTATTTCTGTAGTTTCTGTACTTGAGGCGCAGATAATGCATTCGCTCGTTAGCCTTGCCTGATTGAGGGGCAAGCCAAAAGCACAATCCATTCCTCGCCTTTCTATGAAAAATATATACATATCGACATCCCTGCTGTACAGAGTGACACACGCAGATCATCAGGTTCTATCAGCGCAGGAGACGTTTATTGTACAGGTATGAACAAGCCTATAAAAGAAAATGTTCCTGTGTATATTAATCATCCTCCTCGTCATCTTCCTCCTCTTCCTCCTCTTCCATCTCTTCTGCCGCAGCTGCAGCATTCTCTTGTGCGGCCTTTAAAGCCTGTTCCTCTTCGACTGTAGGATCTGTACCTTCGCTTACTTCGGGCCCGCTGGGATACTCTGCTTGTGGTTGAGGAGGAGCAGGGGGGCTATACCCCTCAGGGCTGTATTTTACCCCCCAGCCAATGTAGATATTTTCAAATTTCCTTTTTGGAAAGAGCAAGCAGTGTTTTAAAAGAGGATTTTACAAAAACAGCCATAAGAAACCCTTAAATAAGGATTAAAGTGCTCAACTTGGAGAGGAGATGCTGTTAAATGTGTCTGTCATTCGTGCTTATGACATCACCGATGTTTATGCAAATCACACATTGGCCCCCAAAACAAGTTCTTTTTGTTATCAAGTCACAGGTCATGTCATAAATGGGGCATTTAAATAACAGATTTCCCTTAATCTATGAATTTACTTGCAATTTGCAAAAAAAACAAACAAAACAAACATAGGTTATTTTTATTATCTACATAGACATAATGTTTGAATGTATCTACGGTAATCCATTGAAGCAGGTTCACGCTGGGCCCCTGTTCTCTCTTATGATGGTATGGGCTTGGTGCCCCCAATTAATTCAGCGACATAGTTGCCAACATCGGCCATGTGTCCAGGGAGACATATTTGTTCCACCTGCTGCAGAAAGAGCATGCAAAGTGCAGCCCGGCAGTATGTAGGATGGATATACGCACAGACACAATCCAATTAATTAATCGTGGTAGGTTCTATGAGATCTCCACCCTGATTAATTAATTGGATTGTGTCTGTGCGTATATCCATCCTACTTACTGCCGGGCTGCACTTTGCATGCTCTTTCTGCAGCATGTGGAACAAATATGTGTCCCTGGAAACATGGCTTGTTGTTGGCAGCTATGCATTGAGCCAATCTTCAGCTAAATGTGTTAAAGCACAAACCGACTATTCTGATTGGTTACCATGCGGATGGGGAGAAGTCTCATCACTTACTTGGGACTGGCGATGGTGTAAGCTCCAGGCCACAGATTAGAGCGCATGACAGCGAGCGCATGCTGAGGGATGAGTTGGGAGGAGAGGGACAGTGTCCAGGGAGGGATGTGGTTCATTTCTAACAAAAAAAGAGAAAAGAAATATGGACATTTAAATCTAAATCTGTGAAACCAGTAAGGGCTTTAGTCAAAAAGAGAATTATTTGGACTTTCAAACTTAAGGCCAAAGTTTCCGAGTTAGAAAACTTCCCCCCATTCAGCTTTCAGGAATAAATAAATTCCCAAAATTACCGGGTTTAATGAAATCATCCCCCGTCTACCAGACACAACCCCCCCTACAGCTTGTCATCTATTTAATAAGCTGTACCATGCTCTGAATCATCGAAATAAGCAGCATTCTCTTATCAGTGCAGAGCATGTGAGCAGGGTGTAATAAGGAGCATGCTGCAGGCTGGGGTGTGCAGCTCTCCAATACAGGAACAAACATGACCCCAGTGACATCACTGATGCTTGCATGTTGTTCCTGTTGGATTTGATGGCTTCAGGGCTCAGATGCCGTAAAACAAGTGCTTTTTTGCATTAAATCTTATTTATTTCGGGTTAAATTGGACATTGGTTAATTGGGAGAATAAAAATGTTTGTATTAAAATAAAATAGTTCACTTTCAATCCAAACCACAGATCAAACCAAGACATATTTTCTATGTATCTGTTTGCAGTTCTAATAACACAAGATATAGATATAATACAGAACATACAATCTTTAGATGACTTTACCATAGTCCGGACATATTGGCTCATATTCACTGGCCCCCTATATCTATAAAACCTATGATTCAATGTCTGCCGCTAACGTCATTAAAAACCTCCCTGCTTTCTATGAAGGATTACCAGACCCGATAAAAACCTCCCTGCTTTCTATGAAGGATTACCAGACGCACTAAAAACCTCCCTGCTTTCTATGAAGGATTACCAGACCCGATAAAAACCTCCCTGCTTTCTATGAAGGATTACCAGACCCAATAAAAACCTCCCTGCTTTCTATGAAGGATTACCAGACGCACTAAAAACCTCCCTGCTTTCTATGAAGGATTACCAGACCCGATAAAAACCTCCCTGCTTTCTATGAAGGATTACCAGACGCACTAAAAACCTCCCTGCTTTCTATGAAGGATTACCAGACCCGATAAAAACCTCCCTGCTTTCGATGAAGGATTACCAGACCCAATAAAAACCTCCCTGCTTTCTATGAAGGATTACCAGACCTGATAAAAACCTCCTTGCTTTCTATGAAGGATTACCAGACCCGATAAAAACCTCCCTGCTTTCTATGAAGGATTACCAGACCCGATAAAAACCTCCCTGCTTTCTATGAAGGATTACCAGACCCGATAAAAACCTCCCTGCTTTCTATGAAGGATTACCAGACCCGATAAAAACCTCCCTGCTTTCTATGAAGGATTACCAGACCCGATAAAAACCTCCCTGCTTTCTATGAAGGATTACCAGACCCGATAAAAACCTCCCTGCTTTCTATGAAGGATTACCAGACCCGATAAAAACCTCCCTGCTTTCTATGAAGGATTACCAGACCCGATAAAAACCTCCCTGCTTTCTATGAAGGATTACCAGACGCTCTAAAAACCTCCCTGCTTTCTATGAAGGATTACCAGACCCGATAAAAACCTCCCTGCTTTCTATGAAGGATTACCAGACCCGATAAAAACCTCCCTGCTTTCTATGAAGGATTACCAGACCCGATAAAAACCTCCCTGCTTTCTATGAAGGATTACCAGACGCACTAAAAACCTCCCTGCTTTCTATGAAGGATTACCAGACCCGATAAAAACCTCCCTGCTTTCTATGAAGGATTACCAGACCCGATAAAAACCTCCCTGCTTTCTATGAAGGATTACCAGACCCGATAAAAACCTCCCTGCTTTCTATGAAGGATTACCAGACCCGATAAAAACCTCCACAATTTATAGCAGCCAATATTTGCACATTTTCAGTGGAAGGTCACTGGCCCCAGGGGGGCAATCAATTTAATTTTATGGGAGGGGTGGTGAGAGACATTGCCCCCCCCCCCCCCATGTCTCCCCCCATCATTGTTATTTTTCCAGGTGGGAGGCTAGGAGACAGAGGGAAGCTACAACAACCCCAGTCTCCTAGCACCATACAAACGGACAAATAGGGAATATTCCCTTGAAGCCATACTAGTGCTTTAACCCCTTCAGGGGGTGTGGTCTTTAACTTGTGTGCCTTAACGGACGGCACTGAACCTACCGCATTGGATTTAAAAGCAGCTGCTATGATACTGGTCAACAGGAGTTCAGAGTCGAGATGGGAATTTCAAACATACGGCCAAAGTAGCCGGGTTAGAAAAACGATTTCAATACAGCTACTCTGGACTTAGGTTTGAAATTCCCAAGTCAGGGTATTCAACCAGATCATTCATGTCCACAACCCGGTAACACTCCCCGGTAACACTCCTCGGTAACACTCCCCGGTAACACTCCCCGGTAACACTCCCCGGTAACACTCCTCGGTAACACTCCCCGGTAACACTCCCCGGTAACACTCCTCGGTAACACTCCCCGGTAACACTCCCCGGTAACACTCCTCGGTAACACTCCCCGGTAACACTCCTCGGTAACACTCCCCGGTAACACTCCCCGGTAACACTCCTCGGTAACACTCCTCGGTAACACTCCCCGGTAACACTCCCCGGTAACACTCCCCGGTAACACTCCTCGGTAACACTCCTCGGTAACACTCCCCGGTAACACTCCCCGGTAACACTCCTCGGTAACACTCCCCGGTGACACTCCCCGGTGACACTCCCCGGTGACACTCCCCGGTGACACTCCTCGGTGACACTCCCCGGTGACACTCCCCGGTGACACTCCCCGGTAACACTCCTCGGTAACACGCCTCGGTAACACTCCTCTGTAACACTCCCCGGTAACACTCCCCGGTAACACTCCCCGGTAACACTCCTCGGTAACACTCCCCGGTAACACTCCCCGGTAACACTCCTCGGTAACACTCCCCGGTAACACTCCCCGGTAACACTCCTCGGTAACACTCCCCGGTAACACTCCCCGGTAACACTCCGCGGTAACACTCCTCGGTAACACTCCGCGGTAACACTCCCCGGTAACACTCCCCGGTAACACTCCCCGGTAACACTCCTCGGTAACACTCCCTGGTAACACTCCCCGGTAACACTCCCCGGTAACACTCCTCGGTAACACTCCTCGGTAACACTCCCCGGTGACACTCCTCGGTAACACTCCCCGGTAACACTCCTCGGTAACACTCCTCGGTAACACTCCCTGGTAACACTCCTCGGTAACACTCCCCGGTAACACTCCCTGGTAACACTCCTCGCTAACACTCCCCGGTAACACTCCTCGGTAACACTCCTCGGTAACACTCCCCGGTAACACTCCCCGGTAACACTCCTCGGTAACACTCCCCGGTAACACTCCTCGGTAACACTCCTCGGTAACACTCCCCGGTAACACTCCTCGGTAACACTCCCCGGTAACACTCCTCGGTAACACTCCCCGGTAACACTCCTCGGTAACACTCCCCGGTAACACTCCCCGGTAACACTCCCCGGTAACACTCCTCGGTAACACTCCGCGGTAACACTCCTCGGTAACACTCCTCGGTAACACTCCCCGGTAACACTCCTCGGTAACACTCCTCGGTAACACTCCCCGGTAACACTCCCCGGTAACATCCTCGTAAAGTCATCTTTTAAGCAATATTTGCAGAAATAAATGAAACGCTTATATGGTTTGATTATATGGGGAATGTACCTGCATCTTCAGACAGTGGGGTAAGCAGGTGAGGGCCCACTTCTGGCTCTGGCTCCTCCTCCTCTTCCTTTTCTTCATCTTCTCCCTCCTCGTCCTCTATCTGCTCTTCAGACTTCATAGCCGTGTTCACCCAGACACAGCGCCCCTGGGACAAAGAAGACAATACATATGACACAAACAAAGAGGTTTTGTTCACTTTGAAATCCTGGAAAAGAGACAGTTTGTGCCAATAATTTCAACCGGCAATACTTTCATGGAAGTGGTTATTGTTGTATGAAGTACATCTAAACAAACCAATGGAGTATAGGAAGAAGATGGCATTGAGGAATATGGGAACAAGATGGTACAGAGGAGTATGGGAACAAGATGGAACAGAGGAGTATGGGAACAAGATGGAACAGAGGAGTATGGGAACAAGATGGAACAGAGGAGTATGGGAACAAGATGGAACAGAGGAGTATGGGAACGAGATGGAACAGAGGAGTATGGGAACGAGATGGAACAGAGGAGTATGGGAACAAGATGGTACAGAGGAGTATGGGAACAAGATGGCATAGAGGAATATGGGAACAAGATGGAACAGAGGAGTATGGGAACAAGATGGTACAGAGGAGTATGGGAACAAGATGGAACAGAGGAGTATAGGAAGAAGATGGCATTGAGGAATATGGGAACAAGATGGTACAGAGGAGTATGGGAACAAGATGGTACAGAGGAGTATGGGAACGAGATGGAACAGAGGAGTATGGGAACAAGATGGAACAGAGGAGTAAGGGAACAAGATGGAACAGAGGAGTATGGGAACAAGATGGAACAGAGGAGTATGGGAACTAGATGGAACAGAGGAGTATGGGAACAAGATGGAACAGAGGAGTATGGGAACAAGATGGAACAGAGGAGTATGGGAACAAGATGGAACAGAGGAGTATGGGAACAAGATGGAACAGAGGAGTATGGGAACTAGATGGAACAGAGGAGTATGGGAACTAGATGGAACAGAGGAGTATGGGAACGAGATGGAACAGAGGAGTATGGGAACAAGATGGAACAGAGGAGTATGGGAACTAGATGGAACAGAGGAGTATGGGAACAAGATGGAACAGAGGAGTATGGGAACGAGATGGAACAGAGGAGTATGGGAACAAGATGGAACAGAGGAGTATGGGAACGAGATGGAACAGAGGAGTATGGGAACGTGATGGAACAGAGGAGTATGGGAACAAGATGGAACAGAGGAGTATGGGAACTAGATGGAACAGAGGAGTATGGGAACAAGATGGAACAGAGGAGTATGGGAACTAGATGGAACAGAGGAGTATGGGAACGAGATGGAACAGAGGAGTATGGGAACGAGATGGAACAGAGGAGTATGGGAACAAGATGGAACAGAGGAGTATGGGAACTAGATGGAACAGAGGAGTATGGGAACGAGATGGTACAGAGGAGTATGGGAACAAGATGGAACAGAGGAGTATGGGAACGAGATGGAACAGAGGAGTATGGGAACTAGATGGAACAGAGGAGTATGGGAACAAGATGGAACAGAGGAGTATGGGAACAAGATGGAACAGAGGAGTATGGGAACAAGATGGAACAGAGGCGTATGGGAACTAGATGGAACAGAGGAGTATGGGAACGAGATGGAACAGAGGAGTATGGGAACAAGATGGAACAGAGGAGTATGGGAACTAGATGGAACAGAGGAGTATGGGAACAAGATGGAACAGAGGAGTATGGGAACGAGATGGAACAGAGGAGTATGGGAACGAGATGGAACAGAGGAGTATGGGAACTAGATGGAACAGAGGAGTATGGGAACAAGATGGAACAGAGGAGTATGGGAACAAGATGGAACAGAGGAGTATGGGAACAAGATGGAACAGAGGAGTATGGGAACTAGATGGAACAGAGGAGTATGGGAACAAGATGGAACAGAGGAGTATGGGAACAAGATGGAACAGAGGAGTATGGGAACGAGATGGAACAGAGGAGTATGGGAACGAGATGGAACAGAGGAGTATGGGAACTAGATGGAACAGAGGAGTATGGGAACAAGATGGAACAGAGTAGTATGGGAACAAGATGGAACAGAGGAGTATGGGAACAAGATGGAACAGAGGAGTATGGGAACTAGATGGAACAGAGGAGTATGGGAACGAGATGGAACAGAGGAGTATGGGAACGAGATGGAATAGAGGAGTATGGGAACGAGATGGAACAGAGGAGTATGGGAACTAGATGGAACAGAGGAGTATGGGAACAAGATGGAACAGAGGAGTATGGGAACAAGATGGAACAGAGGAGTATGGGAACTAGATGGAACAGAGGAGTATGGGAACAAGATGGAACAGAGGAGTATGGGAACAAGATGGAACAGAGGAGTATGGGAACAAGATGGAACAGAGGAGTATGGGAACTAGATGGAACAGAGGAGTATGGGAACGAGATGGAACAGAGGAGTATGGGAACGAGATGGAACAGAGGAGTATGGGAACGAGATGGAACAGAGGAGTATGGGAACTAGATGGAACAGAGGAGTATGGGAACAAGATGGAACAGAGGAGTATGGGAACTAGATGGAACAGAGGAGTATGGGAACTAGATGGAACAGAGGAGTATGGGAACAAGATGGAACAGAGGAGTATGGGAACAAGATGGTACAGAGGAGTATGGGAACGAGATGGAACAGAGGAGTATGGGAACGAGATGGAACAGAGGAGTATGGGAACAAGATGGAACAGAGGAGTATGGGAACTAGATGGAACAGAGGAGTATGGGAACGAGATGGAACAGAGGAGTATGGGAACGAGATGGAACAGAGGAGTATGGGAACGAGATGGAACAGAGGAGTATGGGAACGAGATGGAACAGAGGAGTATGGGAACGAGATGGAACAGAGGAGTATGGGAACAAGATGGAACAGAGGAGTATGGGAAAAAGCTAGCTCAGAGGAATATAGGAACAAGCTAGTGTAGAGGACTATGAGAACAAGCTAGCGTAGAGGAATATCGGAACAAGATGGAACAGAGGAGTATGGAAACAAGATGGAACAGAGGAGTATGGGAACAAGCTAGCGCAGAGGAGTATGGGAACAAGATGGCACAGAGGAATATGGGAACAAGATGGCACAGAGGCGTATGGGAAGAAGATGGCATAGAGGAGTATGGGAACAAGATGACACAGAGGACTAACAAGATGGCGTAGAGGAGTATGGGTACAAGATGGCACAGAGGAGTATGGAAACAAGATGGCACAGAGGACTAACAAGATGGCGTAGAGGAGTATGGGTACAAGATGGCACAGAGAAGTATGGGAACAAGATGACACAGAGGACTAACAAGATGGCGTAGAGGAGTATGGGTACAAGATGGCACAGAGAAGTATGGGAACAAGATGACACAGAGGACTAACAAGATAGCGCAGAGGAGTATGGGAACAAGATGGCACAGAGGAGTATGGGAACAAGATAGCGTAGAGGAGTATGGGAACAAGATAGCGCAGAGGAGTATGGGAACAAGATGGTACAGAGGAGTATGGGAACAAGATGGAACAGAGGAGTATGGGAACGAGATGGAACAGAGGAGTATGGGAACAAGATGGAACAGAGGAGTATGGGAAAAAGCTAGCTCAGAGGAATATAGGAACAAGCTAGTGTAGAGGACAATGGGAACAAGCTAGCTTAGAGGAATATCGGAACAAGATGGAACAGAGGAGTATGGAAACAAGATGGAACAGAGGAGTATGGGTACAAGCTAGCGCAGATGAGTATGGGAACAAGATGGTGCAGAGGAGTATGGGAACAAGATGGCACAGAGGAGTATGGGAACAAGATGGCACAGAGGAGTATGGGAAGAAGATGGCGTAGAGGAGTATGGGAACAAGATGACACAGAGGACTAACAAGATGGCGCAGAGGAGTATGGGAACAAGATGGCACAGAGGAGTATGGGAACAAGATAGCGTAGAAGAGTATGGGAACAAGATAGCGCAGAGGAGTATGGGAACAAGATAGCGTAGAGGAGTATGGGAACAAGATGGCACAGAGAAGTATGGGAACAAGATGGCACAGAGGAGTATGGGAACAAGATGGCACAGAGGAGTATGGTAACAAGATGGCACAGAGGACTAACAAGATGGTGTAGAGGAGTATGGGAACAAGATAGCGTAGAGGAGTATGGGAACAAGATAGCGTAGAGGAGTATGGGAACAAGATGGCACAGAGGAGTATGGGAACAAGATGACACAGAGGAGTATGGGAACAAGATGCCACAGAGGAGTATGGGAACAAGATGCCACAGAGGAGTATGGGAACAAGACAGCGCAGAGGAGTATGGGAACAAGATGGCACAGAGGAGTATGGGAACAAGATGGCACAAAGGAGTATGGGAACAAGATAGCGCAGAGGAGTATGGGAACAAGATGGCACAGAGTTTGAAATTCCATTCTCAATTCCCTGCAATTTCCTATTTGCCGAATGTAGCCCCGAGTTCCCATGGTGATTGGTTCACTTTTATAACATTACCAAAGAATTGTTACTTGTATCCAACCCCCACAAGGCTTTCTGGCTGCTATTGAACTACAACTCCCATGACCATTTTTCTGCTCTGGCTAGCAGAATGCTGTGCAGATCATGGGGATCTGAAGTATAGGACCATAGTGTGTATCTCAGGGAGGGGATTATATAGATAATAGCTGGATCCTGTACTTCCTCTCACCTGCGGTAGGATGTGCTGGACGTGATGAACCCAGTTAGACAGACTCTCCACCATCTCAGTCACTGGAATGCCCTCAAACTCTGGATTCTCCTCATAGGTGTCCCTTGCACCACTTTCTTCCTCTTCATCACCCTCCTCCTCCGAAAACTGGTAGAAGCCCAGGGGGCTTACATGGGTCGCGGCAGAGATCCGGGCAATCTGGGCACGTAGTAGGTTGGCCTCTGTGCCCAGGAATGGGGGGTAAGTGATAACTGGGGCATCAAGCTTTCCAGTGAAGAGTCTTTTAATCTAATGAAGAAACAGACTGCTCATTACCAGGATATGTAAGGACAATACAAAGCCCTTCTGTGGGCAGCAAACCATGGATAATATGTAACTTCACAATTACAGTGATAAATAGATAGAAGATAGACATATAGAGGGCAGACAGTCATACCTGTGTGTTAGTTAAAAGACTCTAGTACATACCTTCCGAGCGATGGTTATTTGTGCTGGTGTCACTGGAGGTAATCTAACCCATTCTGCCCCCGCCTCTGGGCAAACATAGTACACATATTTATTTGCCCCAGAGCCATTTTCCTCTTGGGGTATCTCAGGTGGAGGGCGGTAGGTGGATTTTGGAGGCAGGTCTTCTGCTTCTTCCGTCTCTCCTTCCTCATCTCCTTCCTCTGCTTCTTTCTCTTCCTCTTCTCCTCCTTCCTCCGCTTCCTCGTCCTCCCCTTCTCTAAACTCCACCTCTGCCACCAAGTAACTACCCTGGGTACCCAGGATTTTCCCCCAGAAGCGGCAGTACTGTAGAGGATGGGTGTCTAATAGGTGCTTCAATGCAAGGGATATTCGTACAGTCTCATCTCTCCCCAAATTCAATCCACCTTGTTGGACCAGGTGAGCGAGATCGAGGAGGTTGGGCAGGGGTGATTCTGTCTATGATACGGAGACACAGAGGAAGTAGTGATTGGGAGATGGGAATGAAAAACATATGTTTATTTTACTGTTTGAGAAATATCCACTCCAAATATATAGGAACATTTGATTAATGTTACTTTAAAGGACAGGTACATTGTTTTTTTAACCCTTGCTTCCTTAAAAAAAACAGTGTCACCCTTCCTCAAGTAAAACTGACGTGTATCTTTAGTCTGAGCTCTGCCTCTCAACTGAGGCAGAGCTCAGCTGGATGCTTGGCACACACTGACAGTGTCAGCATGCACTCAACCAATCCAGCGCCCGTCTGACGGGGTAAGGCAGAGCAGGACCATCATTTTTGAATGCCACTAACACGGGGGATATTAACTAGGTGCCCTCTGTTGGTTGCATTCGATAACAAAAATCTCTCTCTGTGCTAGCAGAGACAGACTGTCAGCGACAGTCGTCTGTTAGTCAGAGGGTAAACAGGCATGTGCACTATATTAGAAGTAGCACTTCAAAAGAGACTCTGTCACCTAAACATTGTCTATAATGTGAATGTAGAAAATAAACGATAATCTAAAATGATCTATACGTTGTATTAGCAATATTGGATTAAATGTGTCTGTTGTGTTCTATTCTACATGACCTCACCTGTGGCTTGATATGCAAATGCCACATTTTTCCTGGAAAGGAGTCACGTCATGGGTGATGATGTCATAAATAGAAGACACCACTGACACATTTAAAACATGTTTTATTATCTGCATTCTAAGTATTTACAATGTTCCGTTAGAGCCACATATTTTATTAAATATATTGCTTTAGTTCTTTCCTTGTGTTCACTATTTCAAACTTTACAACTCTCTCTTTAGTACATTTTTAGTACTAATTTTTGGTTTCTCACCATCTCTCCTTCGGCTTCACTCTCTTCCCCCTCTCCAGCCCCACGAGTGAATAGGGTCCGTTGGATTTCTGCCTTGGTGTAAGTCTGTAAGTTCTCCCTTGGTGTGCGAAGCGCATCGGGGCCTCTACTCATCCTTGCCCATTGGAGCTCTGTGCTGAGCTCTGCCAATGACTCCAGTGCGTTTGGGGGCCGCTCTGCCAAGATCCGGGATAATAATCCAGAAAGGTGCTCATATCTGTGAAGATACCGTCATTGTATGTGTTATACAAGCAAAAAGAACTCTTTATTTATATTGTTTCATTAAATAATTATTAAATAAATCTATTTCAAATGCCTACACTTGATGCAATCTTTCAGCATCGGAAGTATTGGGACAATTGTCCTATAAAAAAAGATACAATTTCGGCTATTGCAAAATACGCTGATCACCCCTGAACGTGGTACGAATTCAGGAAACATCCACAAAATTCACTAATTTTAATACTCCAGGTTTTAGCTGGAGAGTTCAATATGAAAGTGTAGAAGAATTAAACATATTTTGAACACAAAAATATTCATATCCAATTATAATTTATTAATGTTCACATTAACATAGGCATTTTTACATTTTAATAAAAAAGTACTTTAGATTATTTTATGTTCATTTACTTTATTTTTATGTACTTAATGTTTCATGTTTTTGTATTTTCTTACACTTTCTGACATTTCTGGAGGACTTTTGACTTCAATGGGAGGACTTTAACTATATTCATAATAGCTGAGGTCCTCCCGAAATGGCCTCAAAATAATCCGGGGTCTATGGGGAGGACCGAGGCTACTACTTAGTTTTCGGTGTAGAATCTGCCATGATATCCAAATTGTGGACATATTCGGACACACATTGGGGCTACCTGGGTAGCTCCGCATTCGGGAACCGATGTGCCACCAATGTGCCCAGAACCTGTCCGCAATTCGGAGGCAACATTTTGGCAGCAATTATCTGCACTATCTGATTCAACCCTATAGAGCATCTGATTCAACCCTATAGAGCAGTGGTTCTCAGACCAGTCCTCCTGCCCAGGATTCAGGGATTACACACTTGTGTTAAAATCAAAATTAGATTCTAAATTTTTTTAAACACAACCGGTAATCCCTAAATCCTGGACACCGGTAATCCCAAATCCTGGACTGCCGGGGGGAGGCATGAGGACTGGTTTGGACACCACTGCTTTAGACTGTAAAAACTATAGGTTAAGGGGCCTGTGCTTTATTCACACTGGATATAAGTCACCTCACATGAATGTAACATTATTCTGTTATATATATTGTTCCAACTCATTCATGTTATTGGAGCCCATGTAACTGCCATGTGTGGCCCCTAAACAAAGACTATTTATGCTTTACAGACCACCACCAGTCTCAGCTGCAGCCAGGGATGGCAGTCACAAGCACTGCATGTGCAGGACACATGGGCAGCTGTGCTTGGCTGAGCATGACGAGAGTGATTGCTACTAAGGCCGAGATTGTTCCAACCCTTCTGGATAAAGTGCTTTATTTATATTCTTTTCTATTTGAAATGCTGCCTGTGGGACTTTATTACCCACAGCAGCTGGGACGCCATACAGCCCAGGTCTGGCTGAGCGTGATGGGCTGCCTGCAATATTTGGCTGGCAGGAGACCACCAAACGCTATTTTTGACCCCTTCCCGATCTGAGTGTAATGGGAGTTATTGAGCATGTCCCAGACTGCCTACACCTGTTTTTGGCTGAGCATGATCGGAGTTGGTGGGCCCCCCATACTCACAGGCTGACCCCGGATTTGTCCGCTTGCATGAGATACGCTTTAGCATTGCGGATCTGAAGCTCCCGAGGGTCCACAGACTCCGATACCGGCTCCTCTGACATGATGGCGGATCAGTGCGCTGCCGATACTGGCTGTACTGCTCCCTACTTCCAGCTCTGCATCCACTGTTACCCTGGCAACCGCCGCACGCCTGCGTTGCTAGGAGATCGAACGACGCTTTCCTCCCCGAACCCACGTGACGCTGGAGCGTCACTCGCTGCATGCCGGGAGTTGTAGTTCGTTGATAAAAATGGAGGCACCCCATGCAGAGTAAGTCTGGGCCTGAATGACATAACACGCAGTGCATAATACTAAATAATAAGCCAAGGGGGGAGTCAATGGATAAGAACACCCTGTATGCCCCACCCTGTGCCCATTACTAGGGTAACCAGATGCCTCTTCACAGAGTGCTTTTAATAAGTAATACTAATCTCCTGGAGAGCACTATCTTTTTTTAAATTACAGTTTATTTGACATTTACAGCAAAAGAGATAAAGTTGGAAGGTACCAAGTCCTATTGTGTTATGACTGACCCCATTTATCTGGAAGAGAGGGGGATCAGGATACTTCTACAGACAAATAAGTCTCAATTAAGGATCAGACAAGTGAAATCTGTAGATTATGGCCTAGCAGGAGCAAGTCCTGAGTGCTCTGAGTTGGGAAGGTGGGTCACTGCCCCCCTTACTGAGCACATGTCAGTGTAAGAGGAGAACATCAGAACTCCGAATTTAATATACTTTTTGTTTTTTAAACCAGCGATTAAAGAAACTGGTAAAACTCCCATGATTTAAAATAATATGTACTACACGCCCAAATGTCAAAACTTACATAGTTAATTGAGTTGAAAGCAAAGGCATTCATTCATATACTTGTGTGAATACATTCTGTCCTTTGCTTGCTACTTTATAGAATTGTATTTGTTTAGCTTTGTGTGCAACCAATAAGAAAAAAACTAAATTTAAAATACAAGGGTACAAAATTCCTACCATTACCTACGTTACAGATCAACCAACACGTTGTTTATAATAACATTTCCCCGAAAGTATGACCTACTTCGAATTTTTGACGTACCGCTAATATAAGCCCTCCCCCCAAAATAAGCCCTACCTCTCATTTTTGCATGTGTCCTGCAGTGGCGGATGCTCCATATACACGGAGCACCCGCGCTGTGTATTTCTGGGGTTAGTGTGCTCCGAGCAGAGAGCACACAAACTCCAGAAATACATCCGAAAGACGACGCTGTGCTGAATTCGGCAACATGAATTTTTGTATACTTTTCGTGCTTGTTGAATTGGCAACAGAGTGAGTGACTCTGTTGCCGAATTCAGCACAGCGTCATCTTTCGGATGTAACGACGTCTCTCGTGTATTTCCGGGGGTTTGTGTCCTGGCTGAAATACACGAGAGATGTCGTGGCTCCGAGTGACAGGCATGCTCCGGACTGGCAGCACGCCTGTAACTCAGGGGCACGATACGCCCCTGGTGTCCTGAGAGCTGCTGTATTTAGCCTAGAAACATCCCTGGTTACAAGGTAAGGCCCTTTTACAAGTAGTTACAAGAGTAAATGCTATCTTTCGTCCAGCATAACATCGGATTCATATTTTTACCCTCAGACAACATTGAGTACAAACAGGTGTTAACGCCAGTAATTTGTACTGTTTACTTGTACTTGTTGAACTGGAATAAATGTACCATTTTTTTGGGGACGTCAATAAAAATAAGACCTACCCGAAAATATGCCCCCTTTTTTTTTTTAACCTAAAATTAATATAAGACCCCGTCTTATTTTCGGGGAAACACGGTATTGGGACTGATGGGTCAGACCTAACCCAACATGTCCACCTCCAGATAGAGCCCAATAGAGCAAAGATGACTCAATATGTTACTCTATTTGTATTTTTCCTTTAAAGCATTTCTATTTAATATGTCCATACTAGATGCAATCTTTCAATTAAACAGAACATTTTTTTTTTTTTGGCACAGTTGTCTTTTAACGGTGATCACCCTGTAAGAACTAGGAAGGCATTCAAAATGCTTTTTAAACACTTTAAATTAATCCATAGATCCAATGCCCAATCTATGAGAATCTGAGCATAGTGGTAGACAGGGGGTTTGACACCAGCAGCTCCTGAGTTTCATTGTATTTGAATTCTATCACTTTAAGGAATATATTTTTTTCTCTGGAATAAAGCAGATATTCTGCCAATGGCCTGGTGCAATGAAAGCAGTCATCGCCCTCTAAACATTCATTTTTAGCCAGAGATATGTGCCCTATTTCAAATTACCAAAGGGACACTCACTTAGTCACATTATATGTATATCAATCAACCTACATTCATTTTCAGACAAAAAAAAACCAAAGACATTAATATAACCAGCATTTTTTATTCATAGCTGGAATAGTGTGACAGATGTATTATTGTATTAGATGTTCTGATGATTTTTTGGGTAATGGGTCCCTTAGTCCTCTTTTGTCTCTACATCCTCTTCCATGGGTTCGTCGGGAGGAGGGGAATTTGCTGTACCAGATGCGGAAGTCCCAGAATCCTCCTGGGATCCTTCTTTCCCATTGGCCCTCTGTGAACAGACAGTGTTAGATAAAAAACCATAGAAAAAGGCCTACGTAATTAGAGCAGCAGGAGAAGCACAACATAAAAATGCAAGTAGAAAAAACATTGCACACAGACCTTTGGCACCTCCTCTGTCTCATCTATGACGATAGTAGGCGGGTCCACGTCGATCGGCTCTTCCCCCTCCTGAGTGCTAAGCCCCTTCTGTTCTTCCAGTAGCTGTCTCTTTAAAGATTTCTCCTGAGCCAGTCTACGGGAAATGATATCCTGGGATGGGGCTTCTGTCTCCTATAGGTGGGGTGGGGAGGGGGGGGGGGATAAAGAGAAGGTGACGCCTTACTCCAAACAGGAAGCTGTGCATTGCACACAGAGGGGGATTATTAAAGTACCTCTTCAGCTTGTGCAGCATCCTCGGACTCTGGTTCTCTGGATTCGGCTTCTAGTATAGCCATGATGGAGTGAGGTACATGAGCCAACTGTCATGAAAGAAGGATACACAATTAGCCATTATTATAGCTGTGTTCCCTTTTCCAACAGACAAGTGGTCTAAAGGAGACTTATAGGGCAGGGCACGGTCTCGAAGGGTTGCCAACCTTTCTGTGATCACGCTGCCATCAGTATTTGGCCAAAGTAGCAGAGTTGGAAAAGTTCTCTTATTCAGGATTTTTCCAACTCTGCTACATTGGCCTACATTTTTAAATTCCCATCTCAATTCCCTGCAGTTCTCTCATTATTGGTGTAGACCCTTAGACAGCTACAAAAAAATAAAAATGTAAGTCTAGGGTCTCTTCACTGTCAGCACCACCATCTTTCTCCTAATATCTGGAAGTATTACTTTACTGAGAAGGTAGTGGTAGCATGGAGTAGCCTTCCAGCAGCAGAGGGTAATATGGTGAAGCATGCATGGGATAGGCACAAGGCTATTCTAGATATAAGAGAAGGCCAGGGACTAATGAAAGTAATTGGGCAGACTAGATGGGCCGAAATGGTTCTTATCTGTCCGTGACACATCCTATGTTACTCAAGTCGTCTCTCGCTCACCTGGTGTGGTGTGAAAGCTCTGACGTGAGCTAGAAGAGGGTCCCGCAGGTCGGGGGAGGTCTGTAGGACAGAGAGGAGCTGCGGAGGTGGAAGCTGGAGCAGGACGCTGAAAGATTGGGGTTTGGTTCTTTGGCAGCATTTGATGAAACCTTCCCAGACTTTGGGGTATTTCCAGACCTGAGGGAGCAGAGAGAGAGAGAGAGGAATATTAGAATTTATCCCCTTTGTCATGTTCCTCTCTGATATAATCACTAGCCTTCACTACCCAGGAAGATGAACATCACTGGACAGCACTGTCTGAGGTCCATCACCTGACCTCAACTCAAAGCTCTCTTGAGACACAGCCAGCAGCTCCACATGTATTTCTTGAGCTTTTGTTGGGCCTTTAACTAGACTGTAAGCTCACACTCTATGCCTTGAGATGGTAGTATGAGGAGCACCTGTTTGTAGATGAGGCGGGTCAGTATGTTCATTATGAAGCCGCCTAGTCGAGGGTACATGCCAAGGGCTTGGATGACTGTCCGCATGAGGAGCATGGGGAGAGGGGTGGTGTCCATGAGCTGCTGCAGGACCACTGCCAGGACTTCAGAGGTGTAGACGGAGCGAGCGGAGAAGCACAGGTTAGTAGCTAAGGAATGAAGAAACAAAACGAGAGATAAACATCTGTACAGTGGGACGAATAACACGGCAACTAGAAAGGGAATGGAGGAAGATTGGAAGAAGGCTGGTAATGAGCCGCTTGGAAGACACTCACCCTTGATGACGGATTTCATGTCACATTTGCTGGAGTCGATGTTATGAAGAGCGACCAGAAGATCTCCAGGTGTGAGCGGAGACATGGTGGAACTGACCTCGCCTGGAGAGAGAGAGAGTGTCACAGATTCAGACCCGCCTTCAAAACACTGAACCCTGACGCATTTCACTGCGCATTCCTCCCCCTGTCCAGTAAAACCATGATCCTCTCCCGTGTTAATGGATCAGCCACTTTAACCCCAAAGACTGAAAACGCTTTGCTCTATTTCGCTCTCTTTAAAACTTACCATGCTGTGTTCCCAGTAGCCGGTTGAAAACTTCTTTTACAACGATGGGATTAAGCTTGATGAGTTTGGGTAAAGCCTGAATAACTTCTTTCTGCAAGTTAGAAATGGATCAGTCAATATGGCCAGCCTTACCCTTCCTCACTGGAGGGGTAGTAATATACTGTACCCCCCCCCCCCCCCGTGCAGGCATGTCTCCTGTGGCAGTGCAGGTGTTAATTCTCACCTTATCCAGGCCATTGAGCACAGGGATGAGAAAGCGGACATCTGGCAGGCGCTTCTGGTACAGGTCACGGACACGTTTCACCAGCTCAGGAGACGGTGGTACTAGGGGGTAAATCAGTAAACATTTAAATGTATACCTAGGCAGAATCCCTGCTACAGAAGTACAGTTAATTTATACAATATTCAGATATTGCTCTAATAATGAGCTGAACTATGACTTTCCATTATCGACATCCAGACCTAGAACCTACACTGTAAAAAGCATTGGGGTAATGGTGATAATGGGGCTCTGCCCACAACTACAGAGAGGATAATATATAACCGTGGTTACCTTTATCAGTCAGGATGTGCAGGCAGCGGGTAACCAGCGTTTCTGCCCCCTTGGGGCAGTTTTCCACCAAAAGGAGAAGCTCGGGCGAGTTCATCCCCATGCCTCGAATCTAAAACAGTCGGAGGATATAGAGTGGGCAGGAGGTTACTGGCAGACAGACCTTTCACCGACAACAGTCACTACAGCAAGTGAGGACACAACTTCAGCAGTAAATTGGGCGGTAGTAAGGCACTTTGTTATAATAGCTATACTGAATAAAGAGGTCACTTAACTACTAGGGTGTAGACCAAATGGGAAGCTGGGTGCCCCAATCCTCTCTTATATACCGTCATTTTATCGATTGTCTGTAATAATAACAATTCCTGCTCTCCCCTCTTTACTTACAAGACTTTCCCCCATCCTGCCCCATTCCTCTCTTCCTTTACTTACAGGGGTCTCAATGACCCTTAGCACGGTCCTCTTGATGTCGGCCGTGGCCTCCGTGTAGACAGATGCCAACTCGTGGATCAGTTTGTGGTTCTGCGGTAGTAGAGCCAGATACAGATAGAGACACTGCTTAACGGTGTCTTCTGTCCATGGTGCTGCCACCTCTGTATTGGGAGGGGAAGAGCAACTTAATGAAATGTATTGCACAGAGATAGTGTTCATTTTGATTTAGTTTTAGTCGTGGTCTTTGGATTAAAATGACATTTTTAGGATTAGTCGTATTTTATCAAGTAAGATGACAGTTCCTACCTGTGTCTTTATCGGCTCCAAAGAGCACTGAGGGAGGGTTGGGATGAACAAGAAGCTGAAGGTAGTTTAGGGCAAACTTCTCTATATATTGTCTGAGGCTCTCCTTCTCATACATACGCTTGATGAAGAGCAGAGACTGCTGGCGGACCTGACATGGGGGACACAGTTGGGAGAAGGTGAAGATGCGAAGACAAATGATTATGGCTGTGGAGCAGCACACATTAGATAGAGCTTTACCTTGTCTTTTTCATGGGAACTCAGGTTCAAGAGAAGATGCAGATACTGGAACTGTCGTGCCGGGCGGGTAAGTATTAAATCTCGCAACGTGGACATGCCCAGGTAACTGCGACCCTGCAGAGATAGAGAAGGTAGATCGGGTGTCTAGGAGAAATTCCTAGACTCACTTTATCCTCGCAGTATTTTCGTATGCGCTCACCTCATCCTCGCAGTATTTTCTAATCACGTCCAGAGCTGCGTCTGTGAGTAGAGGGGCTTCCAGGACCACTTTGGTGAAAACCCTACAAGTAAGAAAAGCATAGAGACCATGCAGATGCCACAAATGAGCCCAAAAGATAACATACACAGGATTAATTTGATTTCAAATGGTTAAGTCCATTACACAGAGATCCACGGTTAATAATTTAGGACTCAAATCCATCCAAAAACACCTGTTGACACATACCCGCCTGCTACGGATGGACCAAAATAAGGCAAAATAACATATTTTGTTTTGCTTCGTAACAAGAACCTTCTTTCCTGACGCCATACATCAGATTTCTCCCTGGATGGATAGGCTACTAATTCTAAGACTTTGTAAAAGTCTGCGTCATATCTCCTAACACAACCTCCCCAGGCAGCCATTTCCAAACCTTTCCTGTATTTATAGTTAAAAACTCTTTCCCATTGCTGGAGGATTAAAGCCGCTCACCCATCCTTCTGGTCCGGCCTCTCCTGCAGGCCAGTCAAAATTCCAATCAGGCATTCCTGGTACCCCTCATCACCGCCCCCTGCTAGGTACTCGCAGTATTCCTGGAACAGCCAGGCCAGTGCCAGCTCCAGCCGCCCACGTGTGTCACTTAAAAAGTGGCACAGCACCTCTGCTTTCAGGGTCGTGTCCAATCGGGTCACAAGGCGTGCAAGGACCTTTATCCGCATCTGTAAAGGACAGAGAAATTTACTGACGCTGCCCCTGTCCGGACGCTCTATGACGTTTTGAATTCGAACCCTAGAGTGTTTAGTACCTGGGCAGAGCCACTGCAGCCCACACCGCGCTCCGCATGGAGAATCCTCCGCACGGCTCCCAGCTTGAGACTCTTGATCTGAGCATCGCTCAGTGGCTTGGATACTTCCTTCAGCTTAAACACCTTCTTACGGCCGCCAGCGCCCGCGGGCCTGAGGATTAGAGAGAGGATTCAACCACGGTGCGTCTGGGTGAGAATAATTAACGGAAACTAGCGTTGGGATGGTTTAAACAGGTTCCTACCTGGGCTGAGTCACTGGTAGAATGGGCTCGGGTCGTTTCTTAGCTTGAGGAGGAGCTTCTTCCTCTTCCTTGACAGGTTGACTCTGGGCTCCAAGGACAGAGATTGCCTGCCCGTGGGTAATGAGAGCGGACATCCGACGCTTGATCACGACGCCCTCAGGCTTGGCGCTCTCTTCCTCCACGACTTCTGCTGGAGCATCCTTAGCCTGCTCAACACCTGCACAACAGGGTTAGTGAAACCTTTAATACACATTGTGCTTACACCCCCCCATTGTCCAGCTTATCCTCCAGTGCACCCACCATACTCCCTATGTACCATTACATCCCCTGCACCCCCATTATACCTGGTCCAATTCCTGCTGCCGTCATCTGGGTGGCCATAAGACGAGCAAGATGCCGGATCTGTGCATCGGTCCCTGCAGACTCCACTGGAGTGTAGGTGGACTGGAAAGAGGCAGGCATGGAGTCTGGGAGATACACCATGCTGATCAGCACCTGCAAACACACAAAAACAAATAACAATTCCTTGACCGATTCAGATCGGGTGGTAATGGACTCCTGATAATTGATTTTGTTAAAAGCCAACAGAATCCGTGTATAAAAATAAAAAGGTCCACCGTGCTCCTATAAAGTGTTGGACAACCTTAGTCCTTTTGTCTTATAAATGCCCTAAATGATATTTTGTCACCTCTTAGTGTTTGTGCAATATGCACAGAGATGTAAGCCTGGTGCCCCTCTCTCTGGATGTGTGCCCCCCAGTATAAGGATAAACTGACTGGCTGCTGGGTCCGGTTGGTGACTGTTTTAGTTAGGCCCCCCCCCCCCCCTCCCTCTGATAATCCCCTTTGAAACATGTGTCTCTCTCTGCTAATGCAGTGAAAGAAACCCCGCTTCGTACAGACCATGATTGGATGAGACAGCCCCTGCTCTAATTGGCTGTGCGTGCGCTGACACAGCTCTGAGGCAGAGCCGAGAGACATGCAGTGTGTATCTATAAAGATACATGTCGGATTTACTGGAAGAAGGGAGACACTACTAAAAAAACAAAAAATGTAGTTCCTAGTCAGTTTTTTTTTTTATTTTTTACCATTTGTGGATCAACATTTGTGTCCCCCCCCCTTTTTTTTTTTTTTTTGCTAGTTCACCTTTTTCAGATCCATTGTATAATTCCATTTATTTTGATTGTAACATGTATGACATGATCAGTACACTGGCTGCGCACACATCATACGTACAAGGTTGGCCACACTCTCTGGTGTCAGGAGGGGATGCAGAAACTCGGCAGTGATGTCTGTTGCGGACAATGTACTGGGAGGAGGAGGGGGTAATGGTGCATGTGAAACTGTGTCTTTATCATCATCGTCATCGGCCAAAGAGGGGTCTGCAGGGGAAGAGAGAGGGGGGCTTTAACATTTAATGCAACAAACCTGTGAATTATGAAATCATATTCGGACACGCAGACCCTCATCCTAACAAACAAAGTTCCTCCCACAATGAAACCCCCCACCTGCTACAACTCCCGCCTTGGAGCTCTTGCCACATCTCATGCCATCCTCCCTCTATGCTCCAGTTTCCCCAGCTATCCCCATCATGTAAATGCACTACAGGCAACTTTCTTTTTACCCAGTGTCCTATTATACTGCCCAAAGGCATTCAGATCCTTACCTGTGCGGCTCTTCTTCTGTCCACCCTCCACTCCTTCCCTGGTCCTCTTCCGGCTGCTCTCCCTGCTGGGGGGCATGTGTCGGGTGATTTCTCCCTGGCTGGTTCCCAGATCCAGAAGCAGCGTGCCGATGGGTCCCTGGTAATCGCAGGAGGATGGGTGGCGCAGGACACTGAGCAGCTGTAACTTGAGATTCTTTCTCACGCTGCTCACCTGAGACTTGGCCAAGGTGGGAGGCAGGTTTGCTACGTGAGGAGGAAAGAATCCAAAAAAAATTACGCACAGGAAGGCAGAAGGTTTGTCAACAGATAGAATAATAATAATGGCAAACTAAGTACTTACCATGCAAGGACTCATATGCCTGGATAACCTCAGCCATGAACATGGGCCTCTGCCGGGCAATCGATGCCAGGGAACCCAAGGCTGCAGTCAGATTTATGCTGGAGATGGCTGGGTGAGCCATGAATTTTAGGAGTTCCTTCAGGGCCTGTTTTCCCGCATCTCGCAGAGTGTCTGTAGATTGACAGACAACACACAGTGAGCTCAGTTATAGCAGCCATCAGGAGAGCGGGGTGGGGGGGGGGGGGGGGTGTAACCAGGACACTTACTGTATTTAAGGTAAGGATGGTCAGGTGGGATTTGTTCAAGGCTGATGTCCCCCTCTTGTCTCTTGGGAATCTCGCTATCTGCGGTACGAGGAGAAAGCGTGACGCTCAAACTCTCGACAAACTTCACGGCGTGCGTGCGGATGCCGTCATTGTCCGACTCCAGCATGAGAAGGATGTCTGCAGACATCTCCGTCATCAGGTCCCAGCAGGACTCCTGACGCTCGGACGGAGGACGTGACCTAGCCACCCACTGTAGGACGCAGAGAACAAGACACAAATGTCATAGGTTAACGGGAGAAGGGATGATGTGTGGAGGGGGGACAGGATTAATGACTTGGAAATGGTGGGGTCTTCACTGGGGGAAAGGAGCAGGTGCCTCACCTGCAGAGCCACTTTGTACAGCTGGGTCATGGTTAAGATCGACTTCTTCACCACATTGACGTTCTCATCCTTGAGGAGCATGTGCAGGTTGGCAATTAACTTCACCAACAGCTCGTTGTCTAGTTTACTGAGGGATAAACACAGCAAGGTAGTGGGAGTCAATAGGACCAGAATAATCAAATTGCATTAGGAAACAAGATACTGAACCTATGGCTTCAGAATGAACCAGACATCTATCAAACCAACAATGATGAACAGATCTTCAATGTGTTCAGAAGGGAATCGACACAGGGACAGAAAACCATTGTGGGGGAAAAAAACAGTGGAGAGTATAGCAGGATTAGGACCCATTAAGGAAACAGAGACCTTGCTCCAATGCTACAGAGAAATAGCAAGTTCATAAAGTAATAGGTGAAGGGACTAAACACTGGTTATATTTTGAATGTAGAAAAAGCCAAATACTTATATGTCTGTGTGTGTCGCCTGCTTATGACATCACCTGTGACTTGATATGCAAATGAAATTTTTTTTTAATGGGAAATGTGTAATTTGCATATAAAGCCACATGGTGCTGTCAGAAGCAGGCGACTCCACAGACACATTTTTGTATATTACGTGGAATTCTGTCATTTTTCATACGTGGCACTCACAGTAGAAGCAAGGTGTAGGTTGTAACAGATATCGGAAGAGGAACATTATTACTCACCATGCCTCTTCTATGAAATTCAAAACAAACTTCCGAACTTCCACGGATTTGTCCGCCTGAAATGCGATTATTTCCTATACAGAGTGGGAAAGAAAAAGTCCAAATTAGCGGCCTACACGCTGATACTGTGCATGTTCTATAACACAGGATGACCATCCTTACATCAAGAAAGTTGTCCAGCAGAGTAGGGTCTTTGTTAATGATCAGCTCTTGGACCTGTAAATACACATACGTTAGATTTCTGTCATTTCTGCCACTGATCTGTCATTAACACCGGCGGCAGACTCACCTGTTTGAGCATATTAATCTTATTTTCATTACTAGCCAGGGCAGCTGTATTTAATAATTCCACAACCTAAAATGCGTGGGGGGGGGAAAAATTACAGAATTGAATACAGATCGTAAAAATGCCACAGGTCTCTTATTAAACATCCTTGACTTTATCTCTAATATAGTGTATTCATGAAGCATGAAGATTATTTGTTAGACATAAAAAAAAAAAAAAAAAGTTTAGAAAAACCACAAAAAATATAACTTACCAGTTTTTTATTTTCAAGGGCCATGTTTTGTCTACAACTATGGCTATGCACACAGTGCTCGGTGTTAAATCCCAGAATGCCACACGGAAAGCATTATGGGATCATGGGTGCACGCATGGGATCACGCATGACCACCAGACGTACAGAAAATCTCTTGAGCATCTACACCGATGTGAGTTCAGGACCACTCTGCATAGCAACTAGAGAATGTTTGTATGTAACGATGCGCTGAATACGAATTGTTGCATCACTTTTAGAACCAATGCAAGCAGCCTGCACTGTAATGTGGATACATTGACTATCTATACGCCTGTCTGTTCCAGTCATACCATACAATCACACTGCTTTTTTTAAATATTTTTAGATCAAACCTCTTCCTTTTTCTGCAGTGATAAAAAGTTAGGAAGAAAAGACTGAGTACATGCTGGCAAACAATCCCGAAAGTGAATTTAAACATGTTTTAGTCATTTAATATGCAGTTTGCACATTGTAATCATCGAAGAAAATAAATATATTTAGCTTTAAGTTAACCATGACCCAAGGCTGACAGGCACGCCGCCTGCCAACCCTGACAGGCACGCCGCCTCCTAACCCTGACAGACACGCCACAGGATAATACTGACAGACACGCCGCCTGCTGACGCTGACAGGCACGCCGCCTGCTGACGCTGACAGGCACGCCGCCTGCTGACGCTGACAGGCACGCCGCCTGCTGACGCTGACAGGCACGCCGCCTGCTGACGCTGACAGGCACGCCGCCTCCTGACGCTGACAGGCACGCCGCCTCCTGACGCTGACAGGCACGCCGCCTCCTGACGCTGACAGGCACGCCGCCTCCTGACGCTGACAGGCACGCCGCCTGCTAACCCTGACAGTCACGCCACCTGATAATACTGACAGACACGGCGCCTTATAATAATGACAGTCACGCCGCCTGATAATACTGACAGTCACGCCGCCTGATAATACTTACAGACACGCCGCCTTATAATACTGACAGTCACGCCGCCTGATAATACTGACAGTCACGCCGCCTGATAATACTGACAGTCACGCCGCCTGATAATACTGACAGTCACGCCGCCTGATAATACTGACAGTCACGCCGCCTGATAATACTGACAGTCACGCCGCCTGATAATACTTACAGACACGCCACCTGATAATACTGACAGTCACGCCGCCTTATAATACTGACAGACACGACACAGGATAATACTGACAGACACGCCGCCTGATAATACTGACAGACACGCCGCCTGAAAATACTGACAGACACTCCGCAGGATAATACTGACAGACACTCCGCAGGATAATACTGACAGACACTACGCAGGATAATACTGACAGACACTCCGCAGGATAATACTGACAGACACTCCGCAGGATAATACTGACAGACACTCCGCAGGATAATACTGACAGACACGCCGCAGGATAATACTGACAGACACGCCGCCTGATAATACTGACAGACACTCCGCAGGATAATACTGACAGACACTCCGCAGGATAATACTGACAGACACTCCGCAGGATAATACTGACAGACACTCCGCAGGATAATACTGACAGACACTCCGCAGGATAATACTGACAGACACTCCGCAGGATAATACTGACAGACACTCCGCAGGATAATACTGACAGACACTCCGCAGGATAATACTGACAGACACGCCGCAGGATAATACTGACAGACACGCCGCCTGATAATACTGACAGACACTCCGCAGGATAATACTGACAGACACTCCGCAGGATAATACTGACAGACACTCCGCAGGATAATACTGACAGACACTCCGCAGGATAATACTGACAGACACTCCGCAGGATAATACTGACAGACACTCCGCAGGATAATACTGACAGACACTCCGCAGGATAATACTGACAGACACGCCGCAGGATAATACTGACAGACACGCCGCAGGATAATACTGACAGACACGCCGCCTGATAATACTGACAGACACTCCGCAGGATAATACTGACAGTCAAGCCTGACATTCCCGATGCCTTATTGCAGTCTTACCCTCTCAGATGTAGACGTCACATCGGTAGCCATTTCTTCCTGGGTGTAGAACTGAGATGCCACACTGACCGCCATGGCTGCAACACAGAGACATGAATACACATTTACACAGAATGTATATAGGAATGCATGCACAGATGTGTGTAAAGGGAGTGACAGCCTGTCTGCCTGAGTATTATGAGAATTGTGCTTTTCAACAGCTGGAGTGGCAGAGATTACCCATTACTGTGAAAATGCATATCTTTCAATACATACAAAATGTAATTATAAATTATACATAAATTCCCTTTGCATTGAGCCACAAGTGTTTTTGTAAGTGTGTTTATGAGTGTGTGTATATACATATATATTACATGTGCGCGTGTGTATACATATATATTACATGTGTGCGTATATATACATATATATTACATGTGCGCGTGTGTATACATATATATTACATGTGTGCGTATATATACATATATATTACATGTGCGCGTATATATACATATATATTACATGTGCGCGTGTGTATACATATATATTACATGTGCGCGTGTGTATACATATATTACATGTGTGCGTATATATACATATATATTACATGTGTGCGTATATATACATATATATTACATGTGTGCGTATATATACATATATATTACATGTGCGCGTATATATACATATATATTACATGTGCGCGTATATATACATATATATTACATGTGCGCGTATATATACATATATATTACATGTGTGCGTATATATACATATATATTACATGTGCGCGTATATATACATATATATTACATGTGTGCGTATATATACATATATATTACATGTGCGCGTGTGTATACATATATTACACGTGCGCGTGTGTATACATATATATTACATGTGCGCGTGTGTATACATATATTACATGTGTGCGTATATATACATATATTACATGTGTGCGTATATATACATATATATTACATGTGTGCGTATATATACATATATATTACATGTGCGCGTATATATACATATACCTGTGTGTGTAAGTATGTATATAATGAATGTGTGTGTACGTACGTGTATATATAATATATATATAAAATGAATGTGTGTGTGATATTTACATGTGAATGAGATAGCTGTAGCCTGTATGTAGTGTGAGTATACATGTAAACATTGCTTATACTTAATACAGAGAAAATATTTTCTTATGCAACTGACCTGGGCTTGGCTTTTTTCACCCCTATTTACAAAGCAATCGCCCCTTAAATCTCCTGTTCACCCACACAACCTGATTCACAGAGGACCCGGGACCTCTGCGGGATCTACTTCCGCCAAAGCATAAGCCACGGCGGCCATCTTAGAAATTCCGGCACGAAGCTGGACCTGTGAGAAGCGAGATTACATTTTCACTTCCGGTGTCTCTGAACCGTTACGTTGGAACAGAGTTCTAAAGACAAGAGATTACAGCACAGCTTTTCCTCCGGCACTCCTACATAAAAAAAACTGTTCTCAGAGAAAAGTGTCAACTACTTTATCTTTATCAATATGAGCCGCATTAATCTCCGACAACCCTACAGCAGACACATTTTATAGCTGGTGCCGGCGGTTATGAGCTTTATCGTTTACAACTCTTACCAGTCTGTTCGGCCGTCCAAGCTACGTTTTCTCAGCAGTGTATGTATTTATACATTGTGTTAATCTGTCATGCCATTTAAAAACACGGTGGGTTTTTGTATCAGTTATTTCTACACGTATTTTGGGTGAAGCGGATAATACCAAGTGTCTTGGGGGGTACAAATATGGCTGCTGCTTTGCTTCCAACTCCGCCATGTTTGTACGCTTGTTTCAGGGGCTTTGGGTGTGCCAACAGGGCACCGGGTTGGCTTCTTTTTCCGGTACGCCTGGGATGCAGTGCCATATTTGTACACCACTTTTTAGTTGTTGGGCTTCTCAGTTGTAGAACTATGTAGGAGACGGCTTTTCATTACCTTAAACCAATGTATATTGCATTTCCTTGATTACAGCCCTGAAGTGTGCACATTGTATACGCATCTCTCACGAAAAGCACTGTTACTAACTTGTAGTAGCCATTTTTGCATATTTTTTATTTAACATTTTAAATGCCAGGTCGTCAGGGTGCACACACTACAAAACACGTCCTATAACTAGATGTGTATAACTAGTATACAGTATAAATAGAATGTGGAGTGTGTGTGAGTGTATCACAGACTCCACAGCAATAAAACTCACAGTAATGTGCAGTGTGTGAGTGTATCACAGACTCCACAGCAATAAAACTCACAGTAATGTGCAGTGTGTGAGTGTATCACAGACTCCACAGCAATAAAACTCACAGTAATGTGCAGTGTGTGAGTGTATCACAGACTCCACAGCAATAACACTCACAGTAATATGCAGTGTGTGAGAGTATCACAGACTCCACAGCAATAAATCTCACAGTAATGTGCAGTGTGTGAGAGTATCACAGACTCCACAGCAATACAACTCACAGTAATGTGCAGTGTGTGAGAGTATCACAGACTCTACAGCAATAAAACTCACAGTAATGTGCAGTGTGTGAGAGTATCACAGACTCTACAGCAATAAAACTCACAGTAATGTGCAGTGTGTGAGAGTATCACAGACTCCACAGCAATAAAACTCACAGTAATGTGCAGTGTGTGAGAGTATCACAGACTCCACAGCAATAAAACTCACAGTAATGTGCAGTGTGTGAGTGTATCACAGACTCCACAGCAATAAAACTCACAGTAATGTGCAGTGTGTGAGAGTATCACAGACTCCACAGCAATAAAACTCACAGTAATGTGCAGTGTGTGAGTGTATCACAGACTCCACAGCAATAAAACTCACAGTAATGTGCAGTGTGTGAGTGTATCACAGACTCCACAGCAATAAAACTCACAGTAATGTGCAGTGTGTGAGTGTATCACAGACTCTACAGCAATAAAACTCACAGTAATGTGCAGTGTGTGAGTGTATCACAGACTCCACAGCAATACAACTCACAGTAATGTGCAGTGTGTGAGAGTATCACAGACTCTACAGCAATAAAACTCACAGTAATGTGCAGTGTGTGAGTGTATCACAGACTCCACAGCAATAAAACTCACAGTAATGTGCAGTGTGTGAGAGTATCACAGACTCCACAGCAATAAAACTCACAGTAATGTGCAGTGTGTGAGTGTATCACAGACTCCACAGCAATACAACTCACAGTAATGTGCAGTGTGTGAGAGTATCACAGACTCTACAGCAATAAAACTCACAGTAATGTGCAGTGTGTGAGAGTATCACAGACTCCACAGCAATAAAACTCACAGTAATGTGCAGTGTGTGAGAGTATCACAGACTCCACAGCAATAAAACTCACAGTAATGTGCAGTGTGTGAGTGTATCACAGACTCCACAGCAATAAAACTCACAGTAATGTGCAGTGTGTGAGAGTATCACAGACTCCACAGCAATAAAACTCACAGTAATGTGCAGTGTGTGAGTGTATCACAGACTCCACAGCAATAAAACTCACAGTAATGTGCAGTGTGTGAGTGTATCACAGTCTCCACAGCAATAAAACTCACAGTAATGTGCAGTGTGTGAGTGTATCACAGACTCTACAGCAATAAAACTCACAGTAATGTGCAGTGTGTGAGTGTATCACAGACTCCACAGCAATACAACTCACAGTAATGTGCAGTGTGTGAGAGTATCACAGACTCTACAGCAATAAAACTCACAGTAATGTGCAGTGTGTGAGTGTATCACAGACTCCACAGCAATAAAACTCACAGTAATGTGCAGTGTGTGAGAGTATCACAGACTCCACAGCAATAAAACTCACAGTAATGTGCAGTGTGTGAGTGTATCACAGACTCCACAGCAATAAAACTCACATTAATGTGCAGTGTGTGAGAGTATCACAGACTCCACAGCAATAAAACTCACAGTAATGTGCACTGTGTGAGTGTATCACAGACTCCACAGCAATAAAACTCACATTAATGTGCAGTGTGTGAGTGTATCACAGACTCCACAGCAATAAAACTCACAGTAATGTGCAGTGTGTGAGAGTATCACAGACTCCACAGCAATAAAACTCACAGTAATGTGAAGTGTGTGAGTGTATCACAGACTCCACAGCAATAAAACTCACAGTAATGTGCAGTGTGTGAGTGTATCACAGAGCTTCACAGCAATAGAAACTCACAGTAATGTGCAGTGTGTGAGAGTATCACAGACTCCACAGCAATAAAACTCACAGTAATATGCAGTGTGAGTGTATCACAGACTCTACAGCAATAAAACTCACAGTAATGTGCAGTGTGTGAGTGTATCACAGACTCTACAGCAATACAACTCACAGTAATGTGCAGTGTGAGTGTATCACAGACTCTACAGCAATACAACTCACAGTAATGTGCAGTGTGAGGGTATCACAGACTCCACAGCTATAAAACTCACAGTAATGTGCAGTGTGTGAGAGTATCACAGACTCCACAGCAATACAACTCACAGCAACGTGCAGTGTGTGAGTGTATCACAGACTCCACAACAATAATACTCACAGCAACGTGCAGTGTGTGAGTGTTTCACAGACTCCACATCAATAAAACTCACAGTAAGGTACAGTGTGTGAGTGTATCACAAACTCCACAGCAATAAAACTCACAGTAATGTGCAGTGTGTGAGTGTATCACAGACTCCACAGCAATACAACTCACAGCAACGTGCAGTGTGTGAGTGTATCACAGACTCCACAACAATAAAACTCACAGTAATGTGCAGTGTGTGAGTGTATCACAGACTCCACATCAATAAAACTCACAGTAATGTGCAGTGTGTGAGTGTATCACAGACTCCAAAGCAATAAAACTCACAGTAATGTGCAGTGTGTGAGTGTATCACAGACTCCACAGCAATAAAACTCACAGTAATGTGCAGTGTGTGAATGTATCACAGACTCCACAGCAATAAAATTCACAGTAATGTACAGTGTGTGCGTGTATCACAGACTCCACACCAATAAAACACAGTAATGTAGTGTGTGTGTGTCACTGAGCTCTACAGCAATACAACTCACAGTAATGTGCAGCGTGTGAGTGTGTCACTGAGCTCTACAGCAATAAAACTCACAGTAATGTGCAGTGTGTGAGTGTATTGCTGACTCCACTGCAATAAAACACAGTAATGTGCAGTGTGTGAGTGTATTACAGACTCCACAGCAATAAAACACAGTCATGTGCAGTGTGTGAGTGTATCACAGACTCCACAGCAATAAAACTCAGTTTTTGTAGTGTTTGTATCACAAAGTTCTGTAATAATGAAGACTTTGCACTCTGTCTGCTTTAAACCATGTTTAATGTGAAATAATGTGCCACCAAGAATTAAATGGGCTATAATCCACAAGATAGGCTTTGTGCATTTCACCTCTCTACTAGTGCTTAGTCGTAGTAGCATACTCAAGAGCATGTGATTTCTTTAGCACCTGGCTTCACATGGATAGACTGTCATGGGGGTATGGCTTGATACTAGGGTTGCCACCTGGCCGGTATCAGGCCAATGTTAAGTCTATGGAGCCAGTACCAAGGCCTGTATTTATTTGAAGAAAAGGTGGCAACCCTACTTGATACACTTATCCATTGGTGTAGCCTGGATGATTTTTTCATATGTTATATATCACAGAACCCCACCGCAATAAAACTCTGTTATGTGTGGTATGTGAGTTTTAACTCAGAACCCCAAAGCAATAAATCTCCGTATTGTGCAGCATGTGAGTGTTAACACAAAGCCCCCAAACAGAGCAAAACAAAAAGTCACAGTAATGTGAGGCGTATGAGAGTATCAGAGCTCCACAGCAATAAATCTCACTGTAATGTTAGGTGTTTGTGTGAGTGTAGCTCAGGGTTCCACAGCATTAAAACTCACATTAATGTGCAGTGTGTTTGAGTGTAGCCCAGAGTTCCTCAGCAATAATACGCACAGTGCAGTGTGCGAGTGCATCACAGAGCTCCACAGCAAAAAAACTCACTGTAGTGTGAGGTGTGAGTGCATCAAAAAGCTCCACAGCAAAAAAAACAAAAAGCTCACTGTAGTGTGAGGTGTGAGTGCATCAACAAGCTCCACAGTAAAAAAAACCAAAAAGCTCACTGTAGTATGAGGTGTGAGTGCATCAAAAAGCTCCACAGCAACAAAAACTCACTGTAGTGTGAGTGTATCACAGAGCTCCACAGCATAAAACTCACAGTAATGTTAGGTGTGTGTGAGTGTAGCCCAGAGTTCCACAGCAATAAAACACAGGAATGTGCAGTGTGTTTGAGTGAAGCCCAGAGCTCCTCAGCAATAAAACACACAGTGCAGTTTGTGAGTGTATCCCAGAGCTCCACAGCAATACAAGTCACAGTAGTAAATGTATTTATTAGAGCATTATAAAACGTTTCTGAAGTAATAAACATACCCCTACTTAATCCAACTATGGTTGTTTTCATAATATATTTGTGGCTTGTCCATTTTCTACTGTTTTTATCTTCTCCATACTTATAGCGTGACACAGGGAAGCTGCTGCCTGGCATTGTGTAAAATTCATTAATTGCGGAGGTTCCTATGGTATCTTCACCAATACAAACCTGCTGCACAGAGACTGACCCTGGATGCCTCTTGCTCCTTCATGGACCAGTGTTGCACGGCTTGATGCAATTCTAAATTACAACCACTAGATGGAGGCTAAGTACAGTATGTCCAAGATGCAGGGTTTTTTTCCCCCTAAAATTGTTTCCATTCCCTCTCTCTATCATCGCCCGGATGATATACCTCCTAGAAATGTTACCAGTGGTTCCTGCGTAGATGGGGGGCGCTGAGACACTGATCTTGCACATGCAATAATACATTTGGTTTGGTATTTGTTTATAAAGTGTTTTAAATGATTAAAGTCAGACTGGATCACTATCAGGCGGTCCTGGCTTAGGATCTTGGTGACAATGGATTTTCATCCAGGACAATCTCTGTCTGCACCTTTCCTGTATAATACTGTTCTCAGCTCAGTCACTGGCCTGATAGGAGTTGTACCTGTAGAGGTCAGAGCAGGGACAATGTTCCAAAACTAGAGCAATTAGCAGGGACAGTCTATGGTGCACGTTAACCCCTGAATGACCTGTTTAAATAGACCCCCAGTGTGTCTTGCACAAAGGATCTTGTCTTCTGAGATTTGCCCGTGAGAAGCTGGTATATTCATCCAGTGAAGAGTTTCCTCCATATACTCTCCAGACTTTAATATTTATCCAGAGATGATTGGTGCTTTACTTCTTACATTGTCTGTCGTGTATCGTGCTGGGACCAGAAAGAGGGAAGTATATTGGTTTGTGTCTCTCTATAGAGATGCACATATATATATATATATCTAGATATAGATAGATAGATAGATAGATAGATAGATAGATGAGCCACAAGAAGAGAGTCTCAGTTGAGACAGGAGTTCTAATGTTTTTGTTGGCTTTCAGGTATGTGGTGGCTTTTGAGGTGAGGCTTTTATATTTAATATTAATATTTTATTTTTACCATTAAGACACTCTCTAAGCAAAACATTTTCCCCGCTGTTTTGATTTTTGTCCCCTAAGCAGCCATTACTCTCAATCACACTTTCTGATTTGCTACGAGCCGGAATAGATCTTAACTCCTCCTACTTCTAATTCCAAGCGTACAGCTGTATGTTCAGCCATTTTTTATTTTTTTGGGGAGTGAAACATATAACTTTGATATGCCGCCCTGCAGAATGTATAATTTAATCTCGGTGAATGCTACATGGCAATTTACCAACCCCTGCCAGTAAGCCTGACCCTTCCCAACCCAAAGCAACCTGCAGAGCAATGTCCTTCTGCTCGATCAGAGAGAGACCTGCAGAGCAATATGTCCCTAAATAAGAGTTCTGCTGAGCTATTGAAGGCTGCAGAGCAGTGGCTAATGTGAGAGCCAGTTGCAGAGCAGCTCACCCTTTCATTGCAGAGTAATATACGTTTGCTGCTTCTGGGGTGAGCTTCAGAGCGATTTACATATTCCTCTCCCACTGAGGATTCCTGTTAATCTGCATCCCACCCTTCTCATATCCTGCAGCTGGCTAATACCTCTGGGGGTGGAATGGGTTAACATGTAGGTGGAAAGCTTTGGGGTATTTGTAGAAGGTAAATACCATGTGTGTGTTTAAGATAGGAGCCAGGCAGGAGTGCAAAGTTACACATTAACCACACACAGGAAAAACGCCACTGTGGATGCACAATTATCCCCTCACTGGATCTCACTCTGTCCTCCCTCCCCGTATACCAGATCTCTCCCAGCTTATAGCTTCACCAACACCTCCTTCCCTGCCAACACACCCCACCGGGGCTGGCTCACCTTCACATATACCCTCACTACCCCCTCTCCCCTAACTCTAGTACTGGTCCTCCCACCGCATCACTTCTTCTTCAACCCCTGCCCACAACCACAATACACTCCTATTCCTGCACACAGCGTCACTACACCACCACCATGCATGCCTTCCTCTCTACTATTCCTGCACACAGTGTCTCTACACCACCACCACCAAGCATGCCTTCCTCTCTACTATTCCTGCACACAGCGTCACTACACCACCACCATGCATGCCTTCCTCTCTACTATTCCTGCACACAGTGTCTCTACACCACCACCACCAAGCATGCCTTCCTCTCTACTATTCCTGCACACAGCGTTACTACACCACCACCATGCATGCCTTCCTCTCTACTATTCCTGCACACAGTGTCACTACACCACCACCACCAAGCATGCCTTCCTCTCTACTATTCCTGCACACAGTGTCACTACACCACCACCAAGCATGCCTTCCACTCTACTATTCCTGCACACAGCGTCACTACACCACCACCATGCATGCCTTCCACTCTACTATTCCTGCACACAGTGTCTCTACACCACCACCACCAAGCATGCCTTCCTCTCTACTATTCCTGCACACAGCGTCACTACACCACCACCATGCATGCCTTCCACTCTACTATTCCTGCACACAGCGTCACTACACCACCACCATGCATGCCTTCCACTCTACTATTCCTGCACACAGTGTCTCTACACCACCACCACCAAGCATGCCTTCCTCTCTACTATTCCTGCACACAGCGTCACTACACCACCACCATGCATGCCTTCCACTCTACTATTCCTGCACACAGCGTCACTACACCACCACCAAGCATGCCTTCCTCTCTACTATTCCTGCACACAGCGTTACTACACCACCACCATGCATGCCTTCCTCTCTACTATTCCTGCACACAGTGTCACTACACCACCACCAAGCATGCCTTCCTCTCTACTATTCCTGCACACAGCGTCACTACACCACCACCAAGCATGCCTTCCTCTCTACTATTCCTGCACACAGCGTTACTACACCACCACCAAGCATGCCTTCCTCTCTACTATTCCTGCACACAGTGTCGCTACACCACCACCATGCATGCCTTCCTCTCTACTATTCCTGCACACAGTGTCACTACACCACCACCAAGCATGCCTTCCTCTCTACTATTCCTGCACACAGTGTCACTACACCACCACCAAGCATGCCTTCCTCTCTACTATTCCTGCACACAGTGTCACTACACCACCACCAAGCATGCCTTCCACTCTACTATTCCTGCACACAGTGTCACTACACCACCACCAAGCATGCCTTCCACTCTACTATTCCTGCACACAGCGTCACTACACCACCACCACCAAGCATGCCTTCCACTCTACTATTCCTGCACACAGTGTCACTACACCACCACATTGCATGCCTTCCTCTCTACTATTCCTGCACACAGTGTCAGTACACCACCACCATGCATGCCTTCCTCTCTACTATTCCTGCACACATCGTCACTACACCACCACCATGCATGCCTTCCTCTCTACTATTCCTGCACACAGCGTCACTACACCACCACCATGCATGCCTTCCTCTCTACTATTCCTGCACACAGCGTCACTACACCACCACCAAGCATGCCTTCCTCTCTACTATTCCTGCACACAGCGTCACTACACCACCACCATGCATGCCTTCCTCTCTACTATTCCTGCACACAGCGTTACTACACCACCACCAAGCATGCCTTCCTCTCTACTATTCCTGCACACAGCGTCACTACACCACCACCAAGCATGCCTTCCTCTTTACTATTCCTGCACACAGCGTTACTACACCACCACCAAGCATGCCTTCCTCTCTACTATTCCTGCACACAGCGTCACTACACCACCACCATGCATGCCTTCCTCTCTACTATTCCTGCACACAGCGTTACTACACCACCACCAAGCATGCCTTCCTCTCTACTATTCCTGCACACAGTGTCACTACACCACCACCAAGCATGCCTTCCTCTCTACTATTCCTGCACACAGCCTCACTACACCACCACCAAGCATGCCTTCCACTCTACTATTCCTGCACATAGTGTCACTACACCACCACCAAGCATGCCTTCCACTCTACTATTCCTTCACACAGCGTCACTACACCACCACCATGCATGCCTTCCTCTCTACTATTCCTGCACACAGCGTCACTACACCACCACCAAGCATGCCTTCCTCTCTACTATTCCTGCACACAGCGTCACTACACCACCACCAAGCATGCCTTCCTCTCTACTATTCCTGCACACAGCGTCACTACACCACCACCAAGCATGCCTTCCTCTCTACTATTCCTGCACACAGCGTCACTACACCACCACCAAGCATGCCTTCCACTCTACTATTCCTGCACACAGTGTCACTACACCACCACCAAGCATGCCTTCCTATCTACTATTCCTGCACACAGTGTCACTACACCACCACCAAGCATGCCTTCCTCTCTACTATTCCTGCACACAGTGTCACTACACCACCACCATGCATGCCTTCCTCTCTGCTATTCCTGCACACAGCGTCACTACACCACCACCATGCATGCCTTCCTCTCTGCTATTCCTGCACACAGCGTCACTACACCACCACCATGCATGCCTTCCTCCCCGCTATTCCTGCACACAGTGTCACTACACCACCACCAAGCATGCCTTCCACTCTACTATTCCTGCACAGTGTCACTACACCACCACCGTGCATGCTATCTTCTCTACTATTCCTGCACACAGTGTCACTGCACCTCCATCCTGCCCGCAGAAGTCTCTGCTATTCCTGCACACAGTGTCACTATACCTCCATCTAGCCCCGCAGCAATCTCTGCTATTCCTGCACACAGTGTCACTATACCTCCATCCAGCCCCGCAGCACTCTCTGCTATTCCTGCACATAGTGTCACTATACCTCCATCCTGCCCCGCAGCACTCTGCTATTCCTGCACACAGTGTCACTACACCTCCATCCTGCCCCGCAGCACTCTCTGCTATTCTTGCACACAGTGTCACTATACCTCCATCCTGCCCCGCAGCACTCACTACTATTCCTGCACACAGTGTCACTATACCTCCATCCTACCCTGCAGCACTCTCTGCTATTCCTGCACACAGTGTCACTATACCTCCATCCTGCCCCGCAGCACTCTCTGCTATTCCTGCACACAGTGTCACTATACCTCCATCCAGCCCCGCAGCACTCTCTGCTATTCCTGCACACAGTGTCACTATACCTCCATCCTGCCCGCAGAAGTCTCTGCTATTCCTGCACATAGTGTCATTATACCTCCATCCTGCCCCGCAGCACTCTCTGCTATTCCTGCACACAGTGTCACTATACCTCCATCCAGCCCCGCAGTACTTTCTGCTATTCCTGCACACAGTGTCACTATACCTCCATCCTGCCCCGCAGCACACTCTGCTATTCCCGCACACAGTGTCACTATACCTCCATCTAGCCCCGCAGCACTCTCTGCTATTCCTGCACACAGTGTCATTATACCTCCATCTAGCCCCGCAGCACTCTCTGCTATTCCTGCACACAGTGTCACTATACCTCCATCCTGCCCCGCAGTACTCTCTGCTATTCCTGCACACAGTGTCACTATACCTCCATCCTGCCCCGCAGCACTTACTACTATTCCTGCACAAAGTGTCACTATACCTCCATCCAGCCCCGCAGCACTCTCTGCTATTCCTGCACATAGTGTCACTATACCTCCATCCTGCCCCGCAGCACTCTCTGCTATTCCTGCACACAGTGTCACTATACCTCCATCCTGCCCCGCAGCACTCTGCTATTCCTGCACACAGTGTCACTATACCTCCATCCTGCCCCGCAGTACTCTCTGCTATTCCTGCACACAGTGTCACTATACCTCCATCCTGTCCCGCAGCACTCCTGCTATTCCTGTACACAGTGTCACTATACCTCCATCCTGCCCCGCAGCACTCTGCTATTCCTGCACACAGTGTCACTATACCTCCATCCTGCCCCGCAGCACTCTGCTATTCCTGCACACAGTGTCACTATACCTCCATCCAGCCCCGCAGCACTCACTACTATTCCTGCACACAGTGTCACTATACCTCCATCCAGCCCCGCAGCACTCTCTGCTATTCCTGCACATAGTGTCACTATACCTCCATCCTGCCCCGCAGCACTCTCTGCTATTCCTGCACACAGTGTCACTATACCTCCATCCTGCCCCGCAGCACTCTGCTATTCCTGCACACAGTGTCACTACACCTCCATCCTGCCCCGCAGCACTCTCTGCTATTCCCGCACACAGTGTCACTACACCACCATGCATCCCTTCCTCTCTGCTATTCCTCACACAGAGGGCTCTATGTAGACAGCGGATGTTTGGATGGAAAGTTTTGTTGGATACGGAGGGAAAATCAGCTCATACAGAGAGTAATTATATATAAGGACTCACACTGCCTCTGTGTCTATAGCAGCCTTCACTCAGCCTGAACCATGGATTTACTCTTAGCTAATTCACTGGTAATATACGTCTGTCACATATGCAGATGGACTGACGCTAAATAGGCCTGATGGGGCTTAGAGCACAATTATTTCTTTTTGTTCAAACATTTCGTGGTTTGTAAATAAAAAGTGAATATTATATCCCCCTGTAACAGTAACTTTGGAATTTAATATAAATCTGCTTCAGGACATGATCCGGCCGTTTTGGGCTACGTTACCCATAATGCTCAGCAAGCCTAAGCATTATGGGAGAACTAGCGTAATTATAAATGTATGGCTGCCGTCTCCCATCCTTTACTCTACAGTCAACTGTGTATCCAGGTTACTGCCATGGCTAATGTAGCAGCTCCTCGGATACGTAACATGGGACAGCTGGCCTCCTGGTAGCCACGGACAACTCTTTACGAGACGTTTTATTGTTTTGCTCGGGGCGGTATGATTTAGGCTAGATCCAGCAAACTGCCCCAGCGCTATTGTGCAAACTAACAATTGCACCAGCAGCGATCTACATGGTCTACTCAATCCTTGACAGTGCCTTCCAGAGCAGAAACCTCCTGGCCATACCTTGTTGTGCATCAACAGTATTAGCCAGTAGGAAGAGGGAAGTGCTCATGCCATTGTACAGAGCACTGGTGAGACCTCACTTGGAGTATTGTACGCAGTACTGGAGACCGTATCTCCAGAAGGATATTGATACTTTGGAGAGAGTTCAGAGAAGGGCTGCTAAACTGGTTCATGGGTTGAAGGATAAAACTTACCAGGAAAGGTTAAAGCATCTTAACATGTATAGGTTGGAGGAAAGACGTAACAGGGGGGATATGATCCAAACATTTAAATACATAAAGGGAATCAACACAGTAAAGGAAGAGAGTATATTTAAAAGAAGAAAAACTACCACAACTAGAGGACATAGTCTGAAATTAGAGGGGCAACGATTTAATAGTAATATCAGGAAGTATTACTTTACTGAGAGGGTAGTGGATGTATGGAATAGCCTTCCAGCAGAAGTGGTAGAGGTAAACACAGTCAAGGATTTTAAGCATGCGTGGGATAGACACAAGGCTATCCTAGCTATAAGACCGTGAACGGGGGACTAGTAACAGTACTCAAAAAAAATTGGGCAGACTAGATGGACCGAATGGTTCTTATCTGCCGACACATTCTATGTTTCTATGTTTCTATCAACAGCTGCCTAACTCCATCTTGTCTGGCAGCAGCTACCTGTAGCCTTGTTGTACATAGCAGAAACTCCTCTACAAAGGTCTTTCCCCTAACACAACAGCCACTACCTAAGTCCTAAGCCATTTATTTGCCACTGATTCTGTCCTACCACGAATGCCGGACATCACTAGCTGTGATCCAACTAAAGATACAGGAACCGTATACTAATATCATCATCTCCCTCAGATCTGCCTCAGCCTGGCCACGTGTACTCACAGCTATCAACTGCAACCATTCACCTGTTTAGTGAAAATACTAACTGTGTATAATGTTCTCCAGCAGCTAAAACAGCCATACTGTGCTTGTCAACAGCTAACCCAGCCATACTGTGCTTGTCAACAGCTAACCCAGCCATACTGTGCTTGTCAACAGCTAACCCAGCCATACTGTGCTTGTCAACAGCTAACCCAGCCATACTGTGCTTGTCAACAGCTAACCCAGCCATACTGTGCATGCCGACAGCTAACCCAGCCATACTGTGCATGCCGACAGCTAACCCAGCCATACTGTGCTTGTCAACAGCTAACCCAGCCATACTGTGCATGCCGACAGCTAACCCAGCCATACTGTGCATGTCGACAGCTAACCCAGCCACACTGTGCTTGTCTACAGCTAACCCAGCCATACTGTGCTTGTCAACAGCTAACCCAGCCATACTGTGCATGCCGGCAGCTAACCCAGCCATACTGTGCATGCCGACAGCTAACCCAGCCATACTGTGCATGCCGACAGATAACCCAGCCATACTGTGCACGCCGACAGCTAACCCAGCCATACTGTGCACGCCGACAGCTAATCCAGCCATACTGTGCACGCCGACAGCTAACCCAGCCATACTGTGCACGCCGACAGCTAACCCAGCCATACTGTTCACGCCGACAGCTAACCCAGCCATACTGTGCATGCCGGCAGCTAACCCAGCCATACTGTGCACGCCGACAGCTAACCCAGCCATACTGTGCACGCCGACAGCTAACCCAGCCATACTGTGCACGCCGACAGATAACCCAGCCATACTGTGCTTGTCTACAGCTAACCCAGCCATACTGTGCATGCCGACAGCTAACCCAGCCATACTTTGCATGCCGACAGCTAACCCAGCCATACTGTGCATGCCGACAGCTAACCCAGCCATACTGTGCATGCCGACAGCTAACCCAGCCATACTGTGCATGCCGACAGCTAACCCAGCCATACTGTGAGTGCCCACAGATAACCCAGCCATGCTGTGCATGCCGACAGCTAACACAGCCATACTGTGCATGCCGACAGCTAACCCAGTCACACTGTGCATGCCGACAGCTAACACAGCCATACTGTGCATGCCGACAGCTAACCCAGCCACACTGTGCATGCCGACAGCTAACCCAGCCACACTGTGCATGCCGACAGCTAACCCAGCCACACTGTGCATGCCGACAGCTAACCCAGCCATGCTGTGCTTGTCTACAGCTAACCCAGCCATACTGTGCATGCCGACAGCTAACCCAGCCACACTGTGCATGCCGACAGCTAACCCAGCCATGCTGTGCATGGCGACAGCTAACCCAGCCATGCTGTGCTTGTCTACAGCTAACCCAGCCATGCTGTGCTTGTCTACAGCTAACCCAGCCATACTGTGCATGCCCACAGATAACCCAGCCATACTGTGCATGCCGACAGCTAACCCAGCCATACTGTGCATGCCGGCAGCTAACCCAGCCATACTGTGCATGCCCACAGCTAACCCAGCCACCCTGTGCATGCCGACAGCTAACCCAGCCATACTGTGCATGCCCACAGCTAACCCAGCCACCCTGTGCATGCCGACAGCTAACCGAGCCATACTGTGCATGCCGACAGCTAACCCAGCCACCCTGTGCATGCCGACAGCTAACCCAGCCACCCTGTGCATGCCGACAGCTAACCCAGCCACCCTGTGCATGCCAATGATTTACTCTGTGTCCTCTTCACATAAAACATAATTTCATTTCAAACTTAATTTCCTTTTTAAAGAGACTCTTTCAATCTAAACATCACTCATGCTGTGAATGTAGCAAATTAATAATGATCAAAACAAAATCTGTACATTGAGTGAGCAAAACTACATACAAAGACATGAACGAGGTGTGGGGTCTCCTATTTATGACATCACCTGTGGCTGGAAATAAGTAATTTGCATATCAAGCCACAAGGTGATGTCATAAGCCTTAGACAATACAGACACATTTAAAACATAGATTTCTCTTATTTTATTTATTTAAAAAGTGATACTGCTAACACAATATATAGATCATTTTTTATATATTTTTTTAATTCTCTATATTCACAGTATGTTTTCATTGACTGAGTTCCTTTATGGGATGTAGTCCAGAAAGGTGATCATATAAAATGTTGATGCAATATTCATTATACAGATAAAAATAGAATAGTCTTCAGGTACAAGCATAATGCTGGACCACCCAGTGGCTGCAGCCCAGTGACAGTGGTTACTTGCCATGTATTTTTCCGTGGGCCATTAGTGGCTGTTAATTCCCAGCCTTGTAAACACCTCTTCAGGCCCTTGTTTTTTCTTCTTTTACTGTAGTTATCTTGCACATCCCTGTAATATGTTTCATTATTAGTATTAGTATTATGCAGATACTATTTGGATGATCCACCCATCGTGCATTGTTTTCCCATGTATTTTTTTTTTATTTATTAACACATCAATATCAAACTGAGCAGTAGCGGCTACAGTGGGCATCCCACGTGTGTCAGGGTGATCACCAAATGATCCATGTAGGGCTTGTTATATAAGAATATTTTGAGGAGAATGATAAAGTCTTCATAAATTAGTATTACACCATTAAAAGTTATTATATTAAACATTTATTTAATCTAAGCCAGGGGGCCTGTGGGCCAAGTGCGGGACCCCTCTGATTTAACTGCCTATATTTTCAGAGTGTTTGGTCCCTCTTTAATATTAATGTATATATTGAAGAAAAAAAATCATTATTGGTGCCAATTTATGTTAATTATACATATTTATTTAAACTTGTTTTTGTTCAAAGGGAAAGTTTCACCTAAACACTGAGTGTAGAGAATAAAAAAAATCATTGAAAATGATTTATACATATATATATATATATATTATATATTAGCAGAACTGCAAGCAAATGCCTAGAATAGGAGAAAAGTGTGTTTTAAATGTGGAGTCACCTGCTTGTGACATCACCTATAGTTTGATAGGCAAGTTACACATTTCCCATTGGATGTAGTTCATTTGCATAATGTCCCACCGCTGATGTCATAAGCAGGTGACTCCACAGACACATTTAAAACCCATTTTCTGGTAATTGAGACACTGCTGGCAGTTTTGCCAACACAATGTATAGATCATTTTGTATTCTTTACATTCACCCTCTAAGCAATGTTTAGGTGATACAGTCCCTTTAATGCATCATCAGACTGTTACCCCGTATAACCTGTAAGGTTGCACTGTGTTGCATTTAAATCCCTTATTGTTTTCTGACCCTTATCCTGCTGGATACAGTTAGTAACAGCCGGTTAGGCAGCTGATCAGAGATCCAGGTCGTGCAGCTCTTCATTACTAAATGTAGCATTAAGATGGGGATGCAGCATATTAAAGCTGATTCATGGTCACACAGTCTGTTATGCAGCATCAGTTATAATGGCCACTTCTGGGGCAAATGCCTGGCCCGTGGGATTTATGTAGCCACGATTAAAAGATTCACTCTGCTCATTATGAAGTCTGTTTCCCATGTACATGTGGATCGTGTGCCTATTAATCCAGGACTTTATCTTCTCTCTTTGGTTTCCCCTCTCCCTGCCCTCTAGCCCCTCTCCCCCCCATCCCATTTCTCTCACAGGGTGGTGTCAGGTAGTTAGCTCCCTCTCTGTGTGCGTAGATGTATGAAAGGTATCTCTGTGGTCTGAGGACATCCGTGAAGTGATGGAGAGGGAAGCTGGGGAGAGAAGGATGACTGTGTGCAGGAGAGGGCGGCTGTGTGTGAATGTATGGATTGATGTCCGTATAGGCATGTGCACGTCTATATGTACATATATATATATATAGTGTGAGAGCTATACACATACATAATATAGTCAGTGATCATGAGTTTCAATAACAGAAGCTGCAGAATCTGGTACCTTTTTGTCTACTAGAGACCTAAGGGTCATACTGAATAAAGAGAGATCTCCAGGGAATGGAGACAGGAAGTGCAAACTTAAGGCCAAAGTAGCTGAGTTGGAATAATTCTCCCATTCAGCCGTATTGGTGATTTTTTTCCCCCCAGTTTGGCCTTAAGTTTGAAATTCCCATCTCAGTTCCCCGCAGATCTCTCTTTATTGCATGGACCCGTAACAGTCTTTAGGATTTTTTGTTCGGGGAGGACCCCCTTTATCAAGTCTAACGCATTTCAAGGGCCCTCGCCATCCTGAATTACTGTTCGTCTATTAAAGAAAAAGAATGTCTAATACACTTATTTATCTCAACGGCCAGCTGACCAATTGGAGACGATACGTCCCCTGTTTGATTGTTTCCAATGTCCTCCTCTGTCCATCACGGACAGAGGAGGACATTGGAAACAATCAAACAGGGGACTGTGATGAGAAAAGTACAGAGTCACCAAAATCAGCCCAAAATAGACGAGATTGGAGAATTCTCTAATGTTCTAGTTTGGCTATTTTGGGCTGATTTTGTCAAACCCAGCTTTCCCTTCCAAACAGGCCCGTTTTGGTGAATGCTTTTATATAAGTAAGGATGTGAGCCAAAATATCTGTTACCTTCATTCATTAAGCATGTAAGCATTCAACCTAAAATAATAGATGAAGCAGAATTGTATATCTGAACCTGGACCAGCTGTGATTTAAGGAAATCAATTAATGAGGGGATTTAAATGGCCCCAGGTCTGGGATAATGGCCCCAGGTCTGGGATAATGGCCCCAGGTCAGTGATAATGGTCCCAGGTCTGGGATAATGGCCCCAGGTCTGGGATAATGGCCCCAGGTCTGGGATAATGGCCCCAGGTCAGTGATAATGGTCCCAGGTCTGGGATAATGGCCCCAGGTCTGGGGTAATGGCCCCAGGTCAGTGATAATGGTCCCAGGTCTGGGATAATGGCCCCAGGTCTGGGGTAATGGTCCCAGGTCTGGGGTAATGGCCCCAGGTCTGGGATAATGGCCCCAGGTCTGGGGTAATGGCCCCAGGTCTGGGGTAATGGCCCCAGGTCTGAGGTAATGGCCCCTGGTCTGGGATAATGAATGGCCCCAGGTCTGGGGTAATGGTCCCAGGTCTGGGGTAATGGCCCCAGGTCTGAGGTAATGGCCCCAGGTCTGGCGTAATGGCCCCAGGTCTGGGATCATGGTCCCAGGTCTGGGATAATAGCCCCAGGTCTGGCGTAATGGCCCCAGGTCTGGGATCATGGCCATTATGTGGAATTAAACGTATTCATTTTCCAGGTGATCAGTGACTTCTGCCATGCAATCAGTATAATTCGAGCAATATCACAGGTTTATTTAGCTGGGGCAGAGGTGACCACAGACCCTCGTTAAAAAACAAATGGGCTTTTTTCATCAAAGAAGGAATTGCAGGGAATTGAGAAGAGAATTACATTCAAAAGGCCAACACGGAGTTTGAAGTATAGCCGGATGGCAGAATGTTTTCCAAACTCGGCTACTTTGACCTTAAGTCTGCAGTTCCCTTCTCAATTACCTGCCCACACCTTTTCCATGTATAAAGCCCTTGGCGTTAGGTAATAGATATCTTTTAGGAGATTGTCCTATCGGAAGGCATGGGTATATGGGTATTTAAAGAAAAGGGATCACGTGAAGTGTTCATTTTCCTAAAAATGGATTAATCCCATGCGGAGGGAAGAGGCGTAAGGTAAATAACGCTGTAGGTGACATGGGGGTCTTTGTACTTACATACAAACAGGTGATAAGTGATAAATACAAATTTGACATTAATCAAATGGAGCTTGTTGGTATCGGAGTAATGCTGGGAAATTATGGGATTTTCAATTATCTGAGAAATGGATCTCTGCTAATTGAATATTTGGGTTTAAAATCCAGGGGTGAATAACAGGTCTCGTCATTGGATCAAGCTCAGTATTGGCTTCAAAACTGACATTTTTCAGGAATTATTTATAAAATAAAAAAACAAAACAGCATTTTTTGTGTAATAAACAATAAATCATAAACCGAATCACAAAACCAGGCATTAAAGAGTGAGGGGGATTTGTCACTAGAAAAATAAATCGTAATTTAACTTTTTTTTAGATAATTTGCCTTTTTTTTTTTTTTTTATTCTAGAAATTACTGGACTTTTTATCATGAAAAAAATAAAGGTATAGAATAAAAGAAGTATGAAAAAGGATTGATATTTCAGAAATTGACAATTTGTGACTGGAGAGGGTGAAAAAATCATTGAATTGAGGAGAACAAACTATGAGGCAAACAAATTGGTAGAAAGATTTTTTTTTTTTTTTTTTTTCGATGGGTACGTGGAAAATATATAGTTTTCAAAATATAAACATACATTGAAAAACAAAATGATCTGATCATTATTATTATTTTTCTTCTTGTGGAACAGCTTGGGGCAAACATTGACGAGTAAGCATGAAATGGGCGTGGTTTACCGTAACAGTTATGAAATTCATTGGCCGTCAAACCTCCTAAGCGGGATAAAATTTATGACGCGTTCAGCAGGGACCTGGTGTACAGTCCCTGGTAGAAGGCCGAGCCCTCCCCTGGAGCTTCGGGGATCCTGTAACCCATCGCGCTCTGCTCCCCGACCCCCATTAGACTGCTAATGGAAAATGGGTGGCTGAAGTCATAGTTGGTATCTCTCACCAGCTCATCAACGTCCAAGCCTATAAATTGGCCTCCCATACCCCTACCGCCCTCTCTGTCCTCTCCCAAAGAGACTTGACATGATCCCAGTTCCGGTTTGTCTTCTTCGTGTCTCTCTTTCTCGGGGTTTCGGTTTTCCTCGGTTTCCCTAGCCGTCTTTTTCTTCTCTGCTAGCTTAAATCTTTTCTGCCTCCTCAGGTAGCAACCGTTCTCAAACATGTCTCCCGAGCCGGGGTGCATGGCCCAAAACGACCCTTTGCCCGGTCGATCAGGGGCCCGGGACACCCTCACAAAACAGTCATTAAAGGAAAGAGAGTGGCGTATCGAGTTCTGCCACCTCTGCTGGTTTTGGCGGTAGTAGGGAAAAAGGTCCATGATCCACTGGTAAATCTCATTGAGTGTTAACATCTTGCCCGGGGCCTGCTGGATAGCCATTGTGATGAGCGAGATGTAAGAGTAAGGGGGCTTGGAGTGGGCCGTTTGCCTTCTCTCATAACCCTTCATACCCTCCCGTGGTCGGCTGGGGCATGAGTAGGCCTGGTATCCTGGGCCTAGGTTGGCGGTAGGTGAGGAGGATCCTGGGTATGGCCCAGCTGGTGTCAGCCCCACCGTGTTCAATGTCATGTAAGAGTTGAGGGGTGCCAACGATCCCATGGAGGTTGCTGAGGGGTAGATCTGTGAGAGGGAGGCAATTTAGTTGTGATACAGAAACAGAACTCTCCGTGTCACCTCCCTCCACCTGCCCACTTTATTTACTTATTTATTCCACTTATTATCTGGCATATTGTCTGACTCTCCCTCTTTCCACCTCCCTCAGGGAAGCAGATACAGATATTCGTAGCCTGTTCTAAATCCGGGATCGCTTAACCCCTCCCTTGCTGGCGAAAGATCACCCAATTTAACACATTGATAGCCGTGGACAAGCCCAAGCAGCTGTTAACTCCTTAATGTCACAGAGGGGGGGGGGGGGGGGGGTTAAACCTTCCCCTCAAGAGAGACAGATCACTAGCCTTCCTCTGGCTGAAACGTCGACCTTCAAAACACTCGCCTCCCCCCTCCCCCCTCCAGCTCCATGGCCAAAAAAAAAAAGACCTGTAGACAGAGTCCATTACCCACCTAACAGAGACTGACACCTACACTTAACCCCTCCGATGCCAGAGGAAATTAAGCTACAGTTACATTATTGGTTCCCTTTAAGAGGTTATGCTCCTCTCCAGGGAGGCGCAGAGCATTTAACCCCCGCAGGTGGGAGCAGATATTAACCCCTGCTAACCAAGGAAGCACAGACTTGGGGCAATAAGAGAGAGACTCGCAGAGCATACAGTATATTCCTGCTTCAGAGATGGAGACAAAGGAGCCTGTTTGGAGTCAAAATCTGACCCATTAACCCTTACACTGCCTCAGAGGAACATGACATGGACAGAGACTAGAGGGGAAACATTGCCCCCTTACCCCGGGAGCTGGGAATATGCCCCCCTTCCCCCAATCTCGGTGAGCCCTAATGTACACGTATCATCTCACTGACTGCAGCATTACACCATTAACCTCTCCCCCCCCCCCCCCCCCCCCCCACCCGGTAATGCTGTACATTCAGATCACTGCTGAGTTGCTTTCACAGAGAGAGCTGCTCAGGTCTTAACCCCGTCCTTGCCAGAGGAACGGCGGCATACAGACTTACCGCAAATCTCTTGCGGATAGGGAAGCCCTAATAACAAAAAAACAGAGCAAAGTTTATTTGAAAAAACCAACTAAAATGGCATCAGCTCCTCCATTCTGGCCCACTTCTCTTCCAAATTTTTCTATCTCTCTACCCGCCTTGGAAAAACTTCCCCCTGCTCACCTCTCAGTCCCCCTGCCTTCTCCATGCCCCATTTTCTATCCACCCCACATCCCTAACCTCCCCTTTCCCTCGGACTTACCTCCACTGGGTCCGCACAATACGATGTCCACTCTGGCATCTCCTGTCCCTCCATCCTCATTGCCCCCTGCCTGAAATGCCACCTTTCCCCTTTCTGTAGCGTCCCTTCAACAGATAGCTGTTTTTTTAGATAGTCAGCTCTTGGGGTGACGGCGTGGGGAAGCATACAATGTGCAGCCTATAACTCAGGCTAGAGTTTCTAATGTGTGTGAGAGACCCTCTCCGGGCTCTCTCACAGGTATATATGTGTACTCAAGGGTTGTCACGCCTTCCTCCTCACCCTCCCTTGCTCACTGTGTAAATACATCTATTGCAAATAGTCCTTGCACCTCCACTGGCTTGTTATGGTCTGTAACAGAGGGGTAGAGAGTGGCAGTAAAGTCCCTTGGATCACAATATTGCTTATCCTAAATCCTAACTTGTAATTCTGTTTATTCCTCACACATACTCAAAGACTAAAAGATGTACTAAACTGTGAAAAGTTGAAGAGATTTCTCTCCAGTTAAGATGCTAATGTTATTTTTCAGAGAGTTTGTTCATTCTCCTGTACATTGGGCTCCGTGAAACAATCCGGGTGTTTGTACCGGAGAGAACCTTCCCAACGTTCCATCTCGATTCCATAGTTTTGGCCCTTTGTTTATTAGGCCTAAATGTTAAAGTACTGAATAGGTTACAGGGAATCGGGGGCATCTTCAGCGTTCTCTGCGTTGGAAAAAGACTTAACCGAGCCGATGCCCGGCGCTCGTCAATGGAGGTTTGGGCAACCAGCTGTGATTGGCCGGAACCTAGCAGCCAAATCTGTCAACCGGAAGAATAAAATATAATAACGTCACGTTATCACAGTGGCGCAACATGTCACTGTCAAAATAAAGCCGCCTGGTGGCTATGGTTTCCTTAACTTCCCTTAACTTCACAAAGGGCTCTTCACCACCACCTGCCCAGGCCATCTTGTTCCTCCAGATGGCCGTCCAGGAAGTGGATGAAGGCATTGTAGAACTCCGGCCTGTATCTATGGTCCCTACGTCCTTCTCAAAGAACCACTTTTACTTTCTTTAGATAGCATTTAATCAGATTAGTTGTAAAAGACAGAAAACCCTGTAACCCTTCATTATTACATTTATACTGCTTACTATCTTCGGTCGGATCCGACTGAGGATCTGCGTCCTCGGTTGTTCTCTGATGTATTGTCAAGCACGACACCCTTTTGATGATGTGTAGCTGCCATATTGATGATGTGCGGCCACACAAAACAGGGGAGAACAAGCCACGACGCACATCTGAGGTCTGAATCGGCAGATGGCACAAAACAATTTAACAGTGTCCAGGAATACAACACCAAATGGTTATAGGATGTTACTGACGTAGGCAACATAATCGGAAATGCATGTAGAAACATAAAAACCTAGAATGTGTCGACAGATAAGAACCAAACATCTAGTCTGCCTAATTTTCTAAATCCTTTCATTAGTCCCTGGCCTTATCTTATATCTAGGATATATATCTAGGATAGCCTTGTGCCTATCCCACGCATGCTTAAACTCCTTCACTGGGTTTACCTCTTCCGCTGGAAGGCTATTCCATACATCCACTACCCTCTCAGTAAAGTAATACTTTCTGATATTGCTTTGGCACCTTTGTCCCTCTAATTTAAGACTATGTCCTCTAGTTGTTTCTATCATATCCCCTCTGTTACGTCTTTCCTCCAAGCTATACATGTTAAGATGCTTTAACCTTTCCTGGTAAGTTTTATCCTTCAACCCATGAACCAGTTTAGTAGCCCTTCTCTGAACTCTCTCCAAAGTATCAATATCCTTCTGGAGATACAGAAAAATGTTTGGTTGTTTGGCAGGTTATGTTTGGTTATGTTTGAATAATTAACTTTATTCAAACATAAGTATCCATTTATAGGGATAATGGGAATACGGGCAGTCAAGTCAGGTGGGCCGCTTTTTGCTGTCAGACGGGACACACTTTGAACACCGTTGCGTTATAGGTATTATAAAGTCTCTGTCTATTACATACAACTAATATGATTTAAAGCTATCTAGAGAAAAAAAGTAAAAAAGAGCTTTACAGTTCTCCATTAAAAAAGGTGACTGTACGCAATAGTTATTTTCAACTGACTTTTTATATTGAAAAACTCTTTAATGAAAGAATTCCATTTTATTGAGGCTCCGAATAGCTCTATTGGGGGCGGACATGTTGTTTGGAATCTTCGGTCAATTCTTCCCTCCTATTGGGTAGAGAAAAAGCGTAAGGATCCATACTTGTTCCAAACAGTCGGCTTCAATATGTTTCTACAAATACACAACCTTTGTTTCTTTTTTTTTTCAAAATTTGTTTAAAAAAGTTGCCCCTTTCTTTGTTTTTTCTTGTTTGCCTATTATACATGTTCTGCAGGATATATGTGAAAATGAAACCAATGACAGTGTATTGTTTCTGGTAAAATATTTTATAAATACATATAACGAACCACAATGAAGAGTTTGGGAATCAAACACAAAAATCTTCTCTAGTTTCCGGAAATTTCCGGATGTTTCTAACATCTTTACAAGTGAGAATTGATGCAATGTGCCCCCTAGTGCCTCTGTACAAATGAGGATTGATGCAATGTGCCCCCTGGTGCCTCTGTACAAGTGAGAGTTGATGCAATGTGCCCCCTCGTTCCTCTGTACAAGTAAGAGTTGATGCAATGTGCCCCCTTGTGCCTCTGTACAAGTGAGAATTGATGCAATGTGCCCCCTAGTGCCTCTGTACAAGTGAGAGTTGATGCAATGTGCCCCCTAGTGCCTCTGTACAAGTGAGGATTGATGCAATGTGCCCCCTTGGGCCTCTGTACAAGTGAGAATTGATGCATTGTGCCCCCTTGTGCCTCTGTACAAGTGAGAATTGATGCATTGTGCCCCCTCGTGCCTCTGTACAAGTGAGAATTGATGCATTGTGCCCCCTCGTGCCTCTGTACAAGTGAGAATTGATGCAATGTGCCCCCTCGTGCCTCTGTACAAGTGAGAATTGATGCAATGTGCCCCCTCGTGCCTCTGTACAAGTGAGAACTGATGCAATGTGCCCCCTCGTGCCTCTGTACAAGTGAGAATTGATGCAATGTGCCCCCTCGTGCCTCTGTACAAGTGAGAATTGATGCAATGTGCCCCCTCGTGCCTCTGTACAAGTGAGAATTGATGCAATGTGCCCCCTCGTGCCTCTGTACAAGTGAGAATTGATGCAATGTGCCCCCTCGTGCCTCTGTATAAGTGAGAACTGATGCAATGTGCCCCCTCGTGCCCCAGTGGTGTGTAAGCTCTAGGGATCTATAGGTTTTGTTACATAATTCTGTTTAAAGTAATATTACCTCAGATTAATATTAGTTTTCTCTAATCCGGCTACAGTCAAAGTAGCTGCAATTACCCCGGAAGGAAATGACGGCTCTTATTGTGGGGTGAGAAAGAAGAAAAAACACCGGCAGACAAATACATTTTCCTCATCTGAGCAAAATATTCTGATGATTCAACTGTGTACAAGTGAGAGTTGATGCAATGTTCCCCCTCGTTCCTCTGTACAAGTGAGAGTTGATGCAATGTGCCCCCTCGTGCCTCTGTACAAGTGAGAATTGATGCAATGTGCCTCCTCGTGCCTCTGTACAAGTGAGAATTGATGCAATGTGCCCCCTCGTGCCTCTGTACAAGTGATAAATGATGCAATGTGCCCCCTAGTGCCTCTGTACAAGTGAGAATGATGCATTGTGCCCCCTCGTGCCTCTGTACAAGTGATAAATGATGCAATGTGCCCCCTCGTGCCTCTGTACAAGTGAGAGTTAATGCAAAGTGCCCCCTCGTGCCTCTGTACAAGTGAGAATTGATGCAATGTGCCCCTCTGTACAAGTGAGAATTGATGCAATGTGCCCCTTCGTGCCTCTGTACAAGTGAGAGTTGATGCAATGTGCCCCCTCGTGCCTCTGTACAAGTGAGAGTTGATGCAATGTGCCCCCTTGTGCCTCTGTACAAGTGAGAATTGATGCAATGTGCCCCCTCGTGCCTCTGTACAAGTGAGAATTGATGCAATGTGCCTCCTCATGCCTCTGTACAAGTGAGAATTGATGCAATGTGCCCCCTTGTGCCTCTGTACAAGTGAGAATTGATGCAATGTTCCCCCTTGTGCCTCTGTACAAGTGAGAATTGATGCAATGTGCCCCCTTGTGCATCTTTACAAGTGAGAATTGATGCAATGTGCCTCCTTGTGCCTCTGTACAAGCGAGAATTGATGCATTGTGCCCCCTCGTGCCTCTGTACAAGTGACAATTGATGCGATGTGCCCCCTTGTGCCTCTGTACAAGTGACAATTGATGCATTGTGCCCCCTTGTGCCTCTGTACAAGCGAGAATTGATGCAATGTGCCCCCTCGTGCCTCTGTACAAGTGAGAATTGATGCGATGTGCCCCCTTGTGCCTCTGTACAAGTGAGAAATTATGCAATGTGCCCCCTCGTGCCTCTGTACAAGTGAGAACTGATGCAATGTGCCCCCTCGTGCCTCTGTACAAGTGAGAACTGATGCAATGTGCCCCCTGGTGCCTCTGTACAAGTGATAAATGATGCAATGTGCCCCCTTGTGCCTCTGTACAAGTGAGAATTGATCAAATGTGCCCCCTTGTGCCTCTGTACAAGTGAGAATTGATCAAATGTGCCCCCTCATGCCTCTTTACATGTGAGAATTGATGCAATGTGCCCCCTTGTGCATCTTTACAAGTAAGAGTTGATGCAATGTTCCCCCTCGTTCCTCTGTACAAGTGAGGATTGATGCAATGTGCCCCCTTGTGCCTCTGTACAAGTGAGAATTGATGCGGTGCCCCCTTGTGCCTCTGTACAAGTGAGAATTGATGCAATGTGCCCCCTTGTGCCTCTGTACAAGTGAGAATTGATGCAATGTGCCCCCTCGTGCCTCTGTAAAGTGAGAATTGATGCAATGTGCCCCCTCATGCCTCTGTACAAGTGAGAATTGATGCAGTGTGCCCCCTTGTGCCTCTGTACATGTGAGAAATGATGCAATGTGCCCCCTCGTGCCTCTGTACAAGTGAGAATTGATGCAATGTGCCCCCTCGTGCCTCTGTACAAGTGAGAATTGACGCAATGTGCCCCCTCGTGCCTCTGTACAAGTGAGAATTGATGCAATGTGCCCCCTCGTGCCTCTGTACAAGTGAGAATTGATGCAGTGTGCCCCCTTGTGCCTCTGTACATGTGAGAAATGATGCAATGTGCCCCCTCGTGCCTCTGTACATGTGAGAAATGATGCAATGTGCCCCCTTGTGCCTCTGTACATGTGAGAAATGATGCAATGTGCCCCCTCGTGCCTCTGTACATGTGAGAAATGATGCAATGTGCCCCCTCGTGCCTCTGTACAAGTGAGAATTGATGCAATGTGCCCCCTCGTGCCTCTGTACAAGTGAGAATTGACGCAATGTGCCCCCTCGTGCCTCTGTACAAGTGAGGATTGATGCAATGTGCCCCCTCGTGCCTCTGTACAAGTGAGAATTGATGCAATGTGCCCCTCTGTACAAGTGAGAATTGATGCAATGTGCCCCTCTGTACAAGTGAGAATTGATGCATTGTGCCCCCTCGTGCCTCTGTACAAGTGAGAATTGATGCATTGTGCCCCCTCGTGCCTCTGTACAAGTGAGAAATGATGCAATGTGCCCCTCTGTACAAGTGAGAATTGATGCATTGTGCCCCCTAGTGCCTCTGTACAAGTGAGAATTGATGCATTGTGCCCCCTCGTGCCTCTGTACAAGTGAGAATTGATGCATTGTGCCCCCTCGTGCCTCTGTACAAGTGAGAAATGATGCAATGTGCCCCTCTGTACAAGTGAGAAATGATGCATTGTGCCCCCTAGTGCCTCTGTACAAGTGAGAATTGATGCATTGTGCCCCCTAGTGCCTCTGTACAAGTGAGAATTGATGCATTGTGCCCCCTCGTGCCTCTGTACAAGTGAGAAATGATGCAATGTGCCCCCTCGTGCCTCTGTACAAGTGAGAATTGATGCAATGTGCCCCCTAGTGCCTCTGTACAAGTGAGAAATTATGCAATGTGCCCCCTAGTGCCTCTGTACAAGTGAGAAATGATGCAATGTGCCCCCTCGTGCCTCTGTACAAGTGAGAATTGATGCATTGTGCCCCCTCGTGCCTCTGTACAAGTGAGAAATGATGCATTGTGCCCCCTAGTGCCTCTGTACAAGTGAGAAATGATGCAATGTGCCCCCTAGTGCCTCTGTACAAGTGAGAAATGATGCAATGTGCCCCCTAGTGCCTCTGTACAAGTGAGAATTGATGCATTGTGCCCCCTCGTGCCTCTGTACAAGTGAGAATTGATGCAATGTTCCCCCTCGTGCCTCTGTACAAGTGAGAATTGATGCATTGTGCCCCCTGGTGCCTCTGTACAAGTGAGAAATGATGCAATGTGCCCCCTCGTGCCTCTGTACAAGTGAGAAATGATGCATTGTGCCCCCTAGTGCCTCTGTACAAGTGATAAATGATGCAATGTGCCCCCTCGTGCCTCTGTACAAGTGAGAAATGATGCAATGTGCCCCCTCGTGCCTCTGTACAAGTGATAAATGATGCAATGTGCCCCCTAGTGCCTCTGTACAATTGAGAATGATGCATTGTGCCCCCTCGTGCCTCTGTACAAGTGAGAATGATGCATTGTGCCCCCTCGTGCCTCTGTACAAGTGAGAAATGATGCAATGTGCCCCCTCGTGCCTCTGTACAAGTGAGAAATGATGCATTGTGCCCCCTCGTGCCTCTGTACAAGTGAGAATTGATGCATTGTGCCCCCTCGTGCCTCTGTACAAGTGAGAAATGATGCAATGTGCCCCTCTGTACAAGTGAGAAATGATGCATTGTGCCCCCTAGTGCCTCTGTACAAGTGAGAATTGATGCATTGTGCCCCCTAGTGCCTCTGTACAAGTGAGAATTGATGCATTGTGCCCCCTCGTGCCTCTGTACAAGTGAGAAATGATGCAATGTGCCCCCTCGTGCCTCTGTACAAGTGAGAATTGATGCAATGTGCCCCCTAGTGCCTCTGTACAAGTGAGAAATGATGCAATGTGCCCCCTAGTGCCTCTGTACAAGTGAGAAATGATGCAATGTGCCCCCTCGTGCCTCTGTACAAGTGAGAATTGATGCAATGTTCCCCCTCGTGCCTCTGTACAAGTGAGAAATGATGCAATGTGCCCCCTCGTGCCTCTGTACAAGTGATAAATGATGCAATGTGCCCCCTAGTGCCTCTGTACAAGTGAGAATGATGCATTGTGCCCCCTCGTGCCTCTGTACAAGTGATAAATGATGCAATGTGCCCCCTAGTGCCTCTGTACAAGTGAGAATTGATGCATTGTGCCCCCTCGTGCCTCTGTACAAGTGAGAATGATGCATTGTGCCCCCTCGTGCCTCTGTACAAGTGAGAAATGATGCAATGTGCCCCCTCGTGCCTCTGTACAAGTGAGAAATGATGCATTGTGCCCCCTCGTGCCTCTGTACAAGTGAGAAATGATGCAATGTGCCCCCTAGTGCCTCTGTACAAGTGAGAAATGATGCAATGTGCCCCCTAGTGCCTCTGTACAAGTGAGAAATGATGCAATGTGCCCCCTCGTGCCTCTGTACAAGTGAGAGTTGATGCAATGTTCCCCCTCGTGCCTCTGTACAAGTGAGAATTGATGCATTGTGCCCCCTCGTGCCTCTGTACAAGTGAGAAATGATGCAATGTGCCCCCTCGTGCCTCTGTACAAGTGAGAAATGATGCATTGTGCCCCCTCGTGCCTCTGTACAAGTGAGAATTGATGCATTGTGCCCCCTCGTGCCTCTGTACAAGTGAGAAATGATGCATTGTGCCCCCTAGTGCCTCTGTACAAGTGAGAATTGATGCATTGTGCCCCCTCGTGCCTCTGTACAAGTGAGAAATGATGCAATGTGCCCCCTCGTGCCTCTGTACAAGTGATAAATGATGCAATGTGCCCCCTAGTGCCTCTGTACAAGTGAGAATGATGCATTGTGCCCCCTCGTGCCTCTGTACAAGTGATAAATGATGCAATGTGCCCCCTAGTGCCTCTGTACAAGTGAGAATTGATGCATTGTGCCCCCTCGTGCCTCTGTACAAGTGAGAATGATGCATTGTGCCCCCTCGTGCCTCTGTACAAGTGAGAAATGATGCAATGTGCCCCCTCGTGCCTCTGTACAAGTGAGAAATGATGCATTGTGCCCCCTCGTGCCTCTGTACAAGTGAGAAATGATGCAATGTGCCCCCTCGTGCCTCTGTACAAGTGAGAATTGATGCAATGTGCCCCCTAGTGCCTCTGTATAAGTGAGAATGATGCATTGTGCCCCCTCGTGCCTCTGTACAAGTGAGAAATGATGCATTGTGCCCCACACTTTCAGAAAAGTAGTTTTAATAGTGCCATATGACAGGTTCTCTTTAAAGATGACTTCTTTAGTAACAGTAAGTTCCATAATGTGAATCGTTTTCCATCTCTAGCTACGCGGCTCTCAGTAAATATGCCTGCAGTGAAACTAGTCTGCTGTTTCATTAGACAGCCCAAGCCTGGGGCACTTTGAGTACACACAGGCTAAACCTGGCACATCAAATTTGGCAAAAATCACTATTCGTCATGCTGTGCGCAGCCCTGCAGAGTTTACTCTGCTTTGTCTTCCATGTGAACCTGAGTCTTTCAATTAAACCTTCAAAATAAAAACACAACACATTCACGTATTACTTACCTTTAATGAGCTGGAACAAACCAACTTGCCAATGAATCATCAATATGTGTGGTGCTCCCTCTTCTACTCCACCACTGGAACACTTTCACAGAATGGTTTCTCCCATGTGTTTGTTTCCTGAACAAAAACTATGGGATATCTTTGGAATGATAGCTCATAGAAGTAATGGCCTCTAATACATACCCGATTTGCCTGAATATAAGACAAAGTTTTTTTTTATCAGAATGTAAGACGTGGTTCGTCTTATAATCAGACCTCAAATGATAGGCTCCAGGTCTAATTCAGAGCTGCAGGGGACCTGGTACCTCCTCAAATGCATCCGGAGGATCTCGGTGTGCACCGAGTAGCACACAGACATTGTATGGAAGGCTACACTAGACCCCCGGGAGCAAGCCCTTTGGGTGCAGATGCAAGTTCTTTGGGTGCAGACGCAAGTCAGTGAGTGTAATGGCAAGTCTTTTGGGTGTAGCGGGAAGTCAGTGTATGCAGATCCAGAGGGGGGGTGGGGGGGGGGGCACCTTATAATCGGGGCTGTTTTATATTTGATCAAATACTATAGTAAGTATATATGTAGCAGCTTACGTTGTGTGTATATGACATATTGTCTCAAGGTTTGCAAGCAGGTCTGAATCCAGCCTCATGTTGTTGAGTCCCAAAAAGAAGGCTGAACATGCTCAAAGTATAAAATGACTAGTGAGGCAAAAAGGTGACCATTATTTATCTTATTTGCATAAGCCTACCCAGAATGCCTTGCTGTGGTGATAGCGCTGTAAATTGGGAATTGCTGAGGTGTGTTCCGAAATGCTCCAGTGGCTGGACTGTATTTTACAGTGGAGGGATGTTCATGGGACATGTCCACATCAGGTGCAGTGCCACAGGTGAGCCATTGCTGAATTAAAGGAAAATATAAGTAATGTTTAATTGAAAGATTGCATCAAGTGTATGAATTTTAAATAGAAATGTTTTAATGAAAGAATATAAATAATGTACCTTATTGAGCCCTCTTTGCTCTGTATAGCTCTAACAGGGAGCGGACATGTTGTTTAGAATCTTGGGACAGTTCTTTATTCACCTTGGTTCAGATGAAGGAAGATCTGACCCAAGATTCTAAACAACATGTCCGCCCCCTGTTAGAGCTAAACAGAGCAAAGAGGGCTTATTAAGGTGCATTATCTATATTATTTCATTAAAGCATGTCTATGCAAACTATCTACACTTGATGAAATCTTCCAAATAAACATGAGTTAATTTCTTTGCTACAGTTGGTCCTTTAAAGGAAAACTCTGGAAGTTTAACACAGTAAAGGAAGAGAGTATATTTAAAAGAAGAAAAACCACCACAACTAGAGGACATAGTCTGAAATTAGAGGGGCAACGATTTAAAAGTTATATCAGGAAGTATTACTTTACTGAGAGGGTAGTGGATGCATGGAATAGCCTTCCAGTGGAAGTGGTAGAGATAAACACAGTGAAGGAGTTTAAGCATGCATGGGATAGGTATAAGGCTATCCTAGATTTGAGAGAAGGCCAGGGACTAATGAAAGTATTACTTTACTGAGAGGGTAGTGGATGCATGGAATAACCTTCCAATAGAAGTGGTAGAGGTAAACACAGTGAAGGAGTTTAAGCATGCATGGGATAGGTATAAGGCTATCCTAGATATAAGAGAAGGCCAGGGACTAATGAAAGTAATTTTTACTGAGAGGGGAGTGGATGCATGGAATAACCTTCCAATAGAAGTGGTAGAGGTTAATACAGTGAAGTAGTTTAAGCATGCATGGGATAGGTATAAGGCTATCCTAGATATAAGATAAGGCCAGGGACTAATGAAAGGATTACATTACTGACAGGGTTCTGGATGCATGGAATAGTCTTCCAGTAGAAGTGGTAGAGGTTAATGCAGTGAAGGAGTTTAAGCATGCGTGGGATAGGTATAAGGCTATCCTAGATATAAGATAAGGTCAGGGACTAATGAAAGGATACTTTACTGAGAGGGTAGTGGATGCATGGAATAACCTTCCAATAGAAGTGGTAGAGGTTAATACAGTGAAGTAGTTTAAGCATGCATGGGATAGGTATAAGGCTATCCTAGATATAAGAGAAGGCCAGGGACTAATGAAAGTAATTTTTACTGGCCGGTGCCACTGCTGAGGGCTCGGCGTGCCAGTAGTGGCACCCGTGCCATAGGTTTGCCACAGCTGCTCTAGGGTTTTCGTACACCTCTCCCCCCAAAAAAGGTTTCAGTCAGCTGCAGCCGTCTGTAATTCTGATGGAGATTGCGACACTTTGATACTTTTACCTGTTTATTATCCTGGTCAGTCAGCGTGGGCCACTGGACAACATTACACTGACAGAGGACAGTGACAGAGATTTGTCCCTGTGAAGTTTAAAGTCCAGCAGATGGAGCGCACACTGGTGCCAGGCTGAGTTGCTCAATTCTGAGCGGGGGTAGAGGTATAAAAAGTTACATTTTAAGAGGGGTCAGTCCCAGGTGAAATAGCTGAAAGGGACTCTATCACCTAAAAACGGTTTTACTGTGAATGTAGAGAATACAAAAAATGATTGGAAATGATCTGTACATTGTGTTGGCCAAATTACAAGCAAATGTCTAAATTTGGAGAAAAATGTGTTTTAAATGTGTCTGTAGAGTCTCCTGCTTATGACATCACCTGTGGCCTGATATGCAAATTAACTGGTTTTTAATGGGAAATGTGTCATTTGCATATTAGGCTCTAGGTGATGTCATAAGCATGAGACTCCACGGATACGTTTAAAACACATTTTCCTCCTAATTTAGGCATTCGCTTGCAGTTTTGCTAACACGAGGTATAGATCAGTGTTTATTCTCTACATTCCCAGTAAAAACAGTAGGTGCTACAGTACCTATAATGTGCAAATTAAGGCATATTATGGGTGTATTGCAGGTGACTCTCCTTGAACAATGCATTAGTTTGTTCTAAAATAAGTGCTTCCCGAAAACTATTTTCTTCTTGATCTACACATTTGTCTGCAAAGTGGGGATATAGATATGGCCCCTTTCCAAGAATATCAAAGAGCACCCTAAGCATTGTGGGATTGTGTGTGTGTATTCTTTATTGTGGCCATGTTGTTGGAGTCGGCAGCCATTTTGATGGAGGCGGAAGACAGCTTGCTGGAGATTTCCCCAGTTCATACTGCATATCAATGAACTTTTGTACATTAAAGGTTGTGTGAAAAAGATTGTAAAAAAAAAAAAAAGTATTTATTAACGAACAGTGCGTGTGGTTTAGTCATTTGTCCTATCTGGCCCTAGGGCCCTACATTTGGACAGCCCTAAATTTCAGATGTGCAGATCTGGACAAATGTGTCCTAACCCTGCACACATATGGAGTGTGTGCAGGGTTAGGACACGTTTGTCCAGACCAATTGGTCATGATTTCACCTAGTGGCAACAGGTGGTTATTACATCTCAACATGTCCCTCACGGCCTGTGTTACCAGTGGAGACCTTCTAATTGTTAATCAAACTCTGACACACACACACACACTGTGCACCCCAACCTCTTCGTGTAAACACTGATGTACGAAGCTGCTTTCTCTCCCTGTCCCTCGTGTTGGCTCTAATTAAATTGCTACTCCACTGTCCCAAATAGTTTTTTTTGCTATGCATTGCATCATATAAACAAAAAGAAACAGATGGGCCTGATCGGTGGTTTAAATAAGCGTTATAGCTATAGCAGCAGTCCTGCCTCTCCCACACCAAGCACCCCCTTGTTTGATGTCTGCATTTAGAAGCCAGGCAAAATTATTTTCCATGTAAAATTACAGGAGAACTGAAAATTGTTCTAAAGTAAAAATAAGTGCATTTACACCTACATAAACACACACAAAATAAGCTAGGTGTCATTGCCCCTTTAAATCTTGTGCCACTCATCCCCTGCCTTGGTGTGCAGAGCGTGGACAAGAGATCTCTGGATGAATTCTACATATAGAGGCAGAGACACCCAAACTACTCAGAGAATGTTACCCCAGCATAGGATTTCTACCGGGGGGGGGGGGGGGGGGGGGGGGGGGGGCAAACAACCCACCCTTAGTATGTGTCCGTCTGGCAGTGGGATCATTGAGGCCTGTTCCTTCATTCAGCGATTCCCCTTTTATAATGACCCCCCCCATCTCACAGGAGACAGGCGCACCCTCGCACCTACTCAAGTGGAAGAGCTGGATGCCAAGGAAGCCTCTCTATCCTGTGAGTGACGCTCTGCAGCCCCTGCACCCCTCCTATTCCTTTTGTAACCATAATGTGGGTGGGCGGACTCCCACGCCCCTAAGCAATTTAACAAACACGACATGTTATTATGAATCAGCTTCTTTTAATATGCAGTTATTTACATACATATTAATGCTCCCACATTAATTACCATGTCCCTACTTAACTAAACGAGGGGGGGGGGGGGGGCGCTATCTACAGTGTGTGCATACGGTTCTACATACAAATATATTGCTTTCAGTGGGATCCTGTATATATATATATATATATTTATATGAGAGAATGAGGCATAAAATGGGGGGGGGGGGGGGGGGGAACGAACAGAAATCTAATTGTGATCAAGCGATTGGATGGCGGGCTGCAATCTGTATGCCCTGCTGTCCATGTTCTGCGCGGTCAACTCTAGGACAGGTCTGACCCTCCTGATAAGGCCTCAATAAAATATGTCAGTAGATGGCACGGGGGCTTGATATAGTAGGAGCTATGAAGCTAGGTCCAACACCATCAGAAGCAGGGAAATAAAAGGAAAAAATATAAATAAATAAAAGGGAAACGGAGAGAGGTTTTACGGACGCAAAGGATAGAAACAGCAAGGTCTGAAGTTAATGCAAAATGGCAGCCTTTAACGTACTACTGATCACATGAACCATGCCCGTAAATATCCCAGAATGCTTAGCCTCATGTCATCATAGACACCGGTATCTCAGCCGCTGTGTACGCAGGCTGCACTGGACTCACGAAGAGGTCCAAGGCCACATCACTGATTTTACTTTGCCGTTTCTATATTTTGTCCATTACTTGCTGGAGGAGGGTGGATTATGATTTGCTGGGGGGAAAAAAAAACCAACAAAAAAAGTGAGCAATAAGAACTCCAGAGGCCACTGAACTCCCTGTAGCACCCTCAAGAAATAGTGCCATGGGGGCTACTGTCCTAAAGGTCCTGATTTCTATACATGAACAGTGGGATATGCAGACTGACATTGTAGTTTTCACCCTCCAAAATCTTGGGTAACAGTCAGCCTGGAGCGGAGAGGAAGGAGCAGAGGTGGAAGCCAATTGGGATGGGTTGTCTGTGAAGGAGGAGTTTGTAGTACTTGAGGTTATAGCAGTTACATTAGGTTTCTTGGCAATTAGATGCCTGTTAGTCTCACTTGCTTCTCATTGGTGTTCAAAGGAAAACAAAACAAAAAAAAAAGGCAGATTCTGCAATGAAGACAGGGGTTAAATGAAGGAAAAGGAAACATAGTTCTGCAAGTTTATAGAATCCCCAATGCTAGGAGTTGGTTCACAATGGCCGACCTCACACTCAACGAGGAGGCGCAAATAGAGATGATGCCTAAGGGTTTTTCCAGCGGCCCCTGTGCTTGGGAGGAATCAGGTACCCAAATCTTTTCCTCTTGTTAGGAGGCGGTGTGGATGGGGAATGAGGCTCTGCTGGGTCATCCTGGTTATCCTCCTCACCCTTGATTCCTCCCCCCTCTGCTCCTGCCTCACCAGCCAGCTCTTCCTCGCCTCTGTAACTCACGGGGCAATGCGGCTCGGCCTCTGGCTCGGTGTCTGGCTCCGTCTTTGTTGGATAGTAGACGGGGGGTAAAATGTTGGAGGCAGAGGGCGAAGCTGGTTGCTGGGGGGTTACCAGAGGCAAAATGGCAGCCAGGACATTGGTCAAGCGATCCATGCTTTGACGTAGGGTATAGGTGAGGTGCCTTATTGCATCTGTGGTCTCCTGCTGAGCCCTCAGCATAGCAACACTTGGGTCGAAATGGGTCTCCCCATTGGGAGAGAGCATCGGTGATCCAGCTCCGGGGATTTGTTGCGGCGAATTCCCCTCGGATCCCTCCGGTGAAGGGGTCATATTCGGCAGTTGGACAATGTGGAGATGGGAGGGCGGAGAAGGGGAGCGCTTTGAGTGAAGCATGAGTGGATTCTCTGGTGGAAAGCAGGGGCCAGAAAGTGAGTTTTCTGGGCTGGAAGAGCCTGGACCTGATTGATGGAAGTCTGTAAGGGAAGGAAGGAAAGAAGTCAGTGTACCTTCTATTGCACAGCTACGCTCTGCTGTTTTGCTCAGGATTCCCCCTCCTCCCCTGTCCTCAGCACTAGTATTTATAAAGCACCAAAAAAGAATTTAAGAACAACTGAAGGCAAAAAAGTAACGTATGTTTAACTGAAAGATTACATCAAGTGCTTTAATGAAAGAATCCAAATAGAGCTATATAAGAGGGCTCAATAAGGTACTTTATCAGGGGCGGACATGAAGTTTAGAATCTTGGGTTGGAAGAAGGAACATCTGACCCAAGATTCTAAACAACATGTCCGCCCCCTGATGGAGCTATATGGAGCAAAGAGGGTTCTCAGTAAAGGTACTTTAGTTGTATGCTTTCATTAAAGCATTTCTATTTAAATTGTATACACATGGTGGAATCTTTTATGTAAACAGAAGTTACTTTTTTTGCAGACAGTTTTCTTTTATAGACATCCTGGGACCCTGTATAGTAACACAACCAGCACTGACATGAACGGCACGTATTCATCGTTCTGACAGTATCATACATCCCTTATATAGCCTATATGATCATGCAGCACTGGCCTCTAGTCTGGTTACGTTTATTGTATTTAACACCATGTGGTACGGTGTCAACTGCAAAATACTGTATAAAGTTTTAACCTTGGATTTTTTCCCATTACAGGAGGGTTTGAACATTTTTACAATTTCTCAGTTGTCCACTTTTTTTTTTTTTAATGGCACAAAGCGTTATGCGTCTTTCCACCTCGGGCAATATTACCAGAGTTCACAATGAGTTTCAGATTATCGGCATATAAAGCTTACTCCTACCGCTCAGTCGTGCGTCAGAGCTATAGTGTCCCTTCCCAGGCAACACCTCGGGTCCCAAGATGGCAAATATTGTCTCCTCTTCAGCGCTGAGGGCCTCCTCCGGGGTGCCGCTCTGGGTGGAGTGGGGGATGCGAGCTAGCTTCTCTTTGGTCCGCCTTTTGAAGTCGTTCCAGCGTTTCTGAACCTCTTGGGCGGTGCGTTTCCAGCTGGTGATGGCGTTGATCTTGGCGGCTATGCCCTCCCACACGCGCTTCCTTTCTGCCAAGCTCAGACGCCTGCTCCGTAACCCGTACAGCTTGGCATAATGTTTGCGCACCTCCCGGATAAGGATTTGGTTTTCTTCGTAGGAGAAGCGGGGTTTGCGTAGGCGAGCAACCTCCTCGGTGTCGCCGGACATGCCGGGGGGGTCATCTAAATCTACTGTAAACGGGGTAGACAGAAAGGAGATTAAACTGGGGGAAAGTCAGTTACCCACAGGATACTGGGTAACAGTGATAACACAAATACCATGGGGCACTGTGATCGGAACATCAGTGCACACAGTGAGGGAGTAGGGCTTTGTGGGACTAAATCTCAACCAAACCAACAGACTGTAGGCCAATGAAGCAGAGTTGGAAAAATTCTCCAGTGCAGCTACTTTGGCCGTTTGGACATTCCCTGCAATTCTCTCTTTATTGAATAGACCCTTTGGTGTTGATATGAATGTGGCTTTAAGGCATCTGGGGCTTTATTAATAAGTCATGCCAAAGTAGCAGCTCATTTGCATACCGTGCCACAGGCTGATGTCCTAAGCAGGAGAAACCACAGACACGTTTAAAGACACATTTTTCTCCTAATTTAGCCATTTGTTTGCAGTTTTGCTAATACAATGTATAGATCATTTTCAATAATTGTTTATGCTCTACATGCACAGTAAAACCAATGTTCGGGTGATACAGTCCCTTTAAATAAACAGGGATTCCAGTATCTCCCCAAATGTGAGATATTCAGTGTACAACTCTGTACCCTGAGATAGTAGCAGATTACACTTGGTGCACTAAGTGGGGGGCTCTAATGATATGGCCTCAGAGAGGACTTGGGGTGTATGCTGGGGTGGTAATGTGAGCCAGACACATACATGGTCAGGATTATATCCATGATGCTTGATTTCTCCAATTACGCCATAACTATGAGCGCAGGGTGGTCAGGCCAGGGAGACGATGGCGGGGGTTCCACTTCTCTTACCGTTATGAAGCCTCCAGGCTTCGGGCAAACGGAGTCTGTCATGGAGGAAACCAATACTGTCATCAAGGGAATCTGTGAAATTTTTGGGGTTGTCATTCGTGTCCATAGAAGCGACAGCCACAGTAATAAGATTCCCCCCTAGAATGAGAAGCAGGAAAAATACAGAGATCAAAAAAAAAAAATCAAGTGACTGGGAGAGACAGTTAATAGGTCATAGGAGCAGAGTCAGCTACATGTCAGGGACAGGATGATCCCAATGGTCTCCTCTTACAGGAACACTGCCCGCTTCTCAAAAACGGATCTTCCACTCCACCATGCTGTTCAGGCCCTTAAAAGGGAACAACCCCTTAAGCAGAAAAACGTTTTGAACAGGCAAAAGTTCAATTCTGCCTGATTAAAACTGTGGATCTAGCGGGAGTCTTTCCAGAACGTATTTACGTAAAACTAAAACACCTGTAGCCTGGACTCACATACGCTCAAATCATCTCTCTGCAACTAGACCTTCCTCCCCCAGTTTAATTTCTTTTATAGGTCTGGTTCACCAGATAACGTGACTTGACATGACCTGTCATGCTCCCCCATCTGTACATAATTATTAGCAATACGTTAGCCCACCTCACACACACTAATCACCTGCAATCTCCCAAAAAATTGATTTCTATGTGGCTGGAGCTTGTAGGCTTACATTGCACCCCAACTAAATAACCAATTAAATAACCTCTGGTGTGACTCACTCAGCCCTCACACCTTTCATTATCCCAATCTGCTTCTATTTGTACCTCCCCCATCTTGTCTGCCTTTTCACTCTCCTTTTGTTTCTCATGTTCCCCATCCCCTCTAGATTGTAAACTTGCAAGCAGGGCTCTCTATCTCATGTTTTAGTCTGATAATGTTTGTAACTCCCTTCTTATGCGCTGCGGAAATTGTTGGCGCTATATAAATAAATGGTAATGTAATGTAGCCTTGTTAACGTGTGGATGCTCTGCACACAACCCCTAGTTGGTGTGTTGCTGCAGACGTTATATTAAAACTTTAATATCTTTTGAATGGTGCATCTAGGAACACCATTGGAAAAGGGCATTAGACAGAATTCCATCTTCTTTCTGGCTGACTAGCCAAGCAGTCCTACATGAATAAGTGAGAGGAACTGCAGCTCTGGAAAAGGGGCTGAGAATATTTTAGGTTCAAAAACAGCAATTCCTGTTCTGTAGAAAAGTTGGTGGCAGAAACCAAGCTATTGATTCTCCAGTGTATTTGCCAAGATTGGGAGCACGAGCTTCTCTCAAGAGGGATAACTAGGTGATGGCACAGTGTCTTAATGGCTGCGGGTGATGGGAGTAGGGATTGTCAGGGATTGGACAAACCTCCCAGCCTGGAGCATGAATACCTCTGAACTGCTTGTGACTTAAGGCCAAAGTAGGTGAGCACCCATTCATCTGAAGAATTTTTCCAACTCAGCTACTTTGGCCTTAAGTTTGAAATTCCCAGTAATTCTCTCTTTTTCGTGGAAAAAAGGATTTAGAGAAGACTTTTTTCTTTATTGACTGAAAAATATTTTTGGATGACGTAAATGGATGGATATAAGATTAATTTCCACTGTAGCAAATGTCTACTGTTAGAAATGGGTTTGTTTTCTTCTGCCGAGAGGATATCCCTCAATAACATTTCATGTTTTGTTCTCCCCCCTACGAATTCGGCAACAGAGTCACTCACTTTGTTACCAATTTGACAAGCACGAAAAGTATACGAAAATTTGTATACTTTTAGCGCTTTTTACATTGGCAACAGGGTAAGTGACTCTGTTGCCGAATTCGTAGCCGGCATCGTCTTTCGGATGTATTTCTGGGGTTTGTGTGCTCTCTGTTCCGAGCACACATACCCTAGAAATACACAGCATGGGTACTCTGTGATAGGTGTGTGGCGCACACCTAGCACATATGAAGCATCCGCCACTGTGCTCTACCCCCTAATATCTCAGGGTCACCACCTTGTATGAACAGCTGGCAAGGGAGGGTTACAGAGTGTGGGGTAGGAGAGGTGTAAGAGGGTCTCATGCAGGGCTATGGTGGAAGGGAGAGGATCCAGAGACAAAACGGACTATGGAGGCAAGATTGGGGTTATGGGAACCTTTGGAAGGGATCTACGGACTACTACAGAGGAAGGGGCTATGGAGGGCTGGAGGGAATAGGATACATGATGGCAGGGAGAGAGGCTGGATATAAGTGGCTTTATTATATGATTTGCACAATGCATGTGATTTCCTACCACACTGAATGTGTCCGGACCTCACAGGAAACAGGAAGTGACGAAAGGAAACAGAAGGAAAACAACTGTGAGAACTGAAACCGAAGCTGCATTCTGATTGGCTCCTCAGAGTTCTGATCGGAATAACGATAGAATTTAAAGAGCCACTAAACCTTTTTTTTTTTTTGTTTCACTTGTGCTTTTATCATTCCACATGGCAGGTGCTCAGTGGTCTTTGCATGAGGATCAAGTGGCATGTACTTTTAAAAACACATACTTTTTTACCCTGTGAAAGGTTTCACGGCTAATATCAATATATACATTATTATATATGTAAGTCAGTTGCAAAAAAAAGCATTTTGAGGACCAGACGGACAGAATCGAGTGGTCCGGGCACTCAGATCAGCGCTCACTCTGGGGAGAGATAAGGTATAAAACCCAGGAGTGTACATAGCTATCCATGCCAGGTTTACATTAGTACAGAGTGACTGTGTACAGTGGTTTAGTGCCACTGTACAATGACAATCTTTATCTGCTCTAGTCACTTTAAAGTCTCAACCCAAATAAATGTTGCTCATTAAAAAAATAGCTGCACTTGCCTAGAAATTCTCCCATCAAAAAGTGAAGGGGATCTCTCAATCCTTGGTGGAAAAACACTCAATATTATTATTATTATGCCCTTTGTGCCCCTTTCATTCCCTGCATCACAGTCCCCTAACCCTGCCTCCAGAATCACATTGCCCGCCCCCTTTCTCCCCTCAGATTTAAAGGCCCCACTATCCTGTGCCACAGGTTGCAAAAGTGTTCAATCCTACAACACGACATTTGAGCCTTCTTGTCATATAGAGCACTATATATGTCAGAAAGAAATAGATTTTGGACAGCTCTAAAATGTTAGCTAGTTCCTTTGTTTTTTTTTCTTAATAGCTTGTGTTTAGATCTCCATTTACCTCAAGCTAAAAAAAGAAAAAAAATATATGTATCATTCTGCAGAGGTTTGAAACAAATGTCACTGTGAATGAGAGGTGGGATGACCAGCTCATGTTCACAGTCTATTGAATAAATGGCTTAAACAACTAGTTGGATATTATTTTCATTCCAATATTATTAGATCTGGTACCTGCAGTGTTCTAAAAAAAAATTAAAAAAAAATCGAATTAAAATTATTTACACTGGGCTTCAAATAGGATGATTAAAAACAAGCCTGGTAGTACTCCCTGATCCCAAGATTCGTGCATGCGAATGAAATCATTGCCTGCAATCCAACTGTTAGAAAATACAGCCTTCATGGTGCAAAAATTAGATAACTTTGGCAAAATACAATAAATATTGCAGCTTCTCGAAATAGACTGCTGGGTATAATCAGCGCCTGGCATTGCAGCTTGGTTAGAGGGGCAAAGTCCTGAGAGTGGCGCACATTCCATTCGCTCGTTTACCATGGAAACCACTGCAATGACCCCCTGCTGATTGTTCCATTTTTAGAACTTTGGAATCTGGGGCGAAGTTCTAAACGCGGAGCCGTCAGCAGGAACATTCCACCGGTTTCCATGGTGACCGGTCCCACTTTTAGAACTTTGCCCCAGATCGTGTCACAGCTGCGTGTTAAAGGGCTGACGCCCCATGTGTTGGTATGCACAGGGTTAAAAGGAGTCCAGGACGCTGGGTGTGGGGGGAGTGACTAAGCCAGCTTGCGGTGCATAGACCACACAACATTAGGACTGCTACCCCATCAGGGGGTATATATTATACGCCTAGGGCGCAATATACAGCGTTAATATCACTCTATAGCATCGATCTCTCTTTGACATAGTTTGTGCGATTGGGGAAGGAATATATTGCTGTGTATGCAGAATCCTACTATGCCTGTGTCTTACCTCTATGCTGCCTTCTCTGCTCCTCCCTTTCCTCTTCCTCTCTCTACTCTTGTTACCCTTTGAACAGCAGAGCATGCTCCGCATTGCATCACTGCAAACCTCTCCCTCCCCCTGCACACCACTCTGACTTCCGCAAAGGATTCTGGGAGAGGGAACCCTGGAGCGCATCCAGCCCTCCCTTGCAAAAATGCTTATTCATCATATTGCCCACCAGAGGGCGCTGTTGCTCCATTAGGAGGTCTTACTTTCGCATTGGCTCTGTTGCGTCCGAATGACTTCTCAGGTCTGTTTGTATCAGAAAATGAACATAATCTCACTTTTATTATTATTATTATCTATTAGTTTAGAGTTGTTCTATTCAAGCAATGACACAGTGAGCATTATTTATAGCGCTCCATTCTAATGGAAGATCCTAAAGTGGAGCAATCACCATGGAAACCAATGGAATGAGCTTCACTTTTAGAACTTTTGCCCCAGAAATGCTCCATACATAATCCCAGACCCCCCCCCCCCCCCCCGGCTTTGTGTGTTCCGGTTCTGCGATGTTTGTTAATTTACAATAGTTTTGTGTCTAGTTAAAAGGAATCCCTGATCTAAATATCATTTATACTGTGTGTGTGGATATAGTTTTAAAACAATCCATAATCTATACATTGTTTTAGCAGAATTGCATGGAAAGGCTTAAATGATGAGAAAAATATGTTTGGAATGTGTCTGCGGGGTCTCCCAAGCTCCGCCCCTAGCATAATATGACATCACCTGTCGCCCCGGCATAATATGACATCACCTGTCGCCCCGGCATAATATGACATCACCTGTCGCCCGCCATAATATGACATCACCTATCACCCATTTCCCAATCAAACAAGTAGTTAATTTGCATATGAAAATCCACAGAATCATGGAAAACATACTTTGTCTCTATTCATTTGCTTGCATTTCTGCTAACACAATATACTTGTGCAAAGTTGAGGATTCCCTTTAAGCATTTTAAACCCTTTTTGCACTACTGACCTCCGCACTTTATCTTTTTCAGGTTTTTCATAGACTTCGAGATCCTTCCTCCATTTGTGCTGAAAAAAAACAGTCTCCTCTTCAAGCAACCGATGGGCTCGTATAGAGGTAAATTCAGTCTGCTCCACCATATGCTTACACATACATTATGGGGGTCATAGAAACATAGAATGTGTCGGCAGATAAGAACCATTCGGTCCATCTAGTCTGCCCAATTTTTTTTGAGTACTTTTATTAGTCCCCCGTTCCCGGTCTTATAGCTAGGATAGCCTTGTGTCTATCCCACGCATGCTTAAAATCCTTGACTGTGTTAACCTCTACCACTTCTGCTGGAAGGCTATTCCATACATCCACTACCCTCTCAGTAAAGTAATACTTCCTGATATTACTTTTAAATCGTTGCCCCTCTAATTTAAGACTATGTCCTCTAGTTGTGGTAGTTTTTCTTCTTTTAAATATACTCTCTTCCTTTACTGTGTTGATTCCCTTTATGTATTTAAATGTTTCTATCATATCCCCCCTGTTACGTCTTTCCTCCAAGCTGGAGGAAAGCTTGTCATGTATAAATAGTGCAATTGGCGTGTGCACCCATGTATAAGGCCGACTCCTATCTAATTTCGGGAGTCGGCGTTACCTGTGGCGGATACATCCATTCTGATTGTGCCGTACTCATTATAGAAAAAAATCATGTGCTGATTAGTGTCTGGGAACCACTGATTGGCGAGGGTCCTTCTCCCCCACTGTAAAGTGTTGTCATTTCAAAAAATGCTGCCTTATTTCTGCAGTCTCCTTGTCAATTCTCACAGGACCAGGAAAGACCATAAGAACTGTCATCTCCATCACGACCAAAAGACATTGGCATGATTATGGTAAGTGAGATCTTAATGCTCCCCTAACTAATCCGCTTTAAGTGGTACAGTCCTGACTGATACTTGACCTCCCAAACCGCTGTCCAATGGCGGCCCACTTTGCCAAGGGAAGAAACTGGGAGGATGGATCTTACGCGTGTCCGAAGAACTGTCAGAAATCCCCCCCCCCCAAACTTCATGTTACCCCTATTTCGATATCCAAGGACCCTCCTGACTTTGCTGCTCCCTTTTAATTTGTTACAAAGTGTCATTAAATGTATAGTTAGCCTTTGGCTTTTTTCAACCCTGAATTTATTAGTTTGCATATGGCTGGCCATTCCATCTTACCCTTTAGATCCTTATGTATCCGTTTCCTTTCCCCTCCTAGAACGTGCAAATATGTATATAGTTTGCAAGAAGACAGTCCTTTCCTTTCAGATTCCACTATTAGCTAACATCATATCACCAGTCACTGTATGACCGCATTATCTGGTTCCAGATCTGTTTGATATAGGTCCATTTTGGGGCTTCTAAATCAGAGCACGCGCCCCCCCCCCCCCCCCCCATCATTGATTCCTCTTCCATAGAAGTCAGATTGACAGATATATAATTACCTGACTCCTCCCGCTGCTGCGTTTATAATGTAGTAGAACGGGGGCAATTTTCCAATCATCTGGAAGGTCTCCTGTCAACTCTGACGGGATAAAAATATCAGCCAATCATGCTGCCGACGCAAATCGGAGGTTTCTATTTTCCATTTTTCTCGGATGCAGCCATCTGCTCCTATGGAATGGGTTGCAGGGGAAATCTATAACTACACCGCTATCACAGAGGATCGGGTGATACTAGCCACGCACCTTGTTTTTATTATTGTACGCATCTTTTATGTCTAATAAAAGCCTTTTATTTGGAGGCTATTAAATTAGCTATTGGCTATTGTTGGATTCTTACAACGCCTTTCAAAATCAGAGCAAGTATTTTATGCTCTGGTTAATGTGACTTGAAGGGAATTAGAGGTCAGTACTCAGTAGGCAATAATCTTTTTAATCAGTGATACCTAACTTTTACCCTTAAACTTTGGAGTGGCAGGTAAGTGAGCAGGACTCGTACAAATCTGAATTCCATATAAATTTTTAATTGTGCAAAATTCTTAATTATAATGCAACCTCTAAGAAGAAGAAAAAATAGTTAACATGGACTGGGTGAAAAAAAAAAGAGAGGTCAGTGTGCCTACCCATTATCATCAGAGATAGACAAAGACAGGGAATAACAGATGTTTTGACAGGTTAAGTACAGAGATTGATAGGCAGACAAGACAATTGGATAGAACGTTATAAACTGCCATGTTTATAAACGTGAAAAGAAAAAGAAAGAAAGAAACATATAGTATAATACTATATAGTAAAAGTACACAAAACCGAGTACTGACCTCTAATTCCCTTCGAGTCACATTAAGAATTTTGCACAATTAAAAATAAATATGGAATTCAGATTTGTATGAGCTCTGCTCACTTACCTGCCGCTCCAAAGTTTAAGGGTAACATTGGGTGTCAATGATTATAAAGATTATTCTAAGGCGTCCGCACCTGTCATGGCGGCCTCATCGTCTTGCCACCCAGGGATAAATGTGTGTTGGGTAAAATAAAGATTTGATTACTGCGATTACATTTTTTATGAGTGTCAATGGATAAAGCAGAGATTGCAGTGTTTCCAAAGCAGTTAAAAGATTTTAGATAGGAACAATCAAATATTAACAAGATCAAAGCAGACTGTCTGAAGGTGGAATGTTTTGCATTTCCATTCTGCATCATACTATATAAAGCAGATGCCTGGGGCAGAGCAGAGAGCGCGAGGTGAAGGATGATCTGAGCCAACATTCCAAACATGTCCGCCTCCTGATAGTGGGACAAAGACCACTCAATAAGGAACTTACATTAATAATTCTATACATCGTATGCAGCACAGCCTTCTGTATGGAAATGATTTGATCGCAGTGTCTATTTTTAGTGAATTCTTGGTGATGCCAGTGACCGACCACATGGTGGTTTAGCTACTGATTAACTCTTCAATTAAACATTTTATTTGTGCAGATGTCGCTGGGATCAGCTACTTCACAGCAACATCATCATGGGATATTCACATGGTGCATCAGTCCAGTACCACTGCACCCCACATTATTTACACCCATTCCACTGCACCCCACATTATTTACACCCATTCCACTGCACCCCACATTATTTACACCCATTCCGCTGTACCCCAAATTATTTATACCCATTACGCTGTACCCCAAATTATTTACACCCATTCCACTGCACCCCACATTATTTATACCCATTCCACTGCACCCCACATTATTTACACCCATTCCACCTCACCCCACATTATTTATAACCATTTCACTGCACCCCACATTATTTATAACCATTTCACTGCACCCCACATTATTTACACCCATTCCACTGCACCCCACATTATTTACACCCATTCCGCTGTACCCCAAATTATTTATACCCATCCACTGTACCCCAAATTATTTACACCCATTCCACTGTACCCCAAATTATTTGTACCCATTATTTATACCTATTCCACTGCACCCCAGATTATTTATACCCATTCCACTGCACCCCAGATTATTTATACCCATTTCATTGCACCCCAGATTATTTATACCCATTCCATTGCACCCCAGATTATTTATACCCATTCCATTGCACCCCAGATTATTTATACCCATTCCATTGCACCCCAGATTATGTATACTTATTCCACTGCACCCCAGATTATTTATACCCATTCCACTGCACCCACTTATTGGGTTAGGGTTAATCTATATCACTGCAGATTATTGGGTTAGAGTTAATCTATATCACTGCAGATTATTGGGTTAGGGTTAATCTATATCACTGCAGATTATTGGGTTAGGGTTAATTCTATATCACTGCAGATTATTGGGTTAGGGTTAATCTATATCACTGCAGAATATTGGGTTAGGGCTAATCTATATCACTGCAGATTAGGTTAGGGTTAATCTATATCACTGCAGATTAGGTCAGGGTTAATCTATATCACTGCAGATTATTGGGTTAGGGTTAATCTATATCGCTGCAGATTATTGGGTTAGGGTTAATCTATATCACTGCAGAATATTGGGTTGGGGTTAATCTATATCACTGCAGAATATTGTGTTAGGGCTAATCCATATCACTGCAGATTAGGTTAGGGTTGATCTGTATCACTGCAGATTAGGTTAGGGTTAATCTGTATCACTGCAGATTAGGTTAGGGTTAATCTGTATCACTGCAGATTATTGGGTTAGGGTTAATCTATATCACTGCAGATTAGGTTAGGGTTAATCTATATCACTACAGATTATTAGGTCAGGGTTAATCTATATCACTGCAGATTATTGGGTTGGGGATAATCTAGATCACTACTGATTATTAGGTCAGGGTTAATCTAGATCACTGCAGATTATTAGGTTATGGTTAATCTATATCACTGCAGATTATTAGGTCAGGGTTAATCTAGATCACTGCAGATTATTGGGTTAGTGTTAATCTATATCACTGCAGATTATTGGGTTAGGGTTAATCTATATCACTGCAGATTATTGGGTTGGGGTTAATCTATATCACTGCAGATTATTGGGTTAGGGATAATCTATATCACTGCAGATTATTAGGTTAGGGTTAATCTATATCACTGCAGATTATTGGGTTAGGGTTAATCTATATCACTACAGATTATTGGGTTAGGGTTAATCTAGATCACTGCAGATTATTGGGTTAGGGTTAATCTATATCACTGCAGATTATTAGGTCAGGGTTAATCTATATCACTGCAGATTATTGGGTTAGGGTTAATCTATATCACTGCAGATTATTAGGTCAGGGTTAATCTATATCACTGCAGATTATTGGGTTAGGGTTAATCTATATCACTGCAGAATATTGGGTTAGGGTTAATCTATATCACTGCAGATTATTGGGTTAGGGTTAATCTATATCACTGCAGAATATTGGGTTAGGGTTAATCTATATCACTGCAGATTATTGGGTTAGGGTTAATCTATATCACTGCAGATTATTGGGTTAGGGTTAATCTATATCACTACAGAATATTGGGTTAGGGTTAATCTAGATCACTACAGATTATTAGGTCAGGGTTAATCTATATCACTGCAGATTATTGGGTTAGGGTTAATCTATGTCACTACAGATTATTGGGTTATGGTTAATCTATATCACTGCAGATTATTGGGTTATGGTTAATCTATATCACTGCAGATTATTGGGTTATGGTTAATCTAGATCACTGCAGATTATTGGGTTAGGGTTAATCTAGATCACTGCAGATTATTGGGTTAGGGTTAATCTATATCACTGCAGAATATTGGGTTAGGGTTAATCTATATCACTGCAGATTATTGGGTTAGGGTTAATCTATATCACTACAGATTAGGTTAGGGTTAATCTATATCACTGCAGATTATTGGGTTAGGGTTAATCTATATCACTGCAGATTATTGGGTTATGGTTAATCTATATCACTGCAGATTATTGGGTCAGGGTTAATCTATATCACTGCAGATTATTGGGTTAGGGTTAATCTATATCACTGCAGAATATTGGGTTAGGGTTAATCTATATCACTGCAGATTATTGGGTTATGGTTAATCTATATCACTGCAGATTATTGGGTTAGGGTTAATCTATATCACTGCAGAATATTGGGTTAGGGTTAATCTAGATCACTGCAGATTATTGGGTTAGTGTTAATCTATATCACTGCAGATTATTGGGTTAGGGTTAATCTATATCACTGCAGATTAGGTTAGGGTTAATCTATATCACTGCAGATTATTGGGTTAGGGTTAATCTATATCACTGCAGATTATTGGGTTATGGTTAATCTATATCACTGCAGATTATTGGGTCAGGGTTAATCTATATCACTGCAGATTATTGGGTTAGGGTTAATCTATATCACTGCAGAATATTGGGTTAGGGTTAATCTATATCACTGCAGATTATTGGGTTATGGTTAATCTATATCACTGCAGATTATTGGGTTAGGGTTAATCTATATCACTGCAGAATATTGGGTTAGGGTTAATCTAGATCACTGCAGATTATTGGGTTAGTGTTAATCTATATCACTGCAGATTATTGGGTTAGGGTTAATCTATATCACTGCAGATTATTGGGTTAGGGTTAATCTATATCACTGCAGATTATTGGGTTAGGGTTAATCTATATCACTGCAGATTATTGGGTTAGGGTTAATCTATATCACTGCAGATTATTGGGTTAGGGTTAATCTATATCACTGCAGATTATTGGGTTAGGGTTAATCTATATCACTGCAGATTATTGGGTTAGTGTTAATCTATATCACTGCAGATTATTGGGTTAGTGTTAATCTATATCACTGCAGATTATTAGGTTAGGGTTAATCTATATCACTGCAGATTATTGGGTTGGGGTTAATCTAGATCACTACAGATTATTAGGTCAGGGTTAATCTATATCACTGCAGATTATTGGGTTAGGGTTAATCTATATCACTACAGATTATTGGGTTAGGGTTAATCTGTATCACTGCAGATTATTGGGTTAGGGTTAATCTATATCACTGCAGATTATTGGGTTAGGGTTAATCTATATCACTGCAGATTATTGGGTTAGGGTTAATCTATATCACTGCAGATTATTGGGTTATGGTTAATCTATATCACTGCAGATTATTGGGTTAGGGTTAATCTATATCACTGCAGATTATTGGGTTAGGGTTAATCTATATCACTGCAGATTATTGGGTTAGAGTTAATCTATATCACTGCAGATTATTGGGTTAGGGTTAATCTATATCACTGCAGATTATTGGGTTAGGGTTAATCTATATCACTGCAGATTATTGGGTTAGGGTTAATCTAGATCACTGCAGATTATTGGGTTAGGGTTAATCTATATCACTGCAGATTATTGGGTTAGGGTTAATCTAGATCACTACAGATTATTGGGTTAGTGTTAATCTATATCACTGCAGATTATTGGGTTAGGGTTAATCTATATCACTGCAGATTATTGGGTTAGGGTTAATCTATATCACTGCAGATTATTGGGTTAGGGTTAATCTATATCACTGCAGATTATTGGGTTAGGGTTAATCTATATCACTGCAGATTATTAGGTCAGCGTTAATCTATATCACTGCAGATTATTGGGTTAGGGTTAATCTATATCACTGCAGATTATTGGGTTAGGGTTAATCTATATCACTGCAGATTATTAGGTCAGGGTTAATCTAGATCACTGCAGATTATTGGGTTAGGGTTAATCTATATCACTGCAGATTATTGGGTTAGGGTTAATCTATATCACTGCAGATTATTGGGTTAGGGTTAATCTAGATCACTACAGATTATTGGGTTAGGGTTAATCTATATCACTGCAGATTATTGGGTTAGGGTTAATCTAGATCACTGCAGATTATTGGGTTAGGGTTAATCTAGATCACTACAGATTAGGTTAGGGTTAATCTAGATCACTGCACACAGGTTATTTAATGTTACTAGGAGGACAAGCTTTTAATATATCATTTGTTTGAGAGTAATATATCACACCAGGCTGGTTTATTTGACCTAATAAAAAGCTAACATGAAATACAGTTGGTTTTTCTACCTTTGTTAATTAATAGTTGCCCAAGTAGACATGGGTGACAACCCTGCAATCTGAGCTAGGGTGGCTTTGTTTCAGGGTTATGGTAAGATTCCTGCCACTGGGTGAGGACGGATCATACCCAACAGGTTCACCTTAGTCCATTTCACTGCACACAGGGTGGGGTTAGTCCATTTCATGGCACACAGGGTGGGGTTAGTCCATTTCATGGCACACAGGGTGGAGTTAGTCCATTTCATGGCACACAGGGTGGGGTTAGTCCATTTCATGGCACACAGGGTGGGTTTAGTCCATTTCATGGCACACAGGGAGGGTTTAGTCCATTTCACTGCACACAGGGTGGGGTTAGTCCATTTCATGGCACACAGGGTGGGTTTAGTCCATTTCATGGCACACAGGGAGGGTTTAGTCCATTTCACTGCACACAGGGTGGGGTTAGTTCATGGCACGCAGGGTGGGGTTAGTTCACGGCACACGGGGTGGGGTTAGTCCATTTCACGGCACACAGGGTGGGGTTAGTCCATTTCATGGCACACAGGGTGGGGTTAGTTAACGGCACACTTAGTTCATGGAACACAGGGTGGGGTTAGTTCATTTCATGGCACACAGGGGGGGGTCAGTTCATGGCACACAGGGTGGGGTCAGTTTATGGCACACAGGGTGGGGTCAGTTCATGGCACACAGGATTGGGTTAGTTCATGACACATAGGGAGGGGTCAGTTCATGGCACACAGGATGGGGTTAGTTCATGACACATAGGGAGGGGTCAGTTCATGGCACACAGGGTGGGGTTAGTTCAAGGCACACAGGGTGGGGTTAGTTCATGGCACACAGGGTGGGGTTAGTTCATGGCACACAGGGTGGGGTTGGTTCATGGCACACGGGGGGGGGTTAGTTCATGGCACACAGGATGGGGTTAGTTTATGACACACAGGGTTTGGTTAGTTCATGGCACACAGGGAGGGATAAGTTCATGGCACACAGGGAGGGTTCAGATCATGGCACACAGGGTGGGGTTAGTTCATGGCACACAGGGTGGGGTTAGTTCATGGCACACAGGGTTTGGTTAATTCATGGCACAAAGGGAGGGGTCAGTTCATGGCACACAGGGTGGGGTCAGCTCATGGCACACAGGGTGGGGTTAGTTCATGGCACACAGGGTGGGGTCAGTTCATGGCACACAGGGTTTGGTTAATTCATGGCACAAAGGGAGGGGTCAGTTCATGGCACACAGGGTGGGGTCAGTTCATGGCACACAAGGTGGGGTTAGTTCATGGCACACAGGGTTCGGTCAGTTCATGGCACACAGGGTGGGGTTAGTTCATGGCACACAGGGAGGGGTTAGTTTATGACACACAGGGTTTGGTTAGTTCATGGCACACGGAGGGATAAGTTCATGGCACACAGGGAGGGTTCAGATCATGGCACACAGGGTGGGGTTAGTTCATGGCACACAGGGTTTGGTTAATTCATGGCACAAAGGGAGGGGTCAGTTCATTGCACACAGGGTGGGGTTAGTTCATGGCACACAGGGTGGGGTCAGTTCATGGCACACAGGGTGGGGTCAGTTCATGGCACACAGGGTTTGGTTAATTCATGGCACAAAGGGAGGGGTCAGTTCATGGCACACAGGGTGGGGTCAGCTCATGGCACACAGGGTGGGGTTAGTTCATGGCACACAGGGTGGGGTCAGTTCATGGCACACAGGGAGGGTTCAGATCATGGCACACAGGGTGGGGTTAGTTCATGGCACACAGGGTGGGGTTAGTTCATGGCACACAGGGTTTGGTTAATTCATGGCACAAAGGGAGGGGTCAGTTCATGGCACACAGGGTGGGGTCAGCTCATGGCACACAGGGTGGGGTTAGTTCATGGCACACAGGGTGGGGTCAGTTCATGGCACACAGGGTTTGGTTAATTCATGGCACAAAGGGAGGGGTCAGTTCATGGCACACAGGGTGGGGTCAGTTCATGGCACACAAGGTGGGGTTAGTTCATGGCACACAGGGTTCGGTCAGTTCATGGCACACAGGGTGGGGTTAGTTCATGGCACACAGGGAGGGGTTAGTTTATGACACACAGGGTTTGGTTAGTTCATGGCACACGGAGGGATAAGTTCATGGCACACAGGGAGGGTTCAGATCATGGCACACAGGGTGGGGTTAGTTCATGGCACACAGGGTTTGGTTAATTCATGGCACAAAGGGAGGGGTCAGTTCATTGCACACAGGGTGGGGTTAGTTCATGGCACACAGGGTGGGGTCAGTTCATGGCACACAGGGTGGGGTCAGTTCATGGCACACAGGGTTTGGTTAATTCATGGCACAAAGGGAGGGGTCAGTTCATGGCACACAGGGTGGGGTCAGCTCATGGCACACAGGGTGGGGTTAGTTCATGGCACACAGGGTGGGGTCAGTTCATGGCACACAGGTTTTGGTTAATTCATGGCACAAAGGGAGGGGTCAGTTCATGGCACACAGGGTGGGGTTAGTTCATGGCACACAGGGTGGGGTTAGTTCATGGCACACAGGGTGGGGTTAGTTCATGGCACACAGGGTGGGGTCAGTTCAGTTCATGGCACACAGGGTGGGGTTAGTTCATGGCACACAGGGTGGGGTTAGTTCATGGCACACAGGGTGGGGTTAGTTCATGGCACACAGGGTGGGGTTAGTTCATGGCACACGGGGGGGGGGTTAGTTCATGGCACACATGCTCAGCTTCGTCCATTTAATTTAACACAGGTTCATAATAATCCATTTCGCTGCACTGATTTTTGTTTTCCAGGTTCAAATATATATATATATATAAAGATTTCCTATATTTGGTGCAGAAACCTGCGACTGTACCTCTATCACTTCCTGTTTCCTAATTGTCTTTTCCAGAGAGCACATCATGTTGTCCAGCATTGAGAAACGTTACTGTGGTACCCATGTGTCACAGCGATATTCGTGCTTTATTTCATATTTGTGAACATGTGCTGACTCATTTCGCACTGGTTGCTTCATGGCCACTTTGCATATATTTCTGGAGAAAGCGTGCACGCTCATTTTAATCCTGGATTGTTTTGATGAGGATCGAATACCCCACAATCTCCTAAATCCACTGGCGCTTTGGGAGAGCTTGGTATTTAACCCCTGTATAAATTGGCTTCTGTATGTGTGTGTCTGCAACATCACCCTCTCTGTGATGGGACCCTGTTGAAAAACCTCGCAAGATTCTTGTATAAGGCCCCCCTTAATTCAAACCCCCCCCCTGCCCCCCATAATATCCAAACGCCAGGCAATGACCGCATTTAGAATATGGTCTGAAGAAAGTCCACCCCAAAATAAAACACTCCCAGAAAAGACACACAAACACACTTATGCATATATAATATAAATACAGTTTCATTTATCTATACAGAGACATTTTATGAATTTACACACTATCACCTCTGTAACCCAGGCAGTGTTTGGCACAGTCGTTATAGACAGAGTGCGCTGGACGTGATAGAAGGTGTGTGTGTGGGTTTGAGATTCTGTGCAGAAATAGCCGTTTCCCTTTTTTTGGTTGCCACCTGTCTCTATTCCTGCGTACCTCTCTATATGTGCACAGAACTCTATTCAAATCAAAAGAGACCCTAACACAACCCTATAATCCCATAGATATGCTATATATCTCCTAAAAATGCATTTTTTTTTTTCAGATTTATGCTGCAAGTATTCCCCAGTTCATCCTTTTTCAATTTTTTTTTTTACACCTAAACACTAATTTTCTTAGATTTTGGCCTATTTTAACCCATATATGAAACTTCACCCCTATAGTTTTCTCCATCATGATAACTGGATCCAATTGTTGATTTTGTTTTTCAGCAGCTACAAGGAAGCAACGTGTTTCACAGTAGCTCTAGGTGCAAACTATTCATCATGGGGAGGTGACATGCAGGAGTCTATGGTATCCACCTTTTAAATGGGGAGGGAGAGAATATGCTTTTGGCACTGTTTTTTTTTTTTAATGGTAAAAGGTAGCGTTTGGCACAATCGTATGGATTTAAAGGGGAATGAAGTAATGAGAGGCGTTATATGATGGATGATGTCATGGGAGCTAGTTAGAGTACCAGACCTTCCTTGAGACGCTTTGCTACCTTGAGAGAGAGAACCAGTTACCCTTTAACGTCATCTTGTAGATTGTGTCCTATGTTCGTGTCACTGTGTAGGAGTTACAAGGACTGGTGTTTTTGTGTAGAGACAGTATAGTAACTTCTAGTTGATATATTACCCTGTTTGGGGAAGGTTTGTCCAGTGCAAAAATTGCGCTTATTGCTTAATTCCTTTTTTTTGATATGTTTTAAGATAAAAATCTGATTTTTTTTCACATTTTTTTAGGGAATAAAATAACACATTAACCTCTGCCCATTATTTGCAGATGAACCAAGCCCCGTCTTCATCCCCCAGCTAGGTCTAGCTGTCCCACCCTGTCTGCCTCCCAATCCAATACAAGAGGTGCCAAGCCATTCAAAACCCAATCACCCCCCGCCCCCCACCACCACCACTGTCATAGAGGTGGTAGACCTCAGCCTCTACGGGCACAAGTCAGTTCTTAGTAACATATTTTAACAACCTTCCCTCCATACAGCCCTGGCTCCTACCTCTTTTTCCCAAGAGGTGCCAAACGTTTTTTTTTTATTTTTACCCTCTCTATGCCCTCCTCTCTCCCACGTTCACCAAGCTCTCTCCCCATCCTCCGTTCAAATTATCCCACCTTCTGCGGGTTGCTGGACCTCACCCCCTGCTCATAAGCCACCCTCTGCCCAATCAAATACTGTGCAGCCTGTGTGGCACCCGGGGGTCCAGTGATGGTCACTTTCCGACTCCTTGTTCCCGGCACAAACTCTCCCTTCTTAGAAATTTGGATGCGAGCTCCTGTAAGCTCTTGGTACTCGACCAGTGTTTTCCCACCCTTGCCCAGGATGGCGCCTACCAAAGTCTCTGGAACAGCCATCTCTAGTGTCTCCTTGCCTGCCACACTCTCCGCTGCCATTTTCTCCACCAGGATGCCCCCACCTCCAAGCCCCATAGCTGGCCCTGCTTCACCCGTGTAGGATGCAAGAAGGCTCACAGCAGCAGGGTGCACACCCCCGACCAATGGATTGAAGCCTAAGCCTGTGCTGTAACCATAGCTTGCCAAGGTGTTGAGGGCCGTGGAGATTGCCAAGAGGTCTCCTCCAGTGATCGCTGGTGGAGCCGGAGGTGCAGCCGGGAATGGAGAAAGGGCTGGCTCTGCTGTTCCCCCAGCGTAGGGGGAGCCCGTGGGGTTGGAGTTAGCCACGGGACCTTGTGAGTTAGTGTAGCTGATGTTGAGGTGGGCATTGCCTTGTGGTGGGTCCTCTCTAGCCTTGTGGATGATGCTACGAAGAGCTTGTTGGACCTGAGCAGCTTCCCCACTGACCGTCACTACCCTCTCATGGAGGTTGGGACCCGCAGGCTTCTGTGAAAGCTGGACCCAGGCTCCTGATTCTTCCATAATACTTCGGACGGTGGCTCCACCCTTGCCAATAATCAGGCCAGCAGTAGTGTTTGGAACAATCAGCTTAGCCTGGAAACATAAGGGAAGAGAAAAGCAAACGATATCACAACAGTAGTCAAACTGAGGGCATAGGGGAAATATGTTCTACTGCACGCATCAGGAGAATTGTAGGGCAGAGGGTCTTGGCAAGCTATCTACACACCTGTTTGGCACGCTCTGCGTTGATCGTGGTCTGAGGGGGCATGAGAACCCCCATTTCAGCTTTAACCGCTCCCTGAGGGACCTCCCTCATTTTCTCTGCGATGAAGCTGTGCACGGACAGCAGAGCCTCCGCTGTGCCTTGGACCAGACATACGCGCTCCGTCGTGCCTGCAGGGAGAGTGAGAGTTGTAACAGATGGCTACACAGGTGTGTGTACTGTGTGTATGGACCTCCGTGCAGACTCAAATACAAACAAAATGTGCATAAAATGACACCCTGGATAATATAAAACTACACTTGATGCTAATTTCAAACCTTTCAAAATTATACTAATACTACACAGTCCTGGGAAAAAGAAAGTTCACCCTGTTTGACTTCTATGGTTTTACATAACAATCCTTAATATCTGTTCTTTACCAGGTCTTACAAGTAGGTAAATAAAACCTTGCCATTATTTATTTAACAACAATAAAGCCAAAATGTAGAAGCCATGTCTGAAAAAAACTGAGTACGCCCTTACTGCTTCTATACAGACTCGGTGTCAGACAGGGGCTGCTAATCAAATTGAAGTGTGATCACTTCTATATAGGCCAAAGTTTTAGCAGTTTGGTGGTGTGGAGCATTCAGGTGTATGTTAACACAAGGTCAAGGAGGAAAGACATCAGCAATGATCTTAGAGAAGCCATTGTTGCTGCGCATGAAACAGGGAAGGGTTATAAGGCCATTTCCAAGCTACTGACATCCATTATTCTACAGTGAGAAAGATTTTTCAAAAATGGAAAACATTCAAGACAGTTGCCAGGAGTGGAGGTCCCAGCGCCCCAAGTTCACACCGTGCAATATTCAGAGAAATTGCAAAAAGCCCAAGAGTTACATCTCAGACGCTACAGGCCTCAGTTAGCATGTTAAGTATTAACGTTCATGACAGTACAGTTCATGAACAAGTATGGCTTCCAGGAGACGGCCTCCTCTCTAAAGAACATGGCAGCTCGGCTTAGGTTTGCAAAGTTACATCCGAACAAACCACATGCCATCTGGAACAATGTCCTTTAAACAGACGAGACCAGAGTGGAGGTGTTTGGCCATAATGCACAATGCCACGTTTGACGACATCCAAACACCGCATATCGGCACAAATGAACCCACTGTCAAGCAGGGTGGTGGAGGGGTGATGATTTGGGCTTGTTTAGCAGCACAGGGCATGGGAACCTTTCAGTCATTAAGTCCACCATGAACTCCTCTATATACCAAAGTATTCTAGAATCAAATGTGAGACCATCTGTTTGACAGCTAAAGCTAGGCCCAAAGTGGGTCATGCAGCAGGACAAGCACAACAGCGTGGGAGACTGATAAAGTCACCCAGAAAAGGATTGTTATGTAAAACCATAGAATTCAAAGAGGGTACTTTCTTTTTTCCCCTGACTGTATATGATAGATACATATATATGTTTGAATATATCTTATTCAAATTATGCTGGTATTTTTTTTTCCAGGCTGCAAAATTAGGCATTAATAGCCAAGTTGGGAAGACAGGCAACGTGGAGAATCTTTCCAGCTCAGAGATTGATCTCTGAGGTTTGCAGTTCACTTGTCAGTTCAGTCTTAGTGAATAGCCCCCAGATGGGGTGGAGCTTATGGAAAAAGACCGGGGGCAGTAAAACCTGGATAATTAAATGTTCCCCAGGGTAGGACGCCACTGTGTTTGGCAGTATTTGCACATCTGTGTGCATGGTGGCGGGTTTGTGGTGTGCAACTGTGTCAGACTTGTTTCTCTTTGTCTATATGAAATGCTCAGCTGAAGAACGCTAAGGCATATTTAGTTCTGTCAAATCTCACTCGCTGTGCGCTGCCACCATGACAACCTGCGCCCACAATGACTCAGGCGATGGCCTAGACGAGCCTTTGTAGCAGTGCGGTCTCCATGGCAACGTGGAGGCCTACAAGGCATTGCCAAGCCATTCTAGCATTGAACTGTTTCCATGGCAACTCATTATAGCCCAGGCTGTAAGATGCAAAGGCTCGCAGAGCGACCTGTGCTGTGGTTGGCTACTTTCCGTGTGGTTTAGGATTACAAAGACTGCGGCCTAAAAAACCAGGGCTCCACTGAGCTGTTTCCATGGCAACGAGAGCCCTAATATGTCTTATCAAACCTGGCTGGCCGGGAGCCACTTCAGTGCTAATCTAGGAAGCATTCGGCCTGCATGAAATTGGCAAGCCTTTGTTGAAGTTAACATAATGCTTGAGTGTAGCCTACCATAGACCGCCCAACAACCACTCTTTATTTAAGCCCATTGTACAAATTAAATAAGGTCATATGGCTACTAGCTATAAGAAATAATATGCACCTTCCTTTATACCATATGGTTATTACAGAAAATTATTAAAGATATATATTTTTTATTTTATTATTAACCTTTTGCAATCTTAAAACATAAAAATATAACCCTTCCATTCGAATGCCTGGCTAAAAATGACATATTTTAATTTTTTTTTTACATTTTTTTCAGATTCTTATCGATATCCTTTTGGTCATTATTTTTTTGTACTTTAGAGGTATCTCTACTTGGCATTCAGATAATTTATTATCATATTACAGATAATATCTGCCTACAGACCAAGCACATATATGTTTTTTTTTATAATCTCGTGCCACCCAGCGTCCTAACATACCTTTATATTTTTCTGACTTGTTTTCTCGATAAAACAAGTTGTTACATTGAGAAAACAAATCAGAAAATTATAAAAAAAAATACATGGCTTCCTGGGCTTCCGTAGCGTTATCTTTGCAGCCACCTCAAAGATACAATAAGAATATTTGGAACATGCTTGGGGTGTTATAAGCCTCTGATCTGCTTATAACTGTGCTTTCATCCAGTGTCAATATTTTATTTGGGAGATAAAAATACATAGGATCGCAAAAAGAAATAAACACAAAAACAATTATAGAAAACGTAGCATACGTTCAGCCTCACAAATGATGGATTAGTGATGTTTTTGTTCAGTTTAAAATATAATCCATGTAAAGAAGAATAAATGTGACTGCTGGTCCTTTAATCTCCAGATGTCGGATAATGCCTCAATCACAGTTAATAGCTGTGGATTAATCTATGGCCCAAAAGATCCTTCTCTTAGGATCTTCTATATATTTGGACATATTAAAAAAAAAAAAAAGTAAATCCCCCCATTAAATTACTTGCCACTGATACCTGTAGATGGGCCGTGCCCAGAACAGGACCAATTTTTTTTTTTTTTAATTCATTTAGAATAAAAATAAAGGATTTTACTTACAAAATGTAACATAAAAACACATTGTGTCTATAAACACATTCGATGAACTTTTAACACATTCTATTGTGAGTTTTGTTTCTCTGGAGCTCTGTGATACACTTATTGCTCTTCAGCTCTGTGACACACTCATACATACAATAGAGAAGAATGGGGGGGGGGCGTACAGAGAGGGTTGTAAAACTCACACTATTGCAATCAACAGACAGGTTCGATTTAAAAGGTCGAAGTGACGCTTTTCAGTCTTCAGAGTTGAAGAAGACTGAATAATCGAAATGCGTTGTTGTGGGGTTTTTTTTTTTGGGGGGGGGGGGTGGTTCATTCGAGCCACCATCTGTGATCTACTGCGTGCAAAACTCATCTGCAAGAGCTCCAATTGTGGAGCTTGGATGATCTAGTGTCAGCGCATGCGTGGTAGCATGGTCACTCAAACTTCCAGGGCTATTGCGCTTTGCACAGGCGAGTCCTAATTTTGGGAGCCTGTCTCTCTGTCCCGCCGAGCGCTACCTCAGTCCCGCGCTGTGGCGGTGGCAATTTGACATCCGACACTTGACCTCCCAAGCTCCACCCCCCTGAGCCTGGGTCTGTCGGTGCAGAAGTTAGGCACTTGGCAGGTATGGTCTGCTATCACATCTGCATGCCGCCAGCAGTATGTAGCATTATTCTATAACCAACATTATGTGTAGCTTTTACTGTTAGCAGATTGCAACTCCTATCACTCTTCAGGACAATCTGAGGGAAAACGTAAAATGATTGCATGTAATATAAAGCCACAGGCTGTGTACGGCTCTGTGATCTGCATTATTACCTGGATAGAAGTCCTTTGATTTAGACAGCTTGATGGTGGCCCCCGTCTCTCTCTGCAGCTGGACAATGGTTTGACCCCCCTTCCCGATAATAGAACCGGCCGCGTAGCTGGGGATCAGCACCTTCAGGAACAGCTCACCCTCCTCTGCAGGGAGAAACACACGGTTAGTAGGGATCTACACTATATAGTCATCAGAATAAAGCCTGTTTTTCATAATCCAGTCAAGTCATTAAGCAGGATGACATGCTTTGCAAAGCGCTACATAAACAGGAATTTAAGTCATATCAACAATACCACTTATAAACCGGATGGAAGGGCTACAAGAAAAGCAAAATGGCTGCTCCCTAGCATGCATTTTAATTGCACTCCAGAGCAATAAAACTCTCAATAAAATGCATTTAACGCCTTATATTATTATATGAATTCAATAAATTGATTTATTCTACATGATTTCCCAAATTGCATGAATAGTTACCAATTGACCATAAAGTCATTGAAAAATTCCACTCACCATAAAAACAATGTTTAGGTGATACAGTCCCTTTAAATATTCCCTTCATTTTATTGGCTCAGCCAGGTCCAGTGTCTGCAGTTTGGGCCTATTGTAACCCTGCTGAATCCTGTAACATTGTGCAGTGTGGACACTGTGAACACAGCTAAGGCTCACCCTGCAATCGCGCTTGTATTTTTAAAAAGACCCCGAACTGGGAAAAAATACACGTCTTAACACATCATTTAGTATACTTAGATCTTAAGCTCCTTGATATCCCAGTGTATAAGAGAGGACAGTCATGGCAAATCCAAGGCAGTTTTCTAACTACTTGTATTAGTCCCTGGTCTTATCTTATATCTAGGATAGCCTTACTCCTATCCCACGCATGCTTAACCTTTTCCACTGTGTTTGCTTCTACCACTTCTGCTGGAAGGCTATTCCATACATCCACTACCCTCTCAGTAAAGTAATACTTCCTGATATTACTTTTAAATCGTTGCCCCTCTATTTTATTTAGTCAATTTTAGACTATGTCCTCTAGCTGTGGTAGTTTTTCTACCTTTAAATATATTCTCCTCCTTTACTGTGTTAATTTTCCTTTATGTATTTAAATGTTTCTATCGTATCCCCTTTATCTCGTCTTTTCTCTAAGCTATATAGTAAACTACTATAGCTGTCTAGGCATCCCACAACCAGGGTCAAAATAAACCTAGAACAATTGTAATATGTCAGTTTTGTTCTATTATATTCAATAGGTAAAATTCAAATAATTATATATATACCATATATACTCCAAAGGAGAAATCCCTTGGATATGAAATCATAATCTAAAACATGTTAAAAAAAAAAAAAATATATATATATATATATATATATATATATATATATATATATATATACAAAAATTGGCATCAGTGATGAGTTATCTTATCTGGATGGACATTTAGAAGACTTACAGGTAATGTGCCTGGGTGTTGAACTGCTAAGATACACAGCATATTCTTATATTTTTCTATAATGATGTAAGGCCCTTTAATCTGTTGCTATGGAAACAGGAAGGAGGGGGCTTTCCATTTATTTCTATATCAATATTAGCTCAACTTGAAGATGCTATGCCAGCCAGGCAGTGCTGGAGAATGTCAATGGTACAGAGGATTCTGGGAGTAAATGATTGGTTCCTCGGTTACAGTGTGTCACCTGGCATCTTGTAGGATTGAAAGGTGCCTAGGGGTTCAGCTTTGTGGCTGTTTTCCTGCATTCTCCTTCGTGCCACACTAGGTTTGCCACCTTTTCTTCCCAAAAAATACCGGCCATGCTATTACCACCACAGACTTACACCCCTATGTACCACTGGCCTGCTTTTCATGTCTCAATGGCCTGTCCTTCCCATGTCCTTTTATTCGTGAAAGAGGAAATTGAGAAGGGAATTGCAACCTTAAGGCAAAAGTATCCTTAAGTACATTGAATGCTGCTAGTATGACCTTTTTAATGAGCGAAGCCCTGTATATCCCATGCCTCCCAACTGTCCTGCTTTGCATAGGACAGTCAGGATTTTGGGTCTCTGTCCCACTGAGCTCTCCCTCTTTTTTGCTTTTCGAGCTCGCCCCGGACAGCGAGATTCGGGACTACAATCCTGCAGTCCTGATCTAATTCTCGGGTGACTCACTTGGCTGAGCGATATTTGGTATATATAAATATATATATAAACACACACATATAATTAGCTGCCAAAGTGAGACTGTTAATATATTATGTTGATATGCCGTACAGTTATATATTTGTCTGGATTTGGCCTGTGAAATGTACGATAAATGGATTATCTCAGTTGCACGTAACTGCTGCACTGGTTAGACATACATTGAGGGTTATATGTAAAATTCCCCCCACTAGAAAGTGTCGAGACGCTAAAGGCACAATCCTTGTGGCTTTCGTTTGCACATGGAAATTTGCACCTCTCCCCCTATCCCGGCACTTTTCAGCAACTGAGTTTTTTTACACATAGTTTGCGCCAACACTCTGGGTGCTGGAGCAACTCGCAAAGTCAGGCCTGGTGGATAGAGCGCTAACTCTCGATCTATACTATACACTGGCATAGAGAAAAAATTGTTTGACGCTTAGCGAGTGGAACACCAGCATCATTAAAGTGTGTAATAAAAGCCTTAAATCACAGAAAGAAAAACAGAAAATACGATTAGTGCACTATACGGTGTACAATAAGTATGTTAAGTACAACCTGATGTATAACAGGTAGGGTTGCCACTTTTTCTTCAGAAAAATACCAGCCTTTCTACCATCTCCATTCCCTTAAAATTGCCCTGATGCCAATTTTCCATCGGACTGCCGGTAAAATACCAGCCGGGGGGTAACCCTAATAAGAGGGATGAGATCAGATGTGAGACTTTTCTTATCAGTTAGAGGTCTCCAACGAATATAGTACACACAAAAGAAAAATAACTAATACAGTGCAGTACTATTAAACCACAGAGAGAATCTAAAGAGATATGTGTATTGCACCCACAAAGAAATATAAATGGGTCGGGATTAAACCCTTGTAGGTGAATGACATGGAATCTTGAATCCAAATTTTCAGTATCTGCAGATATATCTCCCAGCACCTCCAAAGATACAGGAACCATATCAGCAGTGTCCGTATAAATGGTACATTTACTGGAACATAAAGCTGTAGGTTTCAGGACACAAATAGTGTAGTAATTCCACACTAGGAAAATCATCTGCAAACCGCAGTACAACACATAAAATGGGCTGCTACAAACATGGGAATGGTTCCTCTACCTGGCTTTATTTCTGCACCCATTATATACATAATGGCCCAAATAATCCAAATTCTGATTCCCGTAGCCCATCTACTCTACCAATTCATCATGTTTTTTTTAATAAAACATTGACATGGATCCCCCCCCCCCCTATTTCTGCCTTATTATCTCTGCCAAAATAATGCTTGAGTTATGTTAATGTCTAAGACCTTTTCAACCTCTGCTTTATAAGTTCTTCCTTGTATCCACGGCCTTCCTATGTAATAATACTTCTTTCTTGTTCCTCCCCTTACTTGTGATTTTGTTTCCCTATAACCCCATCCATTCAAACTGGAATTCTTTAAAATGATGTCATCACCAAAACATTGTCTGTACTCTGAATATAGAGAATAAAAATATGTTGTGTTAGCAAAATTGCAATATTTAATATAAAACAAGTTTTAAACATCTGTCCCATCTGTATGACATCACCTGTGGCCCAGTATGCAAATGACACATTTCCTCTTTATAAGTAGCTAATTTGCATATTAAGCCACAGGTGACATCATAAGCAGGGGACACCTTCAGACACATTTCATGCTTTTCTCTTCATGCATTTTGCTGGGATTTTTGTTAATACAATAAATACATCTTTTTTTTCTTCTTCCATAAACACTATTTAGGTGACAGAGTCCCTTTAAGGTTTCTCTTCCTGCTAGTCTCTATTATTGAGGCCAGGGCTGTAAAACGGGAAGGCCATGGGTAGATATGAGCTCTCCCTGTAGGTGGGCACGAGGCTGTCGCTGGCTTTACAATATTTCATATTGGAGATCATCTGATGTGGAAAAATGATACATATTAGGATCTGATGTGAGCGCGGACAGATGGCAGTGGGATTATTTATTCTACGGGGAGCTACGCAGATTTGGCACTGAGAAATGCACATGACTGTCACAGCTGCCTTTACACTCAGATTTCTACCTCCAAAGAGTAGAGCTACATTCAAGGACCTTCTTCAGGAGTAGGACACAGTGTAAACCTATACTGATGGGTACCAAGGATGCTGCAATAGTCACTGTATAGACTGTAATCAGCAAATTCCCTTGTACATCTGTTCTGTCCCCAGGATCTGGCAGTGGGGTAAGCCAAATAAATACTACCCGGCATACCCCAATAGTCTGAGGGACATACCATCCCAAAAACAGGGGCTGTATTTCCCATTGCTGACTCCATTCATCCAAAGGGACGGACATGGGATTAAGCAGAGATGCTGGATATTTGGACCTCAATGTGAGATCCATGTCATTAGCTCTCCTTTCATAGTGCAAACGACTGACTAGGAGAGGCTGTGATTCTCTTTGAAGATCCTTTTTATTTTTAGGATTAGGTTGCAGTTATTTATTGACTGTTTCATATACACACACACACAAATATATATATATATATATATATATATATATATATATATATATATATAGTGCACCCCTATAACTTTACACTGTATATGCTTTTTATAATCTTTGAACCTTTAATAAATATTGTGTTTGTTATAAGGTTCACAGGAAACCATGAGTCAGGGATAAAACCCCAGCCAAGTAATGCAAATCTAGGCTAAAATGACAAATACCATTAGAACATGGACCCTCACCTAATGTATGGAAGGTTTGTGTATTGCACATTCCCACTCCCTCATTTTAATAATATAGGTATCTTAAATCTTGCATGTGGTTATGTTTGTATTTGCAGAATCCTCCGTGCCAGGGATAGAAAGGGCCTAGTTTTACATGATATACTGTGCCAAACATGGCATCGATTTGATTGTCATAAGGCTGCAATAGGTAATGCTCTCATCTAAAATAATATCATGTTTTTGATATGCAATCACATCTTTTTTTTGGGGGGGGGGGGGGGGATGGGGGGCCGGGGGAGACAGATTCTAGTGGACAAATCATTAACATTTTGCACCAAACCTGTCATGGGGATATATTTTATAACCCGTGTGACATCAACAAATACCTTCTCAAATTAACGCAATTAATAATTAATATAGTGACCCAGCTGTGATACTGTAACCCCAGGAAAACAAACAAACCTGCCATTCTGTAACCAGCAAATCCACTGTCATCTGTGTTACACGGTAATAATAATATAATAGTGAACTTGGTCCCATTTGGAAGAGGATGCTGATAACACACACTCGGCAGTCCCACACTGGCTTCCCATCAGCATCCTGTTTCCAGGCTGTCCCTTCCCTCTGTATCTCTTGCGGATACCCTTATTATCCCTCTTACTTGTGTCCTTTCTCCACTTTTACCTCCGCGGGGACTTAATTTATTCTCCCTCCTCCTCCTGCACACACACTGGCCCTACAGTTCATCCCCCACCCACCCTGAAACCTGACAAATCGTCTTTTGAACATGCTACCCTCCTACAATCTATACTCCTTCACTGCTCTGATTCCTTGTCTTTCTTTGTCCCCCCCCCCCCCCCCCCCCTTTACACCGACCATTCTACCCTGTGGAACCCTGAGTTCCTCCTCTACAATGATCTGCTTCATTGATTCTATCCCCAAACTCTTGCGTCATTCTCCTCCCTTTGTTCAGCCCCCCCCCCCCCGCCCCATTGCGCCCTCATCTCACCAGTGACGGGGTACGTGGTTCTGCTCTGGCAAGAGATAGGCCAAAACCGAAATGTTTCTGTGATGCAGCATACCATTCAACCCAAAGACTCTTTATACAATAGGCAATGGGGGGCGATTTCATTAAGAAATTGCTATTAAACCCCCCTTTCCCGATTCCTAGGCCGGACAGGGCTAACAGTTTTTAATTGCAGAAATATTTTTTTTTTTTTTTGCTGTAATATTCTTAAAAAAAATAAAATAAAAAATAAGCTTAAACCAGAGCGTGGCATATGATACCTAAACTGTGCATTTCTAGGCTTCTTCTACAAGCCCAATAAGCTTCAGCTGATAGAGATACAGAAGGTCGGTGTCTCACGTGGCCTGCATGTTAAGTGGTGTTTGCAAGTACAATGGCCCTCCCACTGCCTGCGCTAACAACCTCAGACACAGTGGCATTTGTCCACGTCGCCTTCATGTCCGTGGATTAATGGGGTTCTGGAAAAGGGTCGGGGTCGCCGACATTGGGCAATGGAATCGGCAATGTTTCAGTTTTATTTCTACCCGAAAATAATTGTCTGGGACGAGCATCCTACTTTCACTCTGGCCAATCATGATCTTTTGTTGCCATGGGCACCGTTTGGAATGGTCATGGCAAGGAGGCTATTGGCTTAGAGATGGCACATCAGCCACATCTCAGGCATGCCTTTGTGTGTGTCTGTGCACGTATTTATATGTATGTCTGCATACAGACCTTTACAAAAGATCCCAAATTCATGTGCTATATGCTGCCCTTCATAGGCTAATATTGTTTTTTTCTGGGATTATCTTTTTTTGTACATTTTTTTTTGGAGGGGGGGGGGTAGGTAAAAAAAAAAAATACCATTGTCTAAAAAAATTTAAAAGGGAAACAAATAACTTCCTTTCAATCCTTATTACATTTCCAATACTTACTATCCTCACCATGACAGGCCCTTTAAATCATAGGAAGGCCTGAATAATACTGACATTATCCAGCAAATTATAGGATTAGTTCGGACTGCATCATTAACGCATCAATATAAATGTCAGATATGGACTGACAATGACGATCAATTATATTCTGTAAATAAATTGAGTGGGCCCAATAAAGGTTATATAGTAATATATAATAATGTGTGTATTTATTAATATGATTATGTGTAGTTATAAACACACATAAACATACATGAATATACACATATTTGTCTACACACACACACACACACACATATACATACATATATAAATATCATGGCAGATGAAGGTCTGTCCTGATGAAGGCTCCATTCCAGAGACTGAAACATTAATATCTACCTGCAAATAAATATTTTTTTCTACTTTGGCTTGAGTAATTCTTTTAGTATTCGTATCTATGTGGTCGTGGATACTGAATTTTGTATAACATTCCTACACTTTAATTGGGCCCTCTAACATACATTGCAGAAAATAAAGGTTTAATTTGAGTGCTACTTGTGCACCCATGTCAGGGAATGACACGAGAGCAAACAAACAAGACAGTGATTCCATAGAGACTCCCATCACTCAAATCCTGTGCTCTTAAAATGACACCATCCAGTCATAAACCGTAAAAAAAAATTGAGGAATACAGTCCAATAATCATTCATAATAAACAAAGCTAATAAACCCAGTATACTGTTTGATTACGAAAATCTCTCACCCCAATCACTAGGCCCTACAATATTATGCCGTGTTTGAAACTATATGTATATAAAATATAAGAAAAACGAATAAATAACTATGTGTCTTTTATATCAAAAGGAAGGTTTAACATCCAATATTGGTTCTAGATTTGTTTTCCCTACACTTTTCCAATTATAGTGTTATATGCGCCTGATGGCAGGTTATTCCCCCGATTTATTTCTTTATTATAGTAATCTATAAAGCTGGTTAAAGCAACTGAGATCCTAACAGCTGGATAAGGCTTGGATGTCTCTCAGGGGTGACTGTCAGTCCACCACATGACATATATATTTCTGTACCTTTCCCAAATAATCCTACTGTAAAAAAAAAGAAAAGAAAAATCTAAAATAAAACTGAAATCAGAGAAACAAAATGGAATTTTCTGCTGTGTGTTTGTTACGTAATCACGTATAAGATCATCCTAATTATTATTCTTATCAAGTAATAACTTCCTAGACAGCCGATAGAGTTATCCCCTTGGGTACCAGAGAGGTGTAAAAAGCAAAATGGTTGCTAGGACCCAGTGTTTTTTAATATATCTCTGCTACAGGTATACGCAGATGTCAGTAAGATTTTCGTCATTGTGTCATTCTCCCATCGCAAATTAGAATCAATGTTACATATTGCATGCGACTGTCTATTCTCAGAGACAATAGGTATCGCACTTTCCTATTCCATCCTCAAATAGGGGGGGGATTGGAGGGGGGGGCAAAGGGGCCGTGATGCTGCAGGAAATTAATTTCTGTTCAGAATCCTATTGCAGCTGTGCAGGATGTCATCAAACCAAAGCCGCAGTGCTTCTGATCAATCCTTTAGGATGTATAGGGCCCTGACTGTCCTCAAGCACAAAGCCTAAAACCCCCAGAATCATGCAGTGGCTAATACCTAACTTAAAGCATATCTAAAAAAAAAATTAAATAAATAAAAAATTAACTCATGCAGCAAGCAGGCATACACCTGTCTCCTATAGAGAAATCGCCATAAATAATGTATGGGATTTTTTAAATATAGCGTAGCCAGCGTCCTGTTACCTAATCCCTTGCACTGCAGTAAATGTATTGTGTGATTTTTGGACCATAAGATAATACGGTAATCTCGCATCATGAATACCCCGCGGCAGCTTCTTACAGAAAGTCTGTATCTGGTTACGAGCGTGGAAAACCCTTAGAATAAGACAGGGCTGTGCACGGTCTATAGGATAAATCCAGTATACTGCAAATCTATAGAGATCTGCAGTGCACTGACAATGTCACTGGTCCATCAACCTCCCAGTCTGCAAACTGACCTGCTGTGTTGGAACGCTTGGTGCTGGTCGCCTCTGTTGGGGTCTCTAAAGGTCTTTTTCTGGAGTCTGGGGCTTCCGTCTCCATCTGTGGGGTTTGTTGTTGCTGGTTAGGTGGGTAAGAACCATTCTGGTGCAGAGATCCCCCAGCCATCATGTCCCCTAAAGGCAGTGAGACTGTCACACTGAGAGACAGGAGAGAAAGTAGACGAGAAAACAGAGGAGGGGAGGGCGGTGAGGGGGAGGTGATGGTGGTGGTCTCAGAATCCCATTAATTAAAGCAGACCCTATAGATTGTAATTCTTTGATGGGTAGAGCCCCCCTTTGTCTGCTGGGTGTACTCTGTCAAGGTTTTCTTATTGCTGTTTATTCATTTTATATCTCCCTCCCCCCACTGTAGAGGGAAAAAAAAAAAACAGGGATGGTAAAAATACAAAAGAAGGAAGGAAATGGGATGTGTAAGGATTTGGGCTATAGGAAAAAGGATTGGGGGAGGGGGTTATCATGGAAGATTGTACATGGCTGGGAGGATAGGGAGAAGCTTGTGAGAGGTGTACAGCTAGTTTGGGGGTGATTTCTGCCAACCCCCCTAAAAATGTAAAGGAATAAAAATAAAATCCAATAGGACTTGTATGCAGGTTGGGAATCAGCCTTGCTTTACAAAGCAGGGGGGGGGGGGGGGGGGGGGTTGAAAGGAGATGACGCCATGGAGCCTTAACCCCACCCATCGGGGGCTCTTATTGGCCATGAGCTGCCCCCCTCTACACACACCCATTGCCTGTGATTGGTTAAATGCAAGCATGCTTTATTCTAAGGATGGGGGGCAATAATACAAGTGCCTTTTGCTTTATACTGAGCGACACACACAGGCAGGGATCAATAAATACATTGGGAAATAAATCGATGTGGCTCACAGTTATTATTTATTGATAAGCCAGTAACATGCTCTGCACTGTGTTTGGGGGAATGCCAGTCTCACAGGTGGATCAAATGCTAGCAAAAGACTGCTACTGCTGAGGATCATAGGAGTCAGGTTTGACAATAGCTGTGAGGACAACAATTGACTAACCCCCGGTTGGTGGGGTTGCAGCTGCTGTGTACTATTACTCCTATCATGCTCATGCAAACCAGTACTGAGAGATGCTCTTCAGAGGATGGAGCTTGTGCTATGGATGGTACCCACTCTGGAGCATCTCTTCAGCCACGCAGGCCCCATCAGGATCAGTGGGGCAAAAAAAAAAAATCCTTCTAGACTCCTAAAAGCAGTCCGATTCCTCCTTGGATCATCAAGCACTAAATAAATATCAATGCTTATACTAACATACATAGCCCTCTATGCCCTTCCACCCCTGATTGAGCTTTATCTGTAGCCCTTCATTCACCCCTATGCAAAATGTCCATACCTGACGCAATCCTTACCTTTCAGCTTGCAGTACTTACAATTTAAAGTTCAAATTTCAAATGAGTCTTTAGTCCAGAAGTAAAAACGATCTGTTTTAGCTTCGGATAATTCACACATTTACTGAAACTGAACTCGGAAGCCCATGTAGTCTGGAATTGCCGGGTTTAATGCTTTATCTGAAAGCTCAGCAGTTTGAAGCAGGGCTATTTCACCCATAATTTGGGAATTCCTTATGACTTTAAGGGCTCTCCGAGTGAATGGAGGTGAAGACTCTCCTAAGATGACTTGTCCAAAATAGTCAAATTCAATAAGGAGAGATCTTCATCGAATACTTATTTGGACCCGACGTATTTTGGATAACGGGTCATTTTCACCAATAAAATATATTAAAATCTGATTTTGGGGGGGTCATTTTGGATAAAAGATTTCAGGACACTTTAAGACGGACTGAAAGCAGGAACTACAGGATGGATATCTGTACTGCTTGCGGGGGAGTCACTAAAAGGGGAGTTACAGGTGAGATGAACATGATAACAAACTGTCCTGACCAGTCGTGTCTGCTCTTCATCCTTTTGAGGTGGATAAAATGAGAACCATTAAACTGGGTCATACCATCCCCTGGATGCTGGAGCAGTCACACAATATTACAATGTGCTCTTCCTGAGTAATCACTGTGTCATAATTATTATTATTATTATGATCTTCATTTGGTAAATATAGATCCCCATTGTGTAAGGTTTAAATGAAATAATGAAACAATGATGTGTGGAAGGACATGTGTGTTTGTGCGTGTGCTGGATCACAAGGGTCTCCGAATCCTTATTCACCTAGCAATCCAATAATCCTTCAGCTGGCAATGCCATCCATGACTCTATGGGGTGCCCAACGTTCAGCACTGAAACGGCTCAATACCTCCCTTATCTTTAAGCTGCGCTGTAATTAAAATGCACTGCTGATGGCCGAGCTCAAACAATTTCCCCAGCACCTGGTAGTTGAGCCGGTGCTGAGTCCACCGGGTGCTGAAGAGACTTATACCCCATACAAACTGCCATGCATGCAGCGAGCAGTGCCAAGAGGAGCAGCCTCCTGCTCAGCCTCCTGCGCCTGCCTCTACCTGCTCAGCCTCCTGCGCCTGCCTCTACCTGCTCAGCCTCCTGCGCCTGCCTCTACCTTCTCAGCCTCCTGCACCTGCCTCTACCTGCTCAGCCTCCTGCACCTGCCTCTACCTGCTCAGCCTCCTGTGCCTGCCTCTACCTGCTCAGCCTCCTGCTCAGCCTCTACCTGCTCAGCCTTCTCAGCCTCTACCTGCTTGCTGATCAGCCGCAAGTTATAATTTATTTATGCTGCAATGTATAACAGCTGCGTACACAATAATACTGTAAAATACATAATGTACACACACGTAGTATATATATCTATATCACATGTGGAGGACTCACCATTATTAAATCTTCGGTTACCTGCTCTCTGTGTGGTTTGTTTGGCTGATGAGCTCCATCAGCTGTATTCACGAAAGAGAGAAGGGGATTTCAAACTGAAGGCCAAACTAGCCAAACTGGAAAAAAATTCTCCCTTTCTGTTGGATGGGAGAACATTTTGTCCAGCTCGTCTACTTTGGCCTTAAGTTTGACATTCCCTTCTCAACTCCCTGCAGTCCTCTATTAATGTGTTATTATAGATACAGCGTTACCCTTTAGATCAGTAATTACACACATGCGCACGCCTCTCCATCCTGCGACGCAGTGCAGTGTGGGTATTATCTGATATATGTAAATATAATGATATCAGGTAATGTATACATATAGGAAGCACTTTGCAGATGTAATGCAATTTGATACAAAGCCTTGTAGCCTTTAAGGCTATTGGTACAGCTAATCCAGAGAGAGAGAGAGAGAGAGATGGCTAGAGTGAAAGAGAGGAGGAGGGTGAGGGGGAACATAGACAAAGAAAAGCAGATAGTTGGAGGTAGTGCATGGGGGGAGTACAGGCGGGGGGGGGGGGGGGAGGGCGACCCCCTGCTGTGGGAGAAAGACGCCTCCTGAATATTAAATTCCAGTCTCTTTTGTACCACGTCCCATCTGTCTCAACTCCCCCCCCCCCTCTCTATTCACCTTTTGTCCTGGGCTAGCAAATCACATCTGGGGCTAGCAGGTGCATGGATTCTCCACTGGCAGTATGCATGCTAAGCACACACACACAGAGGGTAAGGAAATCCCCCTCAGCCTGCTCGGTCCGTGGTACACGATCGCTAAAAGGTCTGACGGCGTGTCTCACACGGAGGAAAGAGGCAATCAGCAAGAGGCGCGCTCATCGGGACCACAAAAATTCTGCTCCCCCCCTCGATGGGAGGACGAGGGGACAGGACGGGGACTGCCCAAAAAAATCATACGTTAAATGAATGATCTGAGAGTCAAGAAATGGAGATTTACTGGGTCGTGTATTGAAAAAGAAACAGATATTTAATATTAATTATAGCCTATCTCCTAACGTGGACGAGAGTTATAGATGTTGCTATAGTAACAGTCTGGCCTCTCCGAACCCCTCCTGATTGGATGTGCAAAATCCTATCTAACGGATACAACAGATTCTATATTGGACTAAATTGGAAGTGAATGAGGATTCCAGATTTGTTCCTTTTAGCCTTTATATATAACGTCCATCCTCCCTAGTAAAGGCCATGGAATTAAGAAATGAAGTGGCTCATTTAAGATGTTTGATGGATCTGTTACAGATTGTCCTCAATGAAAATTACTTTAATTTTGGTGGGGAATCCTTTGTCCAGACACTAGGAACTGCCATGGGCTCCAATGTGGACCCCACATATGCTGGCATATTAATGGAGGAACATGTATATATGCCAAACAATGGTATAGATTTATAGATGATGTGTTCCTGCTATCGGATGGGTGGGAGGAGCGGGGGTGCTATTGGGGGGTTATTGGAAACCTTACAGGTTAGATATATATATATATATATATATATATATATATATATATATATATATATATATTGAAAGGTGAGGACTTAAACACATCACATCAGGTGCGGATTCACAGGAATTGAGACTTAAGGAGATGTGCAAAAAAGCTCCAAATCCCAAGGTTACCCTACTAATTTATTGACAGTGGGGGTCTCAGGACAGGACTGGCTTACTACAGAGACGTACCAAACCTTCTTGGAACAGAACGGTCACACAGTCAGAACGTCACATATATTCTTAGGGAATATTGCTGAATCCTGAGGCTTATCTCCGTGTGAATGAGATTCCCCCTCATAGCCTATAGGAGAGGTGCTACTACCATTAAAAATCCATTGGTTCATGCCTAATTATCCCCTGTTAGAGGAAGGACTACACAACATCATTTGGGAGCTGAAATAGTGTGGCATGTCCAAGTATCTTAAAGGGTGATAAGTTTATAGATAGATGGTACGGTAATATCTATTTGTCAAATATATCCTGACCTGTGCATGTGGGTTATTGTATGTCGGGTAAACCTCTGTCACAACCTGGGATAACAGACCAGGGAGGAGCCTCGTTGCAGGGCAGGGTGTGGGGTCTGTCTGCACCCCACGATGCATAACTATGGGCTGGAAGGAATTCTCTGACAGGACTGGTATTGGAGACTGGCAGCGGAGACAGGACAGACAACTGAGAACAGTATGCAGAGACCGGACTGGCAGCTCTCAGAGCAGGACACGGGCCTGGTACGAGGCTGGAACCACTGTGCAGAATAGGTACAGGTTTTAGCAATGGATCCAGATAACAGAACATAATTATTCTGCCTGAAGGAAGTCCACCCTATGATTGAGCCACAGGCTTCTTTCCCCCAGGACTTTTGCACTCTGAACTATTACAAGGATACCGAAACGTAACCAAACCGACAGGAGACTGGAACAGAGGTGAAGGACCAAAGCGAAGGTACCAAGGGATCAGACAGGAGAATAGTCAAACAGGCAAAGATCGAGGCTGGCAGCAAATAGACATAGTAAGGACAGGCGAAAACAGGTCAGGACAGGCGGCAAACAGACGAGGTTAGAACTAGCAGGAGTCGGCAACAGATAATCAGTAATAGAATACAGGAACGCTAGTAAAAGGCACAAGGCACAATCACAGGCAGCAACCAAAGCAAGGCAAAGGCACTGAGTGCCATAAGCTGCAGGTTTAAATAGGGAAGGACTGAGGATAATGAGGCAGCAGACAACAGGAGGTGAATGGGCACCCTAGAATAGCGACCACTAGAGGCTGAAGAGGAAACAACCACTCATAAAATGAGAAAGAGTCATCTCTCCAAACACAAATCCCACCATGAACACCAAACAAATAGAATGATTTCTTCCAGCACATTGCCATGAAATAAAACATAAATGTAAGTGTTTGGTTATATCCCCTTACCTTATGTTTAACCCGTCTCTCGTTTTTATTTTTCATTTACAGATCTATGATTTAAATGCAATGGTTATATATATCACATCAGGGCTCGTGTCAGTACTTATATATATGTGATTTCTAAATAATTTTGCATCTGAAGCTACTCATTACCGAGATTTGTTAGAGATATGTCAAGTATCGGCGCAGCTGAGTTTAAGTCAGATCCATACGGTAATATATGTAAGAAGATTCCTGTCATACTTATAAATTCATGTTACAGGGTTCTGAGAGCTTTGATTTTGACCGTGTGATTTTTTTTGTAATTAGATGTATCAAAGATACATAATGGTCACCTCGAGTGGGTTTATTGTTAGACACCTAGTTTTGTACACAGAGAGTTTTAACATGACTCGTGTGTGATGGCAATATTGTGCTCTTATTGTTTATTGTTAGACACCTAGTTTTGTACACAGAGAGTTTTAACATGACTCGTGTGTGATGGCAATATTGTGCTCTTATTTGCACTTTGTATAATATGTTTATGTCCGGCAATTCTTGCACTGTCACTTTAAACTGGTAATTGTTTCACATGACTGATGATTTTTCCCAAGTTAGTAGAAATACACTTTATTTTGTACATGTTTAATGCCTGACAAAGACCCTTTGCTCAAAACATTGCCACATTGTTTGTGTGCTGTCTCCTGATTGGATGTCACTGATTGTAGAAGCCCCAGTGAAATTATTGTCAATGTAAAACTGCAATTCATTTATTATATTATTATTTGTATTACAATTATGCACAGCATACAGAAAATAATCTAGGTACTGCTCCTTTTATGAGGTGGGACACAATTATTAATATAAAGGCCAGTTGCACATTTGCTGCTCTTATAGGTAGAACCAGTGAATAGTTGAGGAGTTACATTAATATAATGTGTCTGCACCCATCATATCATGCTAGCTGACCCCTGTGACAGTACATTACACTCCCAGAGGAGATGTGGTACCCAGCCTGCCAGTATCCCACACATAGGAGATGCTCGTCTTCTGTGGGTCAGTGTTGGTGCAGGAGAAGGTCTTTACACACACACACACGCATACACACACACATGCACACACACATGCATATACACACACACACATGCATACATACACACACACACACACATTGCGAGGCACTATAAATGGCAATACATATTGCACTACCCTTGCAGAGTGTAACGGGGGAGGCCGTGCTTCTCACAGCATTATAATCGTGTTACTATGGCAAGATTTGCAGGAGCGCAGATTAGGGAATGTTGTCTTCTATTTACACACAGCCAGTCTGCATTACACAGGAGAATGCCTTCTTCATACACGTCAGAGGGCATCCCAGGTGACTGGCCCCCTCTGTCTAGCAGTGTCCGTCACAGTCAAGCGGGATATGTAATGCAGGCACTCGTGTATTAGGGATAAGATCTCCTGGGATCTCCTGTATTAAGGATAACATCTCCTGTATTAAGCATAACATCTCCTGTATTAAGGATAGGATCTCCGGGGATCTCCTGTATTAAGGATAAGATCTCCTGGGTTGCAGACACTCCTGTATTAAGGATAAGATCTCCTGGGATCTCCTGTATTAAGGATAAGATCTCCTGTATTAAGGATAAGATCTCCGGGGATCTCCTGTATTAAGGATAAGATCTATTGGGATCTCCTGTATTAAGGATAAGATCTCCTGGGATCTCGTGTATTAAGGATAAGATCTCCTGGGGTCTTGTGTATTAAGGATAAGATCTCCGGGGATCTCCTGTATTAAGGATAAGATCTCCTGGGATCTCCGGTATTAAGCATAAGATCTCATGGGTTGCAGACACTCATGTATTAAGGATAAGATCTCCGGGGATCTCCTGTATTAAGGATAAGATCTCCAGGGATCTCCTGTATTAAGGATAAGATCTCCTGGGATCTCCTGTATTAAGGATAAGATCTCCTGGGATCTCCTGTATTAGGGATAAGATCTCCTGGGATCTCCTGTATTAGGGATAAGATCTCCTGGGATATCCTGTATTAAGGATACGATCTCCTGGGATCTCCTGTATACAGGATAAGATCCCCTGGCATCTTGTGTATTAAGGATAAGATCTCCTGGGATCTCCTGTATTAAGGATAAGATCTCCTGTATTAAGGATACGATCTCCTGGGTTCTCCTGTATTAAGGATAAGATCTCCTGGGATCTCCTGTATTAAGGATAAGATCTCCTGGGATCTCCTGTATTAAGGATAAGATCTCCTGGGATCTCCTGTATTTAGGATAAGATCTCCTGGGATCTCCTGTATTAAGGATAAGATCTCTTGGGATCTCCTGTATTAATGATAAGATCTCCTGGGATCTCCTGTATTAAGGATAAAATCTCCTGGGATCTCCTGTATTTAGGATAAGATCTCCTGGGATCTCCTGTATTTAGGATAAGATCTCCTGGGATCTCCTGTATTAAGGATAAGATCTCCTGGGATCTCCTGTATTAAGGATAAGATCTCCTGGGTATGCAGTCGGTGTTGTTGATGTTATTTATAAAGTGTCTTATAGTAACATTTCTCCAATTTCCAGTTATTTCCTCAATCCGCTTAGAGCAGAGGATGGAGCACAGTCACTTGGTAGAGGGGAGATCAGTCACTGACAAAGGGTAAATACAACACAAGGGGGCAGTCACCATTATATTATGGATAAACCAGGACTGCTGAGAGTGGGTGTCCACCGGCCTTGCCAAGGACTGGGGAGAGTGGGTGTCCACCGGCCTTGCCAAGGACTGGGGAGAGTGGGTGTGCAACGGCCTTGCCAAGGACTGTGGAGAGTGGGTGTGCACCGGCCTTGCCAAGGACTGGGGAGAGTGGGTGTGTACCGGCCTTGCCAAGGACTGTGGAGAGTGGGTGTGCACCGGCCTTTCCAAGGACTGGGAAGAGTGGGTGTGTACCGGCCTTGCCAAGGACTGGGGAGAGTGGGTGTGCACCGGCCTTGCCAAGGACTGTGGAGAGTGGGTGTGCACCGGCCTTGCCAAGGACTGGGGAGAGTGGGTGTGCACCGGCCTTGCCAAGGACTGTGGAGAGTGGGTGTGCACCGGCCTTTCCAAGGACTGGGGAGAGTGGGTGTGCACCGGCCTTGCCAAGGACTGGGGAGAGTGGGTGTGCACCGGCCTTGCCAAGGACTGGGGAGAGTGGGTGTGCACCAGCCTTGCCAAGGCCTCCCTAGATTTAACATTGGCATCAAGCCATTTTTTTTTTTTACCAGCCTTCCGGTAAAATACATGCTGGGTGGCAACCTTATGTTTGTGCAAGGATGCCAGCATTGTCCCATGGGCTGAGAAGAAAGTCCATATAACATCATTATACTTAATAGAGAGAGAATATCAGGGAATGAAGACGGGAATGTCAAACTTTAGGCCAAAGTAGCCGAGTTGGAAAAAATTCTCCCGTGCAGCTGAATGGGGGGGATTTTTCCAACTCGGCTACTTTGGCCTTCAATTTTACATTTCCTTCTCAATTCCCTCTTGATTGAGTAGAACCTAAAATCATTAAGCAGCTGTTTCTCTATATGTGGGTGATAAACGCACCAGAGCAGAGGAGAGCACCCTGCGGAGCGGCACACCCTGCGGAGCGGCACACCCTGCGGAGCGGCACACCCTGCGGAGCGGCACATATATTGCGACATATTGGTGTACACTGGGACATGTCAATGTTTTGGGTTGATTTCAGGTATTCTCTCACGTTGCAACGGGATCTCACTTTAAGTGGGCCTCAGACCGACAGGGAAAATGTAGCCAACACTCAAAGCGATTACTGGCTACATTTCACGAAATGATCTCGCGATCTTTTGACTGTCTATTAAGACCCTGATCAGGTCTCTGCTATTGTGCTCCTGGCTACGTTGTGATCAGTGGCCAAGAACAAAAAAGTGGCGTTTTGGTGCTTGCGTCTTCTGGGCGTCACCAAGGGGTTAAGGTGGGAAACAGAATCTTATTTACTAGTACAAGCAAAGTCACAAGGTCACGTGCATGTGATCTGGGTCAATCCGATCTCATGTGTCGCCCTCCAGCTACTTCTCCAGTGATGCAGACTCCCTGCTTTAAGTGGCGCAGTCACAATTCGAGAGAGATGTACCCCACTCCCGGTTTTTATTCGCCGCTGTCCATTACAATGAATACTGTGGATCAGGGACAGGTACGGACCACGGCTGTGGCGGACATTTTCAAACGTGAAAGGCACAAAGGTACATTTTAAATTAAAAACATAAAAATACCCTCCCTTTATTTAAAATCACAACGTTAATCAGCTGTTGATGATCGGTGTTGGGGATGGTTATCAGATAAAACATGGAAAAAAATGCATTGGTTGTTTTTATTTCCTGCCTCACCAACCAGATTGCGTCCACAGGACTTTCCCCAGCACCCAGATTGTATTCACAGGACTTTCCCCAGCAGCCAGATTGCATTCACAGGACTTTCCCCAGCACCCAGATTGCGTCCACAGGACTTTCCCCAGCAGCCAGATTGCATTCATGGGACTTGCCCCAGCACCCAAATTGCATGAATAGGACTTTCCTGTTGACTACTCCATAGACTTAACATTGGCAGCAAGCCATTTTTTTTACCGGCCTGCTGATAAAATACAGGCTGAGTGGCAACCCTATCTCTCGCTCACATATCTAAGCCCAAGGCCAGCCTTAAGTTTTCCGGCACACTGTGCGGGCCTTCCCCGTGGCGTCCCCCCCCTCATGCCTGTCTCTTCCCTCTCGATCCATGTATGTGTCTTTCCCTTCCCATTTTTGTCCCTTTCCTCTTCCTTGCCATGTCTGTCTCTCTCCAACTCCCCCATATCTGTTCTCTCTCCCCCATATCTGTTCTCTCTCTCCCCCTCCTCCCCTATATCTGTCCTCTCCCCCTCCTCCCCATATCTGTTCTCTCTCTCCCCCTCCTCCCCTATATCTGTTCTCTCTCTCCCCCCCTCCTCCCCATATCTGTTCTCTCTCTCCCCCCCTCCTCCCCATATCTGTTCTCTCTCTCCCCCCCTCCTCCCCTATATCTGTTCTCTCTCCCCCTCCTCCCCCATATCTGTCCTCTCTCCCCTCCTCCCTATATCTGTTCTCTCTCTCCCTCCTCCCCATATCTGTTCTCTCTCCCCCTCCACCCCCATATCTGTTATGTTGTGTGGTCGCACACCCCTAAGGCCTGCCCTGTCTAAGGGAGTCAAAGCTCTGACTTGTACAAACAAGCAGGGAGTGCAGGAAACAGCCTGAGAGGATGTTGGTGCTCCTGGCTGCCTCTCATCACAGACCGGGCTGGTGATCTATTTATCTCCCCAGCAAGCGCCTCTGGGCCGGCTCTGTGGAGCAATAAGCAGGCTTTCCTTTAAACTTTAATATGTCTCTGTCCATCTTTGTGGCGGACACTGCATGTCTCCGTCACGGACACCTTTGCCGGCTGTGGATGCACAGTGCTACCTTGCATGCTTAGAGCTGGTCGTGTACAAGGATACATTAGATGAAGGAGAGGGACAAGCAAGACTGAACCCCGGCCGGACTGGTTTAGATTCATAACAACTGGAACAGGGATGTGTTGAAAGTTGAACTTAATGGATTTTAGTATTTAAATCTAAATCAGTGGTTCCCAAACCAGTCCTCAAAGACCGTCACCACGCCACCTTTTATTATTATTTAAACACAACTGTTTAAATCCTGGAGGGTTGGCGGGGTGGGTAGAGGGGAGCGATGGGAGTCGGGCGTGAGGTCTGGGTTGGGAACTGCTGGTTTATATGAATGTACAAGCGTTGGGGTGAACAGGGGAAGGCGGTGGGGCGGATGCATCTTAATCTTTTGTACAGTGCCTGATTACACCTGCATTTGGGGTTTAATCCCTCTGTAATCAAGGTAGTTCCTATTCAATTCCCCTCCTTGAGTAACTAATTGGTTCCCTTTGGACAATCGCCATACACTTTCCTGTTTTGGAACCGTGGAGACACCTGCTGGTGGAATCCAAGTATTGCGCCGGTTCTTGACCGACATCTTAGATTGGTTTGAAATGTGTGCTTTTTCCAGTCTGTTCACTTCACTGGATCTAGTATTATAATATGGAATAGTAATATGGAGCATTTTGCAAATATTTGCATCCCCCCCCCCTTCCCCTGCCCGCCCCTGTTTTGCGTGTTTTTTTTTCCTTTGCGGTTTTCCAGTTGTGCTACTGTATTGTCATACATTTTTTTGTTCCCACGGTAAAGACTTTTGCAAACGTTTGGTGAAAATGAACTCTTATTCTCCCTGTGACTATGACACCTGCTTATAGAAAGGGTTAATAAAAAAACACCAGAAAAAGAATAATCGCAAACATGCCATTTTTATTCCCAATCTGCTCATATTTACTATTTGAATGTAAACATTTAAAAGGAGCAAAGGCCAGGGATCCAATGTCCGTGGTAAGGTTTGTGGGGGTCCAGAGAGCATCATTAAAGGGACTGTAACAGCCAAACATTACTTACACTGTGAATGTATAGAATACAAATGAATGAAAACTAATCTATACATTGTGTTAGCAGAACTGCAGCAAATGCATCAAATAAGAGAAATACATGTTCCAAGCATGTCTACTGCTTATGACATCACCTGTGGCAAGCCAAGGTGATGTCATAAACAGGAAACACCACAGACCTTTTTGAAACATATATTCTTTTATTTCATGCAAACACAATGTATAGATTTCTGCAAACAGCAAAATTGGTTTTGCCCATACAAGATTAATTTGCTTTTTGTTAGACAATGCTCTGTACGTATAGACCCCATGTAGGCAGCTTTACACATACTATAAAAGGGCAATGTATTTAATGCATGCGATCAAGGAATTGTACAATTGTAGTTAATTAACCCCCTTTTGGTTTGCTGGTTCCTGTAGCTGACGTTTGGTGACCTGACATAGCTAATAGAAAGCAAACTTTTAGAGTCACATGATCAACAGAAGTCCAACATTTAAAGGCAGAGGGGCATTAATTATGGGGTCAGTGTCCTATAGTGTGAGAGTGATTAAGCCTGGCATAAATCCAAAACTCACTTAATAATCAGTCAATCCCAGTATGACCACTAGAGGGCCCAACATGACTGAGTGGACAAGCAGGCGTAGAACAAACCTTCTATTAGAAGCAAAAATACACATTCTGTATTTTATTTGTCTTTTACTTCAACATTCTAATATAGAACACTTGTCTCCCCCCTGATTAAGATATAGTGGATTCTTTCATTAAGGAACTTCTATATAAAAGCCATAGTTCTTTATATTTACCAAAAAAATAAAATAAAAGCCACAGTTCCATTTCTTGGGAAGTATTTCTTTGAAGACCGCTGGGGGACTGGGTTATACTCCTCCCGGGCTCTCTTGAAAACAGATCATACACGTCCCGTGGAAGTGAATCAACCCTTGTGTCTATACTCCCGCCAGACTCCTTCCACGCCATTACTATGATCATTATCAGCGGCTGCCGTGTGTCTCAGATACGCTCACCAACAATAGCTCGCAATGCCTGGGTCAACAGCGGCGGAGATGTGACTCACTGACTTCAAAAGGGAAGGGACACTAAACCAAAGATGAATATTCTGTATCGGGGCGTCCAACATGCGGCCCAGGGGCCAAATGCAGCCAAGAAGCGGCGCTAACTCAATTAACTGCCCATATTCCCCTTTGCCCTATTAATGGGGTCGTTTTACAATAAAGTTAATTTAAACTTGCTTGGAACGGCATTTGTTCTTATATTTAGTAGGTCCCCTTTTGACACCAATATAGGCCTGACCCTGTCGAGGCATGGACTCCACTAGACCTCTGAAGGTGTGCTGGGGTAACTGGCACCAAGACGTTAGCAGCAGATCCTTTAAGTCCTGTAAGTTGTGAGGTGGGGCCTCCATGGATCGGACTTGTTTGTCCAGCACGTCCCACAGATGCTCGATTGGATTGAGATCTGGGGAATTTGGAGGCCAAGTCAACACCTTGAACTCGTTGTTGTGTTCCTCAAACCATTCCTGAACCATTTTTTGCTTTGTGTGGGGGAGCATTATCCTGCTGAAAGAGGCCAATGCCATCAGGGAATACCGTTTCCATGAAAGGGTGTACATGGACTGCAACAATGCTTAGGTAGGTGGTACGTGTCAAAGTAACATCCACATGAATGACACGACCCAAGGTTTCCCAGCAGAACATTACCCAAAGCATCAGACTACCTCCGCCGGCTGGCCAGCTGTCATAATGTTATGGCAGATCGATGGCCATATAGATGGGGTCTATTCACCAAATGGTGAATTGTGACAAATTGATAGCTGCCAACAGCCCCGTGTTTTTACAAGGTACTGGTTTATCTGAGCGTACAGATGCCCCTAATTGTGGAAATCTCCACTATGTAAAACAAGTTTGGGCTCCAGGAAAACTAATCTCGTTACGCAGACATGGCCACCTGTGTCCATTATGTTAGGCTAATTATAATGAACGTTAATTATAGGGCAGGTGTGTGATTGCTTTGAGTCAGCCGAGTATATGGCTTTCAATCAATAAAGAGCCAGAATTAAATCCAGTGACTCAGATACTCACATAACCGAATCTATACCATCAGCAAGCTCCCAGTAATGAACATTGGGTGTCTGTGCTATCTATACCATCAGCAAGCTCCCAGTAATGAACATTGGGTGTCTGTGCTATCTATACCATCAGCAAGCTCCCAGTAATGAACATTGGGTGTCTGTGCTATCTATGCCATCAGCAAGCTCCCAGTAATGAACATTGGGTGTCTGCGCTATCTATACCATCAGCAAGCTCCCAGTAATGGCCATTGGGTGTCTGCGCTATCTATACCATCAGCAAGCTCCCAGTAATGAACATTGGGTGTCTGCGCTATCTATACCATCAGCAAGCTCCCAGTAATGAACATTGGGTGTCTGTGCTATCTATACCATCAGCAAGCTCCCAGTAATGAACATTGGGTGTCTGTACTATCTATACCATCAGCAAGCTCCCAGTAATGAACATTGGGTGTCTGTGCTATCTATACCATCAGCAAGCTCCCAGTAATGAACATTGGGTGTCTGTGCTATCTATACCATCAGCAAGCTCCCAGTAATGAACATTGGGTGTCTGTGCTATCTATACCATCAGCAAGCTCCCAGTAATGAACATTGGGTGTCTGTGCTATCTATACCATCAGCAAGCTCCCAGTAATGAACATTGGGTGTCTGTGCTATCTATACCATCAGCAAGCTCCCAGTAATGAACATTGGGTGTCTGTGCTATCTATACCATCAGCAAGCTCCCAGTAATGAACATTGGGTGTCTGTGCTATCTATGCCATCAGCAAGCTCCCAGTAATGAACATTGGGTGTCTGTGCTATCTATACCATCAGCAAGCTCCCAGTAATGAACATTGGTTGTCTGTGCTATCTATACCATCAGCAAGCTCCCAGTAATGAACATTGGGTGTCTGTGCTATCTATACCATCAGCAAGCTCCCAGTAATGAACATTGGGTGTCTGTGCTATCTATACCATCAGCAAGCTCCCAGTAATGGCCATTGGGTGTCTGTGCTATCTATACCATCAGCAAGCTCCCAGTAATGAACATTGGGTGTCTGTGCTATCTATACCATCAGCAAGCTCCCAGTAATGAACATTGGGTGTCTGTGCTATCTATGCCATCAGCAAGCTCCCAGTAATGAACATTGGGTGTCTGTGCTATCTATACCATCAGCAAGCTCCCAGTAATGAACATTGGGTGTCTGTGCTATCTATACCATCAGCAAGCTCCCAGTAATGAACATTGGGTGTCTGTGCTATCTATACCATCAGCAAGCTCCCAGTAATGGCCATTGGGTGTCTGTGCTATCTATACCATCAGCAAGCTCCCAGTAATGAACATTGGGTGTCTGTGCTATCTATACCATCAGCAAGCTCCCAGTAATGGCCATTGGGTGTCTGTGCTATCTATACCATCAGCAAGCTCCCAGTAATGAACATTGGGTGTCTGTGCTATCTATACCATCAGCAAGCTCCCAGTAATGAACATTGGGTGTCTGTGCTATCTATACCATCAGCAAGCTCCAAGTAATGAACATTGGGTGTCTGTGCTATCTATGCCATCAGCAAGCTCCCAGTAATGAACATTGGGTGTCTGTGCTATCTATACCATAAGCAAGCTCCCAGTAATGGCCATTGGGTGTCTGTGCTATCTATGCCATCAGCAAGCTCCCAGTAATGAACATTGGGTGTCTGCGCTATCTATGCCATCAGCAAGCTCCCAGTAATGAACATTGGGTGTCTGCGCTATCTATGCCATCAGCAAGCTCCCAGTAATGGCCATTGGGTGTCTGTGCTATCTATGCCATCAGCAAGCTCCCAGTAATGGCCATTGGGTGTCTGTGCTATCTATGCCATCAGCAAGCTCCCAGTAATTGGGTGTCTGTGCTATCTATACCATCAGCAAGCTCCCAGTAATGAACATTGGGTGTCTGTACTATCTATACCATCAGCAAGCTCCCAGTAATGAACATTGGGTGTCTGTGCTATCTATACCATCAGCAAGCTCCCAGTAATGGCCATTGGGTGTCTGTGCTATCTATGCCATCAGCAAGCTCCCAGTAATGGCCATTGGGTGTCTGTGCTATCTATGCCATCAGCAAGCTCCCAGTAATGAACATTGGGTGTCTGTGCTATCTATGCCATCAGCAAGCTCCCAGTAATGAACATTGGGTGTCTGTGCTATCATTACCATCAGCAAGCTCCCAGTAATGAACATTGGGTGTCTGTGCTATCATTACCATCAGCAAGCTCCCAGTAATGAACATTGGGTGTCTGTTCTATCTATACCATCAGCAAGCTCCCAGTAATGAACATTGGGTGTCTGTGCTATCATTACCATCAGCAAGCTCCCAGTAATGAACATTGGGTGTCTGTGCTATCATTACCATCAGCAAGCTCCCAGTAATGAACATTGGGTGTCTGTGCTATCATTACCATCAGCAAGCTCCCAGTAATGAACATTGGGTGTCTGTGCTATCATTACCATCAGCAAGCTCCCAGTAATGAACATTGGGTGTCTGTGCTATCTATGCCATCAGCAAGCTCCCAGTAATGAACATTGGGTGTCTGTGCTCTGCAACCTGGGTAACTGAATATAACTTTCCCATACATATTGGGATATTTTCATTATATTGCATGTCCTTGCAGAGTAGTAGACCACAGTGGGACATGTGCACTCAGGGAGCGTCCATCTTGTATTTCCCCATTTAATACCCCATCTGAGGAAATTAGATTTGCCCTGGAACATTTAGAAGGCGGAGTGAAAAGAAGGGAAGCAGGGCAGGGTGGGGAAAACATGAGTTCTGCAAATAATGGTCTGAAACACAAAGGCACAACTGCAGGAACATTTAATGGGGCAAATCTTTTGAAAGTCAAAGGGGTCTTTAAACTGCCTGTCCCACCCAGCTTATTTTATGGATATAATATTACTTTTAAAAAGTTTACAGTTTTCCTGTAGTTTTACACTAAATATAATTTCACTGGGGCTTCAAGATTCAGTGACATCCAATCAGCAAGGCTTGTAGAGAGAGGCAGGACTGTTACTATAGCAACTGAAATATCACTATTACACTTCAGACACAGTAGGTGGACTGTACGACTGAATGACTGGACGACTGTACGACTGAATGACTGGACGACTGTCTGACTGTATGACTGGACGACTGGACGACTGTCTGACTGTATGACTGGACGACTGGACGACTGTATGACTGGACGACTGGACGACTGTATGACTGTACGACTGTATGAATGTATGACTGACTGTACGACTGTTTGACTGTACGACTGTTTGACAGTACGACTGTTTGACTGGACGACTGGGGCCTAGGACACTTCTTCGCCACATCTTCATCGCTGACAGTTCAGCGCGGCAGTTAGAACGCTGTACTGTCAGCAATGAGGCCGCGGCTATGTAAGATCTGACAGTTCAGCGCTGAACTGTCAGCTCTTACAAATGTACAAGTAAAAAGAAAATAACCCCCCCTAATAAATGATTCCCAAACCCCAATACTAACACTAAACACTAAACCCCAATACTAACACTAAAATTAACCCTAATACAAAAATTAACCCCCTAAACCCTAATACTAACCCTAATACTAACCCCCGAGCCATAATACTAACCCCCTAAACCCTAATACTAACCCTAATACTAACCCCCGAGCCCTAATACTAAAATTAACCCCCTAAACCCTAATACTAACCCTAAAACTAACCCTCAAGCCCTAATACTAAAATTAACCCCCTAAATCCTAATTCTAACCAAAGTAAAATAGCTAAAATACTTACCTTTAGCGATGAAATGTCCCGCGATGAAATCTCCAGCGACGATCTGTCTTGCTGTGTAGAGTCGGCGGTGAAGCGGCTGCGCGGAAGCAGCCGCGATGAAGAGTCCCATCCCCGTACGACTGTACGACTGTATGACTGTACGACTGCAGTGCTGAAATGTAAATATTAAATCAAGAGAAAATATTTATTAGCTACTGTATTCCCAGTGCATGACATACATGAAGCCACAAGGGGGGCTGGTGTTTTCCCCAAAGCACACATTTTGTAGGACTAATCTGGGGTTTGGGAAACCTGCTTTTATCTAGTTGCTTCTTATCTGCAACTCCCCTTATACTCTGTGCCATATATAGGGGTGATCTAAGTATTAAGTGAACTATCTATGGTGTTGAGGGGCCCCACCATCAGTGTCTAGTGCTGCCTTCAGACATCATTACAGAAAATAAGAGAACACAGACCTAATCTGTTTCCTCTAATGCAGTGTTTCTCAAACCTGTCCTCAGGACCCCCCAACCGTCCAGGATTTAGGGATTACCCAGTTTATTTAACTAAGAATATGTACACCTGGTGTGGTTCCCTAATCATTAAGCAATCATACCAGGTGTTCTACAAATTCTTAGGACAGGTTTGAGAATCACTGCTCTTATGTACAGTGACTGATAGACAGACAGAGGTAGACAAGCAGGACAGATATACTGACAGATAAGGTACAGAGATTGATAGACAGATATACTGACAGATAAGGTACAGAGACTGATAGACAGATATACTGACAGATAAGGTACAGAGACTGATAGACAGATATACTGACTGATAAGGTACAGAGACTGATAGACAGATATACTGACAAATAAGGTACAGAGACTGATAGACAGATATACCGACAGATAAGGTACAGAGATTGATAGACAGATATACTGACAGATAAGGTACAGAGATTGATAGACAGATATACTGACAGATAAGGTACAGAGATTGATAGACAGATATACTGACAGATAAGGTACAGAGATTGATAGACAGATATACTGACAGATAAGGTACAGAGATTGATAGACAGATATACTGACAGATAAGGTACAGAGATTGATAGACAGATATACTGACAGATAAGGTTCAGAGATTGATAGACAGATATACTGACAGATAAGGTACAGAGATTGATAGACAGATATACTGACAGATAAGGTACAGAGATTGATAGACAGATATACTGACAGATAAGGTACAGAGATTGATAGACATACAAAACAATTAGAAAGTGCTACATGCAAGAGCCTAGGAGTCGAGCTGCTGCCCACTCGCTGTTTCTGTACTACAACGACCATAATTCTCTGCCTTTCTGGAAAGCAGTTTGACGTCTAGGCAATAGGGCATTTGTGAAAAGTGGTGCAGCCCCTGCCCATTGAGCTAGAGTAGAGGGCAGCCTCAGGGACAATCGCCCCTTGCTCCCCTGGCCAGCCCTCCCCTGCTCTCTGGAGTTGGACATTGCGCAAGGTGTGATAGGTTCTCTTTGCAGGTGGGGTGTGAAGGCCAGAAACACCTTGATTTATACAGAGGATGGTCTTGCAGGGAGTTATAGGTGAGCACAGGTATTTATTATAGCCTCAAGGGAACAAAATAAGGTTTACAAATTATAATTCTTTTCAATCATTAACCAAACTCCTGAAATTCCCCTGTCCAAGGGCAGATCAGCTGTAACAACAACTGGTATTTAAACCTCGACTCTGGCATTTTAAAGATTTAAAGGGAATTGCTTTCTGATTCACAACCACAGAGAACAGGTAAGCTCAATGGATGAGACAGTCCCATGCTCTCCCAGCTTGGATAATAAGAGATAATTCATATATCATTCCCTCGCCATTCACCTGAATATTCCTTTGGCTGGTTCTGGGATCGGAAAATGGGTGTAAAAACCAAACAAAGATATAAGACTAAACATCAAATGAAGGTGGGGTAGATAACAAAATCCAGTGACATAGAATTAGGGTTAATGGCTTCTTTATTTCTGGGGGGCAGATGACAATTAAATGCCTCACCCCTCAGGCCTTTTGAATTTTGCTTGGAGCAATTCTTGTCAATCAAGCCAAGTCAAGGCTGCTGTATCTGTCATACTGCAGAGTGTCTCTAACTAAAGCTAAATGCAAAGAATATACTGGGAGGGTTTTTTGTTTAATGTGTCGGTCCTATAAGGGGGAATCTAGTCGACTTACATTTGTTGGCTTTGTCGTTCCCAATTTGGGGAGGGTCACTTTAAAATCTGTGACCAGAGGTGCATGAGATTTAAATAAGTGGAGCCCTTTGATGGATTTTCCCATCTAATTATTGGATCTGTATATCTGTGATATCAGTCACTACATCTCCTATATACAAAACACAGGCTGCAGTTAGTTATCACCTTTTCTTCTATCTCCTCCATAGATGTTACAATGGACCGTGGCTATATTTTCAGGGCTGCATATTATAATAACATGGAGACTGAACAGTGGTCTGTATTATACTCATTGCAGACCAAAGGGAGAGGTAGTCACCCCTGGGTCACACTCTGCAGGTTTGGGTTTGGGTACAGCCTATTCTACTGCCATCTAGTGTCAGCAACTAGAGAGACGGCCATAGTGACTGTAATGGATCGAAGAGAAATCCAGTTCATAACTGGGTAGTGTGCACCGTGCCAGGCAGGAGTAACTGCAGCAGTAATAAGAGAAAAACAGCTCCCATGAATCCCATTGATACTTCCCCTGGACATATCATATTACACCATATCATACTATATTATACTATATAACATTACATACTACTAAAATGTATCATATTATTATACCTGGATTGCCTGCTTAATGCCCTCCCCTCCTCCCCGGCAGATCAAGTTAATGATCTGAATAAATATAACAACCGTGCCTGTCCTCTCGCTCACAGATAGTTATTATGTCTGTTTTGTTATTTTACTATGTACTTCTATATTTCCTAATGTTCTGCTTGGGAGATTATCTCCATAAAGCAGATTATATTGCATTTATATCTCATACATCCACTGTATTAAGTACTAAGTGTGTTGAATGTAATGTTTGTAAATTAAAAAAAAGAAAAGAAAAAAAAAAAAAAGATAAAACAGCTGGGGTCACAGTAATATGTACAGGACGAAAGAGGGAGACATTTTTTAATGACTTTTTTTTTATTAATAATTAATTTTAAAAAAATTATAAAAAAAAACTTGTTTTTGTCTAAATAGACATATATGATTAACGAAAAAATTACTGGTGACTACAAAAAAAGAAATTAAATGTCACCATGTATTCCAAACGATCCCAATGTATCCACCGCCACTAAAACACCACCCACTTATCCTTCTGACATCAAGAGACAAGTGTAATTAAATTGTATCTGGATATATTTTTTTTCGAAATCCAAACCACAAAAATTATATTCCCAGTATCTTTACATATATTTCTCTTTTCAGAACACCAGAATAGCAAAGTTGAGGTTACAGTGTCTCAGTGAAGCAGTTGAGGTTACAGTGACTCAGTGAAGCAGTTGAGGTTACAGTGTCTCGGTGAAGCAGTTGAGGTTACACTGTCTCAGTGAAGCAGTTGAGGTTACAGTGACTCAGTGAAGCAGTTGAGGTTACAGTGTCTCAGTGAAGCAGTTGAGGTTACAGTGTCTCAGTGAAGCAGTTGAGGTTACAGTGTCTCAGTGAAGCAGTTGAGGTTACAGTGTCTCAGTGAAGCAGTTGAGGTTACAGTGTCTCAGTGAAGCAGTTGAGGTTACAGTGTCTCAGTGAAGTAGTTGAGGTTACAGTGACTCAGTGAAGCAGTTGAGGTTACAGTGTCTCGGTGAAGCAGTTGAGGTTACAGTGTCTCGGTGAAGCAGTTGAGGTTACAGTGACTCAGTGAAGCAGTTGAGGTTACAGTGTCTCAGTGAAGCAGTTGAGGTTACAGTGTCTCAGTGAAGCAGTTGAGGTTACAGTGTCTCAGTGAAGCAGTTGAGGTTACAGTGTCTCAGTGAAGCAGTTGAGGTTACAGTGTCTCAGTGAAGCAATGTTCTTGCTGATTCCAGTCACCATGGAAACCAATGGAATGTTCTTGCTGATTCCAGTCACCATGGAAACCAATGGAATGTTCCTGCTTTGCACCAGAATTGATGTTTATGCAAAATAAAAACTGTTTCTTTCCACAAATGTCCAAACTGTAGCGTGTGAATATCCACTTGGTGTGAGCGAGTCTGGACTGGTGGAAACCGCGGCACGATGTTTATATTGTTTGTTTAAGTGAAGGATGAAACCATAAAAATCACCGAAAGTTCAAATTCCATTGCGTGTAATCATCATCTCCGGCAGCAGGGGGCGTCCAGTGTGCGGCCCTTTACCAGCAAGGTGCGGCCCCCACCTGACTTAACTCATTATCCCTATAAATGGATCCTAATGTCTGAATATGGAGAATTTAAACTTGAATTTTGCGCTGCTTTTGAATTGCTGCTAAATTAGCAAACAGTTTCCTATGGCTCACAAACCATTTCTTCACCATTACTCTATATACAACAAATCATGCGGCCCACTTCAGTAAAAACATGGACGCCCCTAAAACACAGAGAGAGTATTCTCCTTCACAAATTGTTGTACTCACACTGGGTAACAAGAGCTGGTAAACTGGGTCTGGGGTGAGGATTAGAACTCTCATCCAGCGTTTATTTATCAAACCTCACATGTCTGTGGTGATCTTCCAGCCTCTGCGTCACCTTCTTATACATGCACACTTGCCGATAGTCCTGGATTTGAAGGGAAAAGCCCTGTTTCTTTGGGGTTGTCTCAGAAGGGTCACTTTTATTTTGGGGGGAGTGGCTGAAGGTGTTACTTGGGGTGGGACGTTATCAGAACATTTTCAGTGACTTTAGGGCAAATGATTTGTATAATTTGATAAAGTCTTTTAGAACAAGAATTTAATATTTTATTTACACAACTGAATAGAAAGACACAATGACTGCAGTTCAAACTCACTTTGTTGTGAGTTTTCTTGCTGTGGAGCTCTGTGATACAGATATACAAACCAAACATTCCGAGCTCCCAGACAAGAAGGCGGATTTGCAGGTAGGGGTTATCCTAGTTAGGGGTGAAACGTCTAAATGAGGCACTAAAGCTTTTATTTAACTTTTGCTTCACTGATAGACCCTATCAGCATGTGCTTAGCAAATCAGAGCAGGGGCTCTCTGCTCGCTTCTGTCTGGGGCCTGCCGGGGTCCGGGGGTCTTTCTATCTGCTAAAGCAGAGAGAGAATCTCATTTTCAAATGTCATCACCAGTGGGGACTGACCCCCTCTGATGGTGACATGTCAAAAAGAGTCTCTTTCTCGGCATTAGCAGATAGAAAGACCCCCGGACCCCGGCAGACCCCAGACAGAAGCGAGCAGAGAGACCCTGCTCTGATTGGCTAAGCACATGCTAAGAAAAACTACCACAACTAGAGGACATAGTCTTAAATTAGAGGGGCAACGATTTAAAAGTAATATCAGGAAGTATTACTTTACTGAGAGGGTAGTGGATGTATTGAATAGCCTTCCAGCAGAAGTGGTAGAGGTAAACCCAGTCAAGGATTTTAAGCATGCGTGGGATAGACACAAGGCTATCCTAGATATAAGACCGGGAACTGGGGACTAATAAAAGTACTCAAAAAAAATTGGGCAGACTAGATGGACCGAATGGTTCTTATCTGCCGACACATTCTATGTTTCTATGTTTCTATTGCAGTGGATTACAGATAATTATACAAGAACCAGTTTTTTTTATCCCTGATAGTTTTTGTAGTTTTATTGATAAATATGGCCAGGGGAGAGAGAATGGAGAGAAAGGACATCCATCCTTTTAAGGCATTAGATCATTAGTGAGGGCAAACAGAAAATAAATAATGTTCTTCTTGTTTGAGGATGAGGGGGGTCAATGTTTCTCAGAAATTTGGAGGAAAACAACACTTATGTTATTTTTATGTTCCTGTTTTTTTTTTCCAGGTCTTCAAATATTTAACACCCCCCCCCCCCCCCTCCTCCCTTCACCCCACTTCAACCCCTCCCTCTCATTTCCTCGGCGGGATATTTAAAGATGGCTGCCACCAGGTCAAGGGACCTTGGCATTTCCTTGGGACTGGCTAAGATTTCCTGTACACGGGGAGGGGAAAGAGGTGACAGGAATGGGACGGGATGGGAAGGGAGGGTTCCTGTCTCCATTTATATCCCGCACACTTACACACACGAGCAGGAATAGCAGAGGGGTCCACTAAGAGCAGGCCCGGGTAAGGGTAGTCTGGTATCAGCTGGGTAAGTCTGTGTGTAGACATGTCTCTGTGGACTTGGTTCCTTTACTATGTACGTTATTATTGGTTCACGTAGAAGCCGTGTACAGCTGTATGTTTGGGGCCTATGTGTGAGTGTAAAGGTCTGTCTTCTGATTCCTCTCTGCAGGTTGTGTATTTTCCTTTTTCGATAACAATGTATCTTTTGTGTTTCCCATTTCTTTGTACTCGTAGTCAAAATAAGCAGGAAAAAGAACCCAAACATTGTGTTTTATTAAAAAAAATTGTAGCAATTTTTTGCATTTTCTACAGAAATACACACAATGTAAATAAAAAAAATGTAGCAGAGGATGTGTAAGGTATGGTGTTGCAAGGAAAGGAGGTGAATATGTTGCTCACCTTTCATTGTAGATGAGATTGGATTATTTTTGGGGTTATTAATGGACTTTATGAGAGTATAAAGGACTTTATATCCCACAGACAATGGGGACAATCCCAGCCAGGATCAGCTGCACACGGACACCTGAATACTGGACAGCTTATTTGTGGAAGACTTAAGACCAAAGTAGCCAAGTTGCAGAAATTCTCTCATTCAGCTGAATGGGCCATATGTTTCTAATTTGGCTACTGTAGCTTTAAGTTTGGAATTCCATGCAGTTCGTCCCATTCATGGATAAAGCCCATAGCACAGTATGAACCTGTATCCTATATGTTCCCTGGCCCAGGATCCGTGGACGGATGTCGGTAATGACTAATCTTTAGACCCCCACGCATTGCAGAATCTCAGCAGCTGGAGTGCCAAAGGTTAGCCAATACAGATCCATGCCTGGAATTCTGTACATACACATGTACGCACATGGTGTCTCCCTTTTTAAATTAAATGATTTTTATTTAAAGAAAGTTCTATGAAGCCACGACTTTTTATCCCTTATTCTCTGGCTCATTTTTATTCCTATCTTTATGTACGTTTGTGTATGTTCTGTTATCTGTGTGGTATATTATCCTTATTATAAATGCTTATTTAAAATTGATTCATATTATGCCGGAACTGTACCCAGCATTAAGTAAATGTGAGAGTTGGGGTATCGGGTGGAAGATTTCTTTGTGTGTCCATGACCTGTTCTGTGTATACATACGTGTTCTAGGCGTATGTTTGTGGGTTACGTAATGCCTCTGTAGATCTGTGTAACCAATATATTATATTATATTACCCAGGAAATACTTGAAAATAGGAGAAATCTCAATGTATCCTTTCCTGGTAAATTACTTTAGAAATAATTAATAATGCATTTAATAGGAGAAAAACATGCATTCAAAACCTCCCAGCTTTATTGTTAAGCAGTAACACAAACAAACTCTGTTATGGGTTATAATAATATTAATGTCATATTTGTATACTGGTATATACCTGGTTATAGGTAACATTTGTAGTCACAGGAAGGGCACATGCAGCGTGCACAGACTGCATGTAATAAAGCAGTCAGTGAACATGTGAGTACGTAGGACCGTGTAAATGTGTAAAATACATGTATGTTTAGTATACTGCCGCATCATTTATGTAGTTTTCCATTGTCACAGAGGTCAGGGCCGGTGATTGTGAACATGTCAGGTCTGACAGAATCCTTATCACACACAGATATGCACAAACAATTCAAAAGGGAAATCCTAATTTAGAACATACAGTCCCATTCATTTCTTGACAACTCGGCACCCGGTATTATCCAATCTAAGCAGTGGCCTGTGATTAATTAATCAAAGGGAAACGTAAGAATCAGACATTAACAGCCGATCTGGTCAGACAGGGAAGCCGGGGAATTCTCCTATTAATGTCTGAGTTTTGCACTTTCTAGTTCCCCTCTCGGATCTGTTTAGTAAATAGCAGATAATACATGGTCGTGTGTTGGGCTGTAGCGGGGAGGGTGGTAAAGGTTCTAAAAGTGAAGTATTTACTATTGAAACCAATAGATTCTTCCTGTTTTTAGTCCGTGTTTAGACCTTTACCCCAGAACTGAGTTTATAAATATCCCCCCATGTATCACACTAATTTCCATAGACCACATCTCCCTCCATTTCTTTAGAAAGTGCCGTTCAGTTCCCTGACCTCAGTGGCTTTGTTAGGTTAATTTAGCATTACTTGTCTTCATCGGTAGAACATTCTACACATTATTTCGTATTCAGTCTGCTGTATAGGGCTCATTATACAGAGTTATCTTGTATTTGAATCAATGGGGGATCTGTCTAAAGGATGGCGCTGTGTTATGTCTAATCCTGATTCCTTTAGTCAGGTTTTTGCCTGTATTGTATGTATACAACTGTCACAATGCATAAGAAAAAAAAAGGGCAAAATACTTTTTATTCTCAAAATGTGACGTTTTATCCTCAGTATATGATTTTTTTTATCCTCAGTGTGTCTGTGACGCCAAAATAATTGCGTAAGAATTGGTCCGCAGATTATGCGTTTAAAAAAAAGTCTCAAAATTATGCCTAATTAGATCACTTTATTGGACTACAACTCTCAGCCAGTCCTGATCTAGCATGATCTGCTCTGAACAATAACTCACAAAAGAATAAAAAAGTCGCATATTGAGGATAAAAAGTCGGATTTTGAGGATGAAAAGTCACAGTTTTGCTCCCATGTTTTTCTTTTGTATAAAACCCATTCAGACACGTTAATAAATATACCACACTGGCACAAGAGCAAAAACCTGAGTGTAAGAATCAGGATTCAACCTAAATCAGTGGCACTACTTATACATAGAGCCCCACTCACATTTACTCTCTAGGACCAAACCCCATGTTTTGAAGATAGCCAATGAAGGACTAAACGCATGTTAGATTCCTTCTCTAGAGCTGAACACGATGCTCGAAATGTGATTTTCCAAAAACAATAAATACATAGAGATGTGAGCTCCAGAACTAGATGTGAGCTCCAGAACCAGATGTGAGTTCCAGAACCAGATGTGAGCTCCAGAACTAGATGTGAGCTCCAGAACTAGATGTGTGCTCCAGCACTACATGTGAGCTCCAGAACCAGATGTGAGCTCCAGAACTAGATGTGAGCTTCCAGCTGGGTTTTCTAGAACTGGCTGCGACCAAGGTAACATTTACTGACCCTGTATTAAAAGTGTAAACATTTCCACTGAAAGTTAAACTTATCAAGATAGCTGAAAAGCATATGAATAATATAATATTCTAGATCACATGTATAACTTCTCCCTAATAACCCACCACCCTGGTTACAGACTGATATTCCTCTTAAATTATTGTAAAACCAAGATCATGTACAATTACTGAGAGCTAGCAACCTTGGTCAGGATAATGTAAATCTCTTACAAGTAAACTATAAAATCACTTAAGTTTTTTATTCTACGTCTGCCCATATCTTACTGCCTCGGAGCACTGCTTGCCATTCACTAGTATGTCATCTGATTTTGCTCTTTAGTACATTTTTTTTAATTGCAACATTTAATATTTTTTTTATTATTAGATTTATATTTATTGTTTAATAGTAGCTTTTAATTCTGTTTTGAAACACGAGTCACCTGTCCGCCTACCCTAGGTTAAGGGCCACAAGTCTTTCTCTTTGTTCAGGAGTTTTGTCACACAGGGGGTTCTGTATAAATAGTTTCACTGGTTTATGTTTAATTCTGATTCCTTCAGTCTGGGTTTTTCTCTGGCTCCGGTGTGGTCTGTATAAACCTGTCACAACGGGTTTTATACATAAGAAAAAAGGGGCAAAACTATCACTTTTTATCCTCAATATGTGACTTTATATTCTCAGTATGTGACTTTATATTCTCAGTATGTGACTTTATATTCTCAGTATGTGACTTTTTATTCTCTATATGTGACATTTTATCCTCAATATGTGACTTTATATTCTCAGTATGTGACTTTATATTCTCAGTATATGACTTTTTATTCTCAATATGTGACTTTTTATCCTCAATATGTGACTTTTTATTCTCAGTATGTGACTTTTTATTCTCAATATGTGACTTTTTATACTCAATATGTGACTTTTTATTCTCAGTATGTGACTTTTTATTCTCAATATGTGACTTTTTATTCTCAATATGTGACATTTTATTCAGTATATGACTTTTTATTCTCAGTATGTGACTTTTTATTCTCAGTATATGACTTTTTATTCTCAATATGTGACTTTTTATTCTCAATATATGACTTTTTATCCTCAATATGTGACTTTTTATTCTCAATATGTGACTTTTTATTCTCACTATGTGACTTTTTATTCTCAATATGTGACTTTTTATCCTCAATATGTGACTTTTTATTCTCAATATGTGACTTTATATTCTCAATATGGGACTTTGTATTCTCAATATGTGACATTTTATTCAGTATATTACTTTTTATTCTCAATATGTGACTTTTTATTCTCAGTATATTACTTTTTATTCTGAATATGTGACTTTTTATTCTCAATATATGACTTTGTATTCTCAATATGTGACATTTTATTCAGTATATTACTTTTTATTCTCAATATGTGACTTTTTATTCTCAGTATGTGACTTTATATTCTCAGTATGTGACTTTATATTCTCAGTATGTGACTTTTTATTCTCTATATGTGACATTTTATCCTCAATATGTGACTTTTTATTCTCAGTATGTGACTTTATTCTCAATATGTGACTTTTTATTCTCAATATGTGACATTTTATTCAGTATATGACTTTTTATTCTCAATATGTGACTTTTTATCCTCAATATGTGACCTTTTATTCTCAGTATGTGACTTTTTATTCTCAATATGTGACTTTTTATCCTCAATATGTGACTTTTTATTCTCAATATGTGACTTTTTATCCTCAATATGTGACTTTTTATTCTCTATATGTGACATTTTATCCTCAATATGTGACTTTTTATTCTCAGTATGTGACTTTTTATTCTCAATATGTGACTTTTTATTCTCAATATGTGACATTTTATTCAGTATATGACTTTTTATTCTCAATATGTGACTTTTTATCCTCAATATGTGACTTTTTATTCTCAGTATGTGACTTTTTATTCTCAATATGTGACTTTTTATCCTCAATATGTGACTTTTTATTCTCAATATGTGACTTTTTATCCTCAATATGTGACTTTTTATTCTCAATATGTGACTTTATATTCTCAATATGGGACTTTGTATTCTCAATATGTGACATTTTATTCAGTATATAACTTTTTATTCTCAATATGTGACTTTTTATTCTCAGTATATGACTTTTTATTCTGAATATGTGACTTTTTATTCTCAATATATGACTTTTAATCTCAATATATGACTTTTTATTCCAATATATGACTTTTTATCCTCAATATATGACTTTTTATTCTCAATATGGGACTTTTTGTTCAGTGCTGATTATAATATAATTATAATCTAATAAAGTGATCTAACATAGGCAGAATTTAGTAACTTATTTCATTCATTGCCTGCGACCAAATACTGATACAGTAATTAGATCGATCTTTTTATTATGCCGCAGTTGGCGCACAGCGGCTTTTTTTCTGGCGCAAATCATTTTTATACGTAGGGGTAGACGAGGATTGTGGCCCATTTGCCTTACATTTCTGACAGAAACAGCTTTATACGTAACCTCCATTATACTGTATTGATCCATACACTTTATGGGGTCCAGCTGCCAGTACAGTCTTTAGTAAATGTAATGCTGTTACCATAACAACAGTCCTGCCTATCTCCCCTAAGCCCCTCCTTATTGGCCAGGTGTAATTATATTAAATGTAAAGCTAAATTACAGTAGTTTTTATTTTTTTTTTACAGCCTTTTTTAAAGTGGTTGGGTTCTCACTAATCAATCCATATAAATAAACCGGTTTAAGTGATCTGTTAAGGTGATTAAGTTTGTGAGATATTATTAAACCCATCTGTTTATTTAGTAAATTTCTTCTTTCCGTGGTGGTTTAGCACCAGTCCCATGCATTTCACCATCAAGGCTTAATCATAGGAAGAATTCAATCTGTGTATGATTAATCCTTGACGGTGAAACGCGTCAGACTGCTCCTTTCATGCCGCGATGGTTTTCATACATTTATTACAATAAAGTCTGCATTTTTATTAAGGCCATGGACTCCGGTGACGTTATATAATGGATTGCCACAACTGGTTTTGCTAATGCCTGTGATAGTTAACGTTATAACGGTTGAAGGTACTCTTAAATTTATTGTTTTTTGCTATACTTGGTGATTTGCTGCCCTGCTACTGACTTTGATATTTAGCATCATTACACGTACAGTGAATCACCTGGAAGATATTCTCACCAATAAACATGGCAACCTTTGGGGGTATTGTACGACTATTACATGAGTCTTGGTGGAGTGAGGAGTGTGTCTTGAGAAATCTATCTCAGTTATTAGGGTCGGGAGAGGTTATATGTTTGTTGTGTTAATACATTATCAAATATTGCATTATACTTTTGATCTCTCTTAATAGGTTTATGTTTTGTCAGCAGTACATTTTTGATATAGGGTCAGTAAATGTTCCTTTCATCAGCTTCGACATCCTTCATCACAACCTGTTCTAGAAAATCCATCCGGAAACTCACGTCTAGTTCTGGAGCTCACATCTCTATGTATTTATTTTTTTTTTGGAAAATCACATCTTGGGCGTTGTGCTCAGCTCTAGAGAACAAATCTAGAGCGTTTAGTCCTTTAGTAAGTATGGCGTTTGGTCCTAGTGACTTCATCTGGACTCAATATTATTCCAAAACAGTGTTACTCTACCAAAGCCCTATGTTTATCCACTCTGGGCATCAGCCAAGGTGTTGACCCCCAGTTGTAGCTTGAGATGTCCATTACCTTATAGTATTTCTTGTCCTGGAGGTTTTTTGGGAGTCCTCTACATAAATGCAGTCCTTTTCCTCTAGCGATATCCCTATGATAGGCCACTGCAGTCCTTTTCCTCTAGCGAAATCCCTATGATAGGCCTCTGCAGTCCTTTTCCTCTAGCGATATACCTATGATAGGCCTCTGTAGTCCTTTTCCTCTAGCGATATCCCTATGATAGGCCGCTGCAGTCCTTTTCCTCTAGCGATATCACTATGATAGGCCGCTGCAGTCCTTTTCCTCTAGAGATATCACTATGATAGGCCGCTGCAGTCCTTTTCCTTTAGAGATATCACTCTGATTGGCTGCTGCATTCCTTTTCCTCTAGCGATATCACTCTGATTGGCTGCTGCATTCCTTTTCCTCTAGCGATATCCCTATGATAGGCCACTGCAGTCCTTTTCCTCTAGCGATATCCCTATGATAGGCCTCTGCAGTCCTTTTCCTCTAGCGATATCCCTATGATAGGCCTCTGTAGTCCTTTTCCTCTAGCGATATCACTCTGATTGGCTGCTGCATTCCTTTTCCTCTAGCGATATCACTATGATAGGCCGCTGCAGTCCTTTTCCTCTAGCGATATCCCTATGATAGGCTGCTGCAGTCCTTTTCCTCTAGCGATATCCCTATGATACTACGCTGCAGTCCTTTTCCTCTAGCGATATCCCTATGATAGGTTGAAAGGCGCATCCTTTGGGGCCCTGGGCCGTGTGCCATTGTTAAAAAACATACAAATGCAAAATAAACATGGTTCGAATTCTAAATATTAAATTATGAGTTATATTTGAACAAAAGTCTCATGACTGTCACATGTATCTCTTTGCTATTTGAACACGTTCTGTGGAGTAAATATTCCATTTAACGTTTGTTAAAAAGATAATCCCCGGGATGAAAGAACTGGTGCCATGTGAACTGCTCTGCAACTGACATACCTCAGCTAATAGTAGAGTGGTGGGACACAGCATGCTTTAATATCCTTGGAGTATGTGGCTGTGCATGCGTAATAATATTCAGGCTCTAGGGGTACTGGAATGGGTGTGGTTTAGCGAAAGCCCCACCCATTTTCGTCAGTACCTGTTTTTTTGTTTCTTTTGTCACTTGCACTTTCCAGTTCTATTACCCTTTCCTACTTCTTTTAGCCAGAGGGACTCGGAAAGACTGCGGAGATGAATCCGCAGGACCACCGTCATTCTTTGTCAATTCTAGGGCAATGTTCTAAAAGTTTTCTTAACTGTCGGAACATTCTTTCAGTTTCCATGGTGACTAGGGATGCCACCCTTTTCCTCAAAAAAATACCGGCCTTGCTATTGGCTCCATAGACTTAACATTGGCAGCAAGCCATTTTGTTTACCAGCCTGACGATAAAATACCGGCTGGGTGGCAACTAGACATGTGCAAAACTAAAATTTTAGTTTCATTTTCGTCCATTCGGACAAAAATGTTATTTATTTCGTCTAAAACGAATTTCGTTCATTACTGCATTCGCTTCAGACGAAATTTGTTCATTATTTTCGTTTCGTTTTATTCATTGGTCTTATAGAATACGTGTAATACTATTGGCTTTCTATAAACCGAACAAGAGCCCCATTCATAAGAAACACGTATTCTATAAGCCGAAAGTCTATAAACCGAAGGTCGTTCGGTTTATAGACTTTCGGTTTATAGAATACATAGAATTACATAATGAACAAATTTCGTCTGAAACGAATGCAGTAATGAACGAAATTAGTTTTAGACGAAACTAAAATTTTAGTTTTGCACATGTCTAGTTGCCACCCAGCCGGTAGAATACATAGAATTACATGTATTCTATAAACTGAAAGTCTATAAACCGAACGACCTTCAGTTTATAGACTTTCGGCTTATAGAATACATGTAACACTATTGGCTTTCTATAAACCGAACTAGAGTCCCCATTCATAAGAAATTCTTATGAATGGGGACTCTCGTTCGGTTTATAGAAAGCCAATAGCATTACATGTATTCTATAAGCCGAAAGTCGTTCATTATGTCGGTTTATGGAATGTATGTAATGCTATTGGTATTCTATAAACCGACTTTATTTCGGTTTATAGAATGCCAATAGCACGAATGGACGAATGATTTTCGTTTATTAACCATTCGTTCATTCATCTTTCGTTAGTTTAGCATTTTCGTTATTCGTTTTTCGGACGAATGGCAACCCTAAGGGTAACTGCTCCACTTTTAGAGGTTTGCCCAGAATGGACTTTTAGAAACGACTCCCAAAAATCCATCCATTCAGATCCAATCAATCAATGTGATCCAAACATTATAACAGAAAACAGATCCACTGACGTCTATGGCAGCTGCAGAACCTCTTGAGAACGGAGCCCGTCTGATTCCTGAACATTAAACCCCATAATGCGTCACATATTGGAATATTAAGGAAGTATTGGTCTTTATTGGCGGCTCGTGTGATAGCTTTGCTCTGTGGATTTCCCCTATGCTGGATGTTTGCTTGCTTGGCTGTGTGCTTGCTTTATAAGCTGTTATTTCCAGTGCAGAGTTCAGTGGGAGGGAACTGGTATCAGTAGCTGATTTGGCAAGTGAGCATTTAATTCCCCTGCCAGGGAGAGCAGTGCTTCAGTGACAGAGCTGGGTGTATCTTCATGGCGCAGATTTAGAGCCAGCTACATGTCCCTTCTGGGGGGCAGGATGGAGTTACAGAGCCCACAAAGAGGCAGTAATGACTGAAAGGATCTACAGATCCAAGGTAAGCAAAGTACAGGGCAGGGGAGATCACTGTAAGCAGGGCAGGGGAGATCACTGTAAGCAGGGCAGGGGAGATCACTGTCAGCAGGGCAGAGGAGATCACTGTCAGCAGGGAAGGGGGACTCACTGTCAGCAGGGAACGGGAGATCACTGTCAGCAGGGCAGGGGAGATCACTGTCAGCAGGTCAGGGAAGATCACTGTCAGCAGGGCAGGGGGACTCACTGTCAGCAGGGCAGGGGGACTCACTGTCAGCAGGGAATGGGGTCTCACTGTCAGCAGAGAACGGGAGATCACTGTCAGCAGGGCAGGGGAGATCACTGTCAGCAGGGCAGGGGGACTCACTGTCAGCAGGGCAGGGGGACTCACTGTCAGCAGGGAAGGGGGACTCACTGTCAGCAGCAGGGAGCTCACTGTCTCACCTGTCCCAGAGATGTTGCATTAAGCATGGGATAACATATCATTTTATTTCTTATTAATTAAGATTAATCATGTCTTGATCCGAAAAGGCTTAGCCAGGGGAAGTAAAGGTGAAATGACAGGGGAAGGCATCTGATATATATATAAATCTTATTGAACCTTGTCTTATTTACTGGATAAAACACGTGTATCCCATGCATATTTAAATAACTTCACTGTATTAACCTCTACCACTTCACCTGGAAAGCTGTGAATCCATGCATCCACCACTTTCTCAGTTAGGTAATATTTTATTTATTCAGTCTTCAGCTTTTACAAGACAAGCATTAGCACTATGCTACATCACCTTCCTTATATAAATGTTCCTATCCTCTCTCACTTTCACCCCCCCACCCCCGCAGGTTACACATAATGTGGTAATTATTTGCATCTCCTAAACCAGTTCTGTAGGATAGTAAGTTAAAGATCTCAAAGTGCCAATTCCCTGAGATTATTCTACCCTCTCCTATTTGCATTGCAGACTCGGATCCCCTTCTCTCTGTTATTGTTCCCTTTCCTTTTGTTGCCCCATCTCCGTGTCCCCCTGTGTGCCCCACTTACCTCCATGTATGATGATGGCTCCCAAGTGCCACAGATGGAACCTGTGCCATAGATGCGCCCTCCCAGGTGTATGCCCCCTCTCAGCAGGCCTCTGCACTCTCTCTCCAGAGTATAACGAGGCTCTGTCTATTTGCCCAACACAATGAGCAACTAACAAGTAAGAAATACTCAGCACAGCATCTCTACAACATAACTGGAAGCCAGGGAAGGTACAGGTAGAGGCTAGCTCGCCCCCCCCCCCCCCCCCCCATATCTCCCCCTGTGTCATCCTGTTCTTGCTTTCAGCAATATTGTTTTTGTGGAAATGGAAGAGAGATTACAGTGATGGCTCCTTGAATCAGATATATTAAAAAGTGAAAGTAAACTGCCTACACGCGTATCATCGAGCCAAGCTTTGCTCCCAAGGACACGTTGTCTTGTGTAATATAGATTGTCTTCCTGTACGAGTTTATATTACTACAGAAGGCAGCGAAAGTATTTTATAAAACTATAGTAAAAACAAAAAAAAAGCTGAATAAATTTCAAATCCCGGGTTCCAAGAATTTCACTTGTGGGCTTCTAGGGAGCCATTTATTAATTGTACATTATTATTATTTGTTTATTTATAAAGTACCAACATATTCCAGAGCACTGTACAACAACAAAAACCATGCAAAACACAGAGAAGGTAACAAATTAAACAAATGTGAACAGAAGGTCCATTTCAAAGGAGCTTCCATTGATTATTTTTTATATATTTATTGGTTCATCACTCAAGCCGTAAAAGGTAATAGTCTTAGTGCATTATTTTTGGTTTGCAGGTATATACTGTTTATTATCCCCAGCGAGTATGACACTTTAAACTCTGTAATAAATTAATTTACTATTTCTCGTAGGTCTGAACCATGCCAGGATCAGCCCCAAACCCTTTTGATGAGGACTCCACCATGGACCGTCCCTCCCCCGAGGGGGGAAACCCATTCCTTGAGGATGAAATGGAAGGAAAGAGAGAGTCCCTGGGAACAGACTCAAAGCGCAGGGGAACACTAGAGAAGATTGCCGGGCTCTCTCCATTCTGGAAAGGGGGTAAAAGTCTTTTGGGAGGACGCGGAACCCCCGAGAAGAGGAGAGGCCGGCGCAAGTCAGAGGACGTCAGCCTGTTGTCGCTTGGGCGCAAGAAAGAGTCAAGCGGAGGAGAAGAGGAGGGAGGAGGTCCGGGTGGTGGGTCGAAACGCCTTTCCTTCCTGTGGCTCGGTGGAAGTGGTGTCAGCGGTGGGAACCGTTCTCGTCGGGAGTCTATGGTGGAAGCAGTGCCAGAGAGGAACGAAATGGTGGGCGAAAGTGAGAAAGTCCGAGAGCCACTCTCAGGTGAGGAAATCCAGATCTGCTCTTACCCAACGCTAACCAAGGCCACCTAGACCATGATGGAAGGTTGCACACTTGACTGGGCACTTAAAGTGATAGTAACAGCTCACTGTGTACAGTTAGGCGCCTCTTTCAATGTGATGGTCCTTTTGTTTAGACAATAGTTCCAGGCTATTTCACATACAAATACGTCTTAAAGCTGACATGTTAACAAAATGCATTGGTTTGATTATGAACAGTATTTTTTGCCCAGCACTTACCGTAAACATACACATTTTGCAGGATTTCTCCAGGGGATTGCTCCTTTCCATGTTGATGTGTTGATAGATTTGAAATAGGCATTGCCCAGAGCACTTTTAAAGCGGCCCCGGTGGCCGCGTCCTTAAAGCCGCCCCAGCAACTGGATCCTTAAAGCGGCCCCGGCGGCAGCGTCCTTAAAGCCGCCCGGTACTGGATCCTTAAATCGGCCCCGGTGGCCGCATTCTTAAAGCGGCCACCGCGGCCGCGTTCTTATCACCTGCTTCGGCCCCAGGGATGACGGCCTACTGGGATTTTTCCCAGTACATTTTTCCCATAGATTTTTCCCGTCCGGCCCTGCTGGGAGCCAATCAAAGCGCTTAAAGCACATATCTGCAATGACTTACATGCAATCACATGATCCCCACTTTTATCTCTAAAATGAACTTAACGGGACTGAATCACCAGAATATGGTTTTTACTGTGCATGTAGAGCATACAAAATAATTGAAAATGATCTATAAATTGTATTAGCAAAACTGCAACAAAAAAAAGCCTAAATTAGGAGAAAAATGGGTTTTAAATGTGTCTGTCTCCTGCTTATGACATCACCGGTGGCACATTATGCAAATGAACTGCTTTTTAATGGGAAATGTGTAATTTGCATACCGTGCCACATGTGATGTCATAAGCAGGAGACTCCGCAGGCCCATTTAAAACCCATTTTTCTCCTAATTTAGACATTTGCTTGCAGTTTTGATAATACACAATGTATATATCATTTTTTTATGCGCTACATGCACAGATGTTCAGGTGATACAGCCCATTTAATTTGAATGTTGACTACCAGTTTCAGAAGAACTTAAGATTGTCCCCCCTAGGGAAAGTAGATGATTGATGGCAATCAATTTGAAATAACCAAACGTTTCTCTACATCACAGTTCTAGAAATACTCCACCTGATCCAGCACAGGGACCTGCGCTCAGCCGACCAGCACATTATAGAACTGGAGGCGGAATGCGACGGGGGAGGGAGTCCAGACGGAGTTCTGAAAAGCCCCGGGCGGCAGGCAAAGGATGTGACCCTCCTGTACGAGGCACTGATGAAAGAAATGTGGGCAGTGGTGGAGGAATCTCTTGACAACAAGGGGAAACATGCAAAACTGGATGAAGTCATTGGGGTTATCCAGCAAGAAGAGGCTCGGGAGAGGGCTCTGGGGAACAAGGATATGAGAAAACATTGGGTGGAGGCGGTGGGCAGGAGCGTGGACCAGCGGCTAAAGGGCAACGTGGAGGGGAAGATGGGGTCACTGTCATCGCAAGCCGACAGGGTCAAAAGGACGGTGGTGGAAGATCTGACAACAGTGAAGAACAATCTGGTGAGATGCAGGTCATGGTCCCAGAGGATTTAGGAGGATCATGTCCTATATACACAGGACACGTGATAAGAATGTAAAACATTCCCCGTGGGGTGATACTGTTACAAGGACAGGTGTGGCATTCAAATATGCCAATTTCCCCCAGGCTGACGCAGTTAGGCCGACAGAGGGCAATTTTTTTATTAATTTACAATCGGCAGCAGCTAACGCTACTACTTCTTTGTCCCCAGGTCTGTTCTTACCCCAGGGACTTTGAAGTTTTCCGAATCTATCTCTCGGCTTACCACAGAGGCGTGGCGAAGTGGCTGAGCACAGCGGCCAAGCCCAATCTGGAAACCAACGAAATTTACTTCATTCTAGACTGGAACAGTAACGTCTATTGCAGGTCAGTGCCGGGGGCATTCGTAACGGGATTAAGGGTAGCATCTGCGCTTCCACGCTGGAGTGGAGGGAGGCTAGTGACAAAGTGGTGCGTAGGGTGCAATCAAAGAAATATCATCCTTGGGTCTTACTGGATAACACAAAACACCACAGATCATGAAGTCCTTTCAGAGACAACGGTGGAGCATCGTAAGAGATTGGTGGAAGAATTATGGAGAACAAAGTGGGGAGTGTCATAGGGGGAGAGGTGTGGAAGGGGGGCAGTACAGGTTTGGCAGTGTTCTAGTAAGAGGGATGTGTGAAGTTGTGGGCTCAGGGTAATAATACGCAGTGATATCAGAATTTGTAGTAATGTCTATCTCCCCGCAGGGATATCCTCTCACGGCCTGAGATTTCCCTCCTGATTAACCCCTCAGAGTTGGGTCCGCTCCTACCGCCCGACATAAGGAGGATGCTGGAGGAGCAGTGTGTGGGTGCTGTACAGGTAACGCCCACTAAGTAAGAATCTGTAAATCACCGCTTGTGAAGTCCACTTCACGCGCTTCATCGTGGCCTGACGCATTCCGCCCTAACTTTCCTCTCCAGCTCCGGGTGACCCAAAGGTTAGAAGAGGAGTTAAAAGCGGAGCAAGAGCGCTGGAAACTGGAGGCCAGAGCCGAGGAGAGCTTTATCAATTTTAGCGGACGTGTGATCCAGGTAAATTTTCACATCTCTGATATACAATCTGAACGAAGCCTTTCAGATCATGGGAAAAAAAATACATTTATCCATGTGAGTCGGTGCACTGACCACCACTCTTCACCACTCAGTTACTTACTCAGTTACACCTCTGACCCTCTAATTTAAGCCTTGTCCTAGTGTTTTTAACCCTTTTAACTTACTCTGCTCCAGAGATACTGTACCCCCTGTGTACAATATTGCAAATTAGGTCTCACTTTTGCTCCATACATGGCATCTTTCTACTGCTACCTCCTCTGCCCATACAACCCAGCAGCATTCTGCTAGCATTTCCAGACGCTCTGCTACATTGCATGCTTACCTTTAAGTCATTGTCATATGATGTACAGACCTAGATTGGGTTGAGCCCCTCTTTAATGCTCTTTCTCTTAGATAATGAGGCCTCACGTGGACAGAGCGCCTGCGATAAATGAAGGGTTTGGAGTCATGATGTCTCAGTCGTGCCTCGGCTGTTTCTCGGAGTTCCTGTACAGGTAACAGGGTACCGCTATCTCTGGGCTAAGCACTGAAGATGAATGGCTAGCTAGCTAGACTGGGGTGTTAATGCCTCACTTACTATGCAGAGTGTGTCACTTTAGATGGCAAAAGACTGGTACCAGGGAGTGTGGCACTGCCATGGGCGAACATATGTCATATCCCCACACAATTAGCAGGGAAAGGCAAAGTGTCTGTACAAGAACACCAATGTCCATTGCAAGGTCAGTGAAGGTTAAATAGAACATAATTAAGGTCCAGTGCTGGTGCCTAACCCTGCCATGAAGCCATGGTATAGGTTTGGACTTGTCCTGCCAACACAATAACGCATACATGCATATAGCCTAACACATGATGGTGGTGAAGCGATATCGGCATATATGGAATCCTTATAGCGTCACTTACGAGAAACGGATTTATAGAACTTGATTATGGGGCAAGGTTCTAAAAGTGATTCCAGTCACCACGGAAACCAATGGAATGTTCCTGCTGATTCCAGTCACCACGGAAACCAATGGAATGTTCCTGCTGATTCCAGTCACCATGGAAACCAATGGAATGTTCCTGCTGATTCCATTCACCATGGAAACCAGTGGAATGTTCCTGCTGATTGCAGTCACCACGAAAACCAATGGAATGTTCCTGCTGATTCCAGCCACCATGGAAACCAGGGGGAATGTTCCTGCTGATTGCAGTCACCATGGAATCCAATGGAATGTTCCTGCTGATTGCAGTCACCATGAAAACCAGTGGAATGTTCCTGCTGATTGCAGTCACCATGGGAACCAATGGAATGTTCCTGCTGATTCCAGTCACCATGGAAACCAATAGAAATGTCCCTGCTGTCTAGAACTTTGTTCCATAATTTAATTTTACAAATAACTCCCACAGGCACCACATTACAGGTTAAAACACCTTCTGCGCCCTGCGTGGAAACAATATGTCCACTGCCGGGAACACAATCACCAGCATTTTTTGGTGAAGATGTTACTGCTTTTATTACCAGGTTTCCACAGCTTGTCCTCTGATCAGTGGATATACAGTTCCTGATGTCTATACTCATTGTAATGGTTATGAGAACTGACTGGTCAAGTTTACAGGTTAATCTCCTTACTAACCGGTAGGTCACCTTGTAATGCCTGACACATACTTTCTCTCCCTAGCAGTGATTATTTGTATCTTTGTCTTCATTCAGCTTCCAAAAGGCAGTAGAGAAGTTTCAGTCGGAGCAAGACGTGTTGGCCGAGACCTCAGACTCCTATGTCTCTAGAGTCATCAGTATAGTGAACTGCGGCCCCCCCTTCAGGTGAGTGGTACTTATCGTGGTTGCGTGGCAGGGAGGATGCAGGAACATCTGCCAACGAACCTCACAACTGTCACTAACTTCATGCTCCGCAAGAGGGCTGTGTGGTCAGTCATGGACAACTTCAGCTATTGTATGGCCTTGGTTCCAGCTCAAATCTCCAGAATCATGTCTTAATAAGGTCTGGCCTAGGAGCAGGTAGATATCAAAAATGTACTTCCAACAGGATGGCCAGCATTGCTCTAGGCCTCTACAGCATAACCTTTTATATTAGACCAAGTTAGATTAAGTTAGATTGGCCGACAGTATACAAATGAATTTAGGTTTCAGGAAGTAAATCTTGGGTCAAAGTTCTAGAAGTGGAGATTGTTTCACTTTTACAATTTTGCCCTTCACCTGACCTTTGGCAATAACGTCCATTGTGCCACTGATGAGTTATTCGCAAGGGTGGCACATCCTTAGCTACTGCAGATATGTGTAGCCTCCACCAAGTGCGCCCCTCGCCCAGTCAGAAACAAACAGGGAGTTTAGAACCTCCCTTGAGGCTACATCACTGGTGAGAGAATTTGTAAATATGCAGGACACCCGGAACTCGGTGGCGGTTGTGACCCATATAATTTCGCCACTTCCTGTGCGTCAGTTGCTCAGAACACAAATGATGTCATTATCTTATAGAAGTCGCAGGCTATGTCTAAAAAAAAAAAAAAAGTGTCATTTTTTTTAAGCCCGTTTATTATGATACAATTCTCCACCTGCCAATTCTGGAACTAATTCTACTGCACAAAAAGTTTGAGAATAAATAGGGATTATGTATAAAAACCCTTTTGGGTAGCTTTATATATACTGGAATGGTGCAGGACCAGTAATCTGCTAAAGGGAATTAAGATTATACATAGAAAGGGAAATATTATTTATAAATGACAACTGCTTCTCTTTTATTTACTTCTCACTGTCACACTGTCTTCTCACGCTCACCAATTATACTGTCGTTCAGGTCTTCCAGTAATACTTTTTTTGAGATATTTTTGTCTCTTTTCTCTTCCCGTGAGATGATGATTTTGTTGATACCCTGCAGGGAGTTTGCTGCCCGGATGGCACAGTTAGATGTAGAACACGGCACCGAAACTCTGCGGAGAGCAGAAGGATCTCTAGACCGCGTAACCAACATTTGCACCCGCGGCATCTGTGATCTGGTGCTGCATGACTTGAAGGTACTTTATCTTCCAGCCTGAAGAACTAGGCTTTATTCCATAACTCTCAAGGTCTTCATACGGGCAAACTTAGGCTTAGGTCCCATATTGCTGGAAGAGAAATCTAACAGACCTGGTCCAGGTTACAGATCTCAAAAAAATCTCCTCTCCTTTTTTCTAGTTGTTGTGTTTTCTTTTTGCGTTTATACTTAACCTTTTTTTTTTTTTGCTTTGTCCCCAATGCTGCAGCCCTGCTCCCGGAAACTCCTTGGACGTAGATGGCTGAGTAGCACAGATGCATGTGAAGGCATGGTGTCAACCTTGACGGAGCGTGCTCCAGCCCTGCGCAAAATAAACCAGGGGCCCTACCAGGTATGGGCTGTGTAGCATCCCTCGCACTAAACTCTGTGCCGCTAACTTGTATAGGGAATTGTCACAGCTGTAGTGAGGTCGTCCCAGACGATCATTCTCTTTAATAAGTCCAATCCAGTAATTATTATTGGGTGACAAAGGCATGATATGACTTTCCGACTATCCTTTAGGTAGCCGTCTCCGAACTCCACCGGAGGGTCCTGCTGGAGTTGGTCCGTCCTCTTGTCCAAGGTAAAATGGCCTGCACTACTTCAAAGACCCGGAGGAAAGTAGCAACGAAGCTAAAAGAAGAGGCCAGACAGCTGGGGCAGATCTTCAGCAGGCTGGTAACTTTAACTCCCCCCAACATCCTCACGATTACAAACCTGATAACTACATCATTCCAAAGTGACCTTCCATTGACCTTCTGACACTACACAAGGCTTCCACCGGCTACTTACACACCAGATTCTAGTTATCCAAACTTGATATTTCAAGATAATGAACTCTAGAACTCTGCTTGTTCCTCCCTTCAGGAATCTCCGCAGCCCTCCCTGGACGGGGTGATCCCGCGTCTTGCCGAGATTCTCGTTCTAGAGGACACTGCCGCCATTCAGCTGGAGGTCGGAATGCTAGTCTCCGATTTTCCAGACTTCAGGTTAGTGTCGGGACCTTGCTACCCACAGACTTCTTTCCTCCCACTTCTATATATTTTTAAGTATTTTTTTTTTTATTTTTTTTTCAGTTTTGTTACCTGTTTATTGCTAAATGTAAACTAATCTGACACATCTTGTTCACACCGCACATTAAGAAAAGTGTGAAAGATATCTACGGAATGTCTGAGCGCACTCCTACCATCTTGGTATGCCTCTGGTTACTATCAACAGGGAAGCAGAAAATTAAGATATGGGTACACACGCACACATACATTTATATATATAAACAATTGAGATCAAATTTATAATGTTTGCTTAACCCCCATTTTGTCTCTAAATGATCTTAATATTTATATGCTTACCACACAGTTTTAGTTCATCTTCTTGTATGTATATTCCTCCTTTCTCATCCTTATCTGTGTAATTGTATTTGTGTCCCACCTACAGGAACCAGTAATATATTATTTCCCAAGCCTGTGTATGTCCTTTCCTTTAGCCCTAAAGAGGTTTTAACTAACATTTCCCCAATGCGTTTTGCTTTCCGTTGTCTCTAGTTTAGAGTTGCCATGCTGTGTGTGTTCTTCATCAGACAAAGCTCTAGTGTTATTTACTCTTATCATCTTATCTGTCAGAAAGCGCCACCTGTCTGCTCTTTTGGATGTACGAGGTCTTTGGGATCCAGGTCCCAGGCAGGAGATCCTGGGTGTGCTCCATGACTTAGAAGGAGTGGATAATCTTGTGCCCTTGCGGTGTTCCAAAGGCTTCTTCTCAGATGTTCCTATCACACGTGACACACGCTGCATCAACGTTAGCTTCCTCAGGGCCTCTCAACTAGGACGACGAGCCCTGAGTCGTCTGAGCCAACGAGAAAGGCGTACTCGGAGTGGGATAGGACCCAGAGAAGAGGACACCCAACTCTAAGTCCTTCATTTCAACAGCCAATACTAAAATTACAAAGCAGACAACCTTGATTGGTAAAAGCTAGAGCTTCTCTTGCTATCACATGATCCACTGGTGGCCATTTTGACAATCAGGTTGCCATATTCCCATTGTACTGTGATGTCCAATTAGACCAAGTAAGTGTTTCGTGAATGAGCACGGTAAGGTTTCCTATGACGAGTACGCCAATGGAAATGCCTGTCCTGGATTTCTGAGTGGGGCAGAGCGCTCTGTTGTCTTGCATATACATTTTCAATGACTTTTTGGCACGCTCAGTGATATTCTCCAAGCCATTTGCCGCCATACCCCCTTCTGAGTGTTTCAATGTTTGTTTTTATCTCTGTGTATATGAAGTAGTATATATTGAAGATTAGATTATAATAAATATTAATTTAACACCAACTCATTGTTTCTGGTATATATTGCCTTCCACATTACCCTGTGCAATAACCAGCTTTGGGAAGGGGGATATTAAGATGAGGGACATCAAGAGACGCCGTGAAGAATGAAAACAAATGTTGGAGAGTCTGAATCTAGAAAATGAGGGGAACTTGATAGAAGTTGGTGGAACATTGAAAGACACAGAGAAGATGGAGACTAGATTAACCGAGACTCTTTGATTATAGATGTAGTGGAGATGTTGACAAGTCAGATGATGACAGGTCAACGAGAGGGCAGGTTGATGGAATGGTCATAGATCCATGGACTGTGTTGGATGGACGATATGGTAGTTGATAGAGAAAGTTTGGTTAATAATAAGAGAGTGGACATTGAAAGGCACCCAAGACATAACACTTTACAGGTTTGCCCCTATAGGTAGAGGGGGGATGTTGATAGACAAGAGGTGTGATTAAGGGTGGCTGTCATTGGGTGAAGGTAGTGACAGGAGGGACGGAGATTAATGAAGGTGGGACACTGATAGATTTTAAGGGATACAAAAAATACACAAGGTGACAGTGCGCTATATGTGCTATAAAGTGACAGTGCAATAAATCCGCTGTGCAGAAAATGCAGGATATATACCCAGTGCGACAAATAAAGGTATAAAGATGGTATAGATGTAGACAATGAAATATAAAACACTCACATATAGTCCCTATATATGGGACAAGAAATAAATGTAAGTGGCAACTTTCTTGTCCTGGATTGATGCAACCTCCAAGGGGAATACACAATGTTCCACCTCCAAGGAACAAAAGATGGTATTATTAGTAAAAAGTGTAATTTAATATAAAATGCATAAGGTATCTTACACTTAAAATCAGGAACATCAGCAAAGGGTCACAAACTGGAACACAAAACTGTAACAGAGATAAACAAGGATCTGGTACAATCTCATATGAGTGTTGCTATTCCCCTTGGAGGTTGCATCAATCCAGGACAAGAAAGTTGCCACTTACATTTATTTCTTGTCCCATATATAGGGACTATATGCGAGTGTTTTATATTTCATTGTCTACATCTATACCATCTTTATACCTTTATTTGTCGCACTGGGTATATATCCTGCATTTTCTGCACAGCGGATTTATTGCACTGTCACTTTATAGCACGTATAGCGCACTGTCACCTTGTGTATTTTTTGTATATGTATTTTGCTGCAGTGTTTTGGTATAACTGCTAGACAAGTTGCTGCTTGTGCAATATTCTCTTTAGCGCCACCTTCCTCACACTTGTTCCATTGTCAGATTTTAAGGGATGTTGTATAATGTAAATATTAATATTTGGAGGGGTAATATATGTAGAAGAACACATTGACATTTAAGATGGATAGTCAAATCGATAATAGTAATACAGGGGTCAGTCACAGCAGAAGGGAAATGGACAGTGGTAGAAAAGTACAAATGACAGACAGGCAGGCAGAAGATGTTTAAGGCACAGAAAGGAAATGTTGTGGTAAATCTTGAAATGACCTTGAGAGAGACACTCATCCTCTCCCTTCTTGTTGGTAACCTCTGAATGTTTTACTTGTGACCCTGGGGTGATGGGGAGGTGTCGGAGAGGGGATATGGCAACATAAACAGGATGCAGGAGGGGACAGAGTCACAGGTCACCAGGACATCCTGTTTAGATGGCGCTGCAGAGAGAGGTGACAAGTCCAGGATAACTTATTTAACCCAATTTATAAGATTTCTGACGTCTGTGACTCTCTCTAAGCTTATGGGCTTAGTTCACTAAACAGCAAGCGGAGGTATGCATAAACACCACAGGGTCTGTGGTGTAAAGAGAGAACTGCAAGGAACTAAGATGGGAATTTCAAAGTTAAGGCCATTGTAGCTATAGTACCTAGAGGTGCTATAATCCAGGGAGCGATATATATGAGTATCTATAATACAGGGAGCGATATATATATATATATCTATAATCCAGGGAGCGACATATATGAGTATCTATAATATAGGGAGCGATATATATATATATATATATATCTATAATCCAGGGAGCGACATATATGAGTATCTATAATCCAGGGAGCGATATATATGTATATCTATAATCCAGGGAGCGATATATATATATATATATATATATCTATAATCCAGGGAGCGACATATATGAGTATCTATAATCCAGGTAGCGATATATATGAGTATCTATAATCCAGGGAGCGATATATAAATATATATAATCCAGGGAGCGATATATATGTATATCTATAATCCAGGGAGCGATATATATATATATATATATATATATATCTTAGTTGTTTTAAAATGCCCAAATTATCACTACCCCCCTTCACCCCTGTCTGTATAAAGTCTCCAATAAGAATCTCTCTCAACAGGATTCCAGCACACATAGCCATTTGGATTCTTGAAAGAAGGGTGTTTACTCCCACCCACCCCCAGGTCAATTTTCTTTTATAAACCTTACCTAACCCTTTAAAATCTTCTCACCTGTGCAGATTATTTACCTCCATCTATTAGCAGCAGGTGTTGGAATTTGGCAGCTACCTGACTTAGTCTACCTTGTAACTCATCTGATTTAATAGCCTGGTAGGGCCAAATCAAACAATCAACTCTCATATGTTACAATTCAAACATGTTACACACAAAATAAACTCAACTGCAGCTTTATATTTTGCATCCTAGAGGAGATACTAGTTTAACCTTCCAATCTATGGTTCTTCTCTTGTCTAACCTGCCTTACTGACAGTATGAACAGCCAAGTAAATGGTATTATTATGTTTTCATTATGCCTGGCATTACTAAGCCATTTCCCCTGCTTTGTAAATGTGCACTTCATAGTGAGTGCTGGTGGAGAGTATTAAAAAACACTCCACCCTCTCCATCTAATCAACATAGGTTGTCAGTGACAGCTCAGAGGAAGCAGCTCTACAAATTTGTGTTCATTCTTCTTCTTGCCCTGGCAAATGACATCAAAACCAACCCTGGCCCCTATCCTAGTACAAATGTCAACTACTCTTTCAATAAGGGCCTCTCCTGTGTCCATTGCAACGCAGCCTTCTACCCAAAATGAACTAAGAGCATGGTGTCAGGTATACAAACCTAAAACTCTTGTCATCACTGAATCCTGGTGAAGCCCTAGAACCCCAGACTCTGCAATACAAATACAGGGTTATATCTGCTCCAGAAAAGACAGAAATGAGAGGAGGAGGTATTGTTTGTGAATTTCATAGACCTTTCTTTATCAAGTACCCCCTGTACTTTTGAAGTTATAGCAGGAAGAATATTACACCCATTCTCAAAACTATTAGTACTTGTAGGGATCTATCGCCCACCAAATTCCCCTGCTCAGTCTCTTACTGATATCTAGAAACTACTGGGAGATATTAGTGCCCTAAATAAGAAAAGTGAGCTGCTCGTTCATGGAGATCTCAATGTAGACTGGTTAGACCACAAAAATGTTAAAACATGCTCACTGTTCTAATCCATGAACCTAACACAGCTTATTTCATCTCCTACTCGGATGAATCCCAACAGCTCTAACCATACACTGCTGGATTGGGTCCTTTCCTCTTGTCCCCAAAGAATCCAGCAGTCTGGCATCCTACCCAATGTGTTCAGTGATCATTGCATAGTGTATTGTGTACGGAAAGTAAGGCCCATCAAATCGACTCCTAGAGTAATTGTTGCAAGATGTTTTAAGAAGTTAAATCTCCAGTCTTTTCTCAATGACTTGAGCAATTGTCTGTGGAGCAGGCTAAGCTTGATACCCGATCTGGACTCTGCAATTGAATATTTTCAATCTGAGTTCATGCAGGCAGTGGTGTATCTTGATTTTGTGCTGCCCTAGGCAGACAAAATCCGGGCACCCCCCTACCCAAGCTATACACCCACATTACACACCTAAGACATGCCCCATCATTCACTCACATCAAGCTCACACTCCCATCACACTCAGTCACACACTCCTACTCCCATCACACTCAGTCACACACTCCTACTCCCATCACGCACACTCTGACTCCCATCACACTCAGTCACACACACTGTCTCCCATCACACTCAGTCACACACACTGTCTCCTATCACACACACACTGTCTCCCATCACACACACTCTGACTCCCATCACACTCAGTCACACACACACTGTCTCCCATCACACACACTCTGACTCCCATCACACTCAGTCACACACACTGTCTCCCATCACACACACTCTGACTCCCATCACACTCAGTCTCTCACACACACACACACCATCAGCACTTACCTTTCCCTGGCAGGCAGGCAGCATGGTCCCTCCATGCTGCCTGTTCGGCTTCCCGGCGATTGTGCCGACAGGTCACGTGACCGGGCGCGCGTATGACGTCAGCGCGCCCGTCACGTGACTGTCGGCACTTCCGTGTCGGCACACTGCACGGGGAGCCGAACAGGCAGCACGGAGGTTTCTCTGTGCTGCCTGTTCGGCTCCCCGTGCAGCCTGGCAGGCAGAGCGATGGTGAGGGGGGATCTTAGGATCCCCTCTCACCTCCGTCTCTGCCTGCAAGCGCGGTGGGGTTTTTTTTTTTTTTTAAAGGGCCGGATATTTTTTTTTTTTCCAGTGCTAATTTGCCGCCATAGGCATCCGCCTAGGATGCCTCGCGGTAAATACAGCACTGCATGCAGGTCAGTGATAAACATGCCCCCCTGCGTAGAGTAAGGGGTGTCCATCTTCCCTGGGTCTCAGCTGACCTCCTGGACTTATTCCATTTCAGGGATGCTTTATGGTCAAAATTTAAGCAAACTGGCTCTGACCAAGATCACAACACTTATCGGCATGTCCGCAATAGATGCAAGACTCAAACCAAACCTGGCAACTTATTTCTCTGAACGACTGAATAGAAATCTAGCCAACGCGACCAAATTTTGTAGTGTCATAAAAAACATGTATGACCCCTCTGTGCCGCTCAGAACCTACTGCAATTAAGACACATAATGAAGTTCTAAAATCTCCAGTGGCAATAGCAAATGAATTCACTAACTACTTTTGTAGGATGCGCCACAGCTCTTATAGCAAAACACCACAATGAAGATCATGGCACTTTTTCTATGGCAGACGAGTCACCACTGATATCTCCCCTGGCCAAACACATTGCTGAATTTGAATTTGCTACTATATCAGATAGTGAAATAGCAGCGCATCTCCTCAATCAAAAAATGAAATTACAGTGTGGGCTGGACCTACTGCCGTCAATGCTACTGAGGCTGAGTGCGCCTGTTCCTGCGCGACCCATTGCCTGTTTAATCAATGCGTCCCTGTCTTCTGGTTATGTCCCCGAAGCCTGGAAAAAAGCCAGAGTTATCCCCATTCAAAAAAATGGTGATGTAAACTTATTGTCAAACTACAGGCCTATTTCACTGCTACCCATACTTTGTAAAATCCTAGAAAAATTGCCCATGATCAACTGTGCGAGTATTATCAACGGTCCAACTATCTAACCTCGCTTCAATCTGGGTTTCGGTCAAATCACTCCACGATATCTGCCCTCTTAAAGGTGAGCAGTGACATTCAGAGTGGTATGGAGAGGGGTGAACTCACAGGTGCAGTTTTCCTAGACTTTGCCTTTGATACAGTTGATCATGATCTTCTGCTAAACAAACTAAGTTGTTCCAGTATAAATGAGAGGTCGCTCTGCAGGTTTCATTCATACTTGTCTGATAGATCTCAATATGTGTCCATTGCTGATACTGCCTCCCTCCCGTTCACTAGCCATCCCTCATTTCAAAAAGTAAGCAGGTTGAGGTGCGTTCTCTTTCAGAGCTCCTCATATGTGGAATTAGCCTCCCTATTTCTGCCAAATCATCATCTAGTCTAAAATCCCTGAAAATAAGTGTCTCCCAAATCCTCAAAACAGATTGTACCTGTTATTAGTTTACAGACTCCTTCATATACTGTACATGTTATTCCTTTTTTGTATCAATAATGATTTACCCGGTATGTTCTCCTTCCAGCTTGTTTAATAGATGTATGTATTTATTTTTTTTATTTACTGTTAATGTGTAACTCTGTGTAACTCCATTCTGGACTGGGTGCCCAGGACATAGTTGAACGAGAGAAATCTCAATGTATTCTTCCTGGTAAAACACTTTCTAAATAAATAAAAAAAATATCTATAATCCACGGAGCGATATATATATCTATAATCCAGGGAGTGATATATATATATATCTATAATCCAGGAAGTGATATATATATATCTATTATCCACGGAGCGATATATATATATCTATACTCCAGGGAGTGATATATATATCTATAATCCACGGAGCGATATATATCCATATTCCAGGGAGTGATATATATATCTATAATCCAGGGAGTGATATATATATATATCTATAATCCAGGAAGTGATATATATATCTATTATCCACGGAGCGATATATATATATCTATACTCCAGGGAGTGATATATATATCTATAATCCACGGAGCGATATATATCTATATTCCAGGGAGTGATATATATATCTATAATCCACGGAGCGATATATATCTATATTCCAGGGAGTGATATATATATCTATAATCCACGGAGCGATATATATCTATATTCCAGGGAGTGATATATATATCTATAATCCACGGAGCGATATATATCTATATTCCAGGGAGTGATATATATATCTATAATCCAGGGAGTGATATATATATATCTATAATCCACGGAGCGATATATATCTATAATCCAGGGAGTGATATATATATCTATAATCCACGGAGCGATATATATCTATATTCCAGGGAGTGATATATATATCTATAATCCAGTGAGCGATATATATATATATCTATCTATAATCCAGGGAGATATATATATATATATCTATAATCCAGGGGGTGATATATATATCTATATCTATAATCCAGTGAGCGATATATATATATATATCTATAATCCAGGGAGTGATATATATATCTATAAACCAGGGAGCGATATATATATATATCTATAATCCAGGGAGCGATATATATATCTATAATCCAGGGAGTGATATATATATCTATAATCCACGGAGCGATATATATCTATATTCCAGGGAGTGATATATATATCTATAATCCAGGGAGTGATATATATATCTATAATCCACGGAGCGATATATATCTATATTCCAGGGAGTGATATATATATCTATAATCCAGGAAGTGATATATATATATCTATAATCCACGGAGCGATATATATCTATAATCCAGGGAGTGATATATATATCTATAATCCACGGAGCGATATATATCTATATTCCAGGGAGTGATATATATCTATAATCCAGGGAGTGATATATATATCTATAATCCAGTGAGCGATATATATATATATCTATCTATAATCCAGGGAGATATATATATATATATATATATATATCTATAATCCAGGGGGTGATATAAATATCTATATCTATAATCCAGTGAGCGATATATATATATATATATCTATAATCCAGGGAGTGATATATATATCTATAAACCAGGGAGCGATATATATATATATATCTATAATCCAGGGAGTGATATATATATCTATAAACCAGGGAGCGATATATATATATATCTATAATCCAGGGAGCGATATATATATCTATAATCCAGGGAGTGATATATATATCTATAATCCACGGAGCGATATATATCTATATTCCAGGGAGTGATATATATATCTATAATCCAGGGAGTGATATATATATCTATAATCCACGGAGCGATATATATCTATATTCCAGGGAGTGATATATATATCTATAATCCAGGAAGTGATATATATATATCTATAATCCACGGAGCGATATATATCTATAATCCAGGGAGTGATATATATATCTATAATCCACGGAGCGATATATATCTATATTCCAGGGAGTGATATATATCTATAATCCAGGGAGTGATATATATATCTATAATCCAGTGAGCGATATATATATATCTATCTATAATCCAGGGAGATATATATATATATATATATATATCTATAATCCAGGGGGTGATATAAATATCTATATCTATAATCCAGTGAGCGATATATATATATATATCTATAATCCAGGGAGTGATATATATATCTATAAACCAGGGAGCGATATATATATATATATCTATAATCCAGGGAGCGATATATATATCTATAATCCAGGGAGTGATATATATATCTATAATCCAGGGAGCGATATATATATATATATATATATATATATATATAATCCAGGGAGTGATATTTGTAGATTTATATATATCTATAATCCAGGGAGGGATATATATATATATATATATATATATAATCCAGGGAGCGTTATATGTAGATTTATATATATCTATAATCCAGGGAGTGATAGATATATCTATAATCCAGGGAGCGAAATATATCTATCTATAATCCAGGGAGCAAAATATATCTATCTATAATCCAGGGAGCGATATATATATCTATAATCCAGGGAGTGATATATATATCTATAATCCAGGGAGTGATATATATATATCTATAATCCAGGGAGCGATATATATATATATAATCCAGGGAGTGATAAATATATCTATAATCCAGGGAGATATATATATATCTATAATCCAGGGAGTGATATATGTAGATATATCGCACCCTGGATCAAATATATATAATTTGCTTCATGGTTTTGATCTCATGTTAAACTATTACAGGATACCCCTTCAAAACATTATGTGCGGCAGCAAATTAATAAACTGGAGGCTTTCTCTGACTTGTAGCCCCCCATTTATACCTAATATATACTGCCAGGTATACATAAATATATACTGTGCCTAAATGCATTCCCGTGATTTAATCCCCACTACATATGACTGTAACTCCTTTATTCTAATGAGTATTTGTTCACTGAGACTCATATATTTCTTGATATTTCATGTGTTTGACTCTCGTGCAGACAAGGGGAGAGGTTCATTAAAACTGAGCTCAATAGTAAACGGCAAATACTAGTCATGAATCAATAGCCAAGTTGAAAAGACGTTAAAGAATTTTTCCAGCGATTTCATCTAGTAATGACTGGTCTTTGCAGTACACTTGTCAGTTCAGTTTTAGAAAACACCCCAAAGTGTTTTGCATTTGTGTCATTGTGTGTGTGTGTTGGTGGGAGGGTGAAATCTTCAGCAGACGCTCTCTGTGGACATCATTCTCTGTGTCTTTGTCGTGTCTGTGTGTCTGTTTGTCCATGTGTGTATTTGTCTGATTTTGTGTACTTCCAGTATCTCTGATTGTGACGGGTTGAGACACACAAGGCCGTGCTTGTAACATGGGGTCCTTTATTCACACACCGTGGGGGTGAGAATCTAACCTTGCATGCCCCCTGTCTGTGTTTCTACGTCATCCTGCTTCTAACAAGATATACAAATCAAAAGTTACTACGGAAAACGGAAAGTGGGAGGGGGGGGGGGGGGGTCTTGGTTGCCGTCGAAAGGGATATATCAAAACACAATGTTCTTTATTGGGCTGGAAAAGCTGAATGGAGGATGTTACAAATATAGCTGTGTCTGTTTATGTATCTGGCAGCCTGCGCCTCTTATCACTCGAGGCATCTCTCGCGCTGCCTCACTGTACCTTTGCTTATCACTGAAGGAGAGAGACCCATTTCTTATCTAACATTGGCCAGGGATGGCTGACATTATTGGCACCATTGTGGCCAGTATCAGAGGTTTGCAGATACTAACTCAACCTCACTGGCCTGCTGCATCTCCAAGGTACAATCTCCAATAAGGAAACCAACCAACCTATCAGTAATTGTTTCATGGGTGCTAAGGCCAATAGACAGCTAGCACGTGGCGTGTTTCATACCGACTCCCATAATGCTCTTCGGCCTCATCCAGTAGTCTACTAGGCAGTTGCCTGGATGACTAAACCAGCCTGGGCTAAAGAACCAAAAAATATTCCTGGTGGACATTTAATCCATTTTAATTTAATGATGGTCTGTGGAGCCTTAACAGCAATTGCCACGGACACTGGTGTCCATGTGGAGCCACCTTGCCTGTGCAGTGGGCACTATCAGTCTTAATAAAATTGCAGATAATGTTACTGACCCCACCAGGAAAGAAAGACATGTTGCCAAGTCCATAAAGGGGTCTATTTACTAAAAAGGAACTCCATTTCAATCACTGGTAGAGGAGCTCAGCTGGGCATGGATAATGCAATGCCAACTCTGTTCTTGGATGCTGCTTGACCAATGCTAGACCTGAGAGAAGGAAAGGAGTCACCTCACAAGCTAAGAAGGGAAATGCTGTCTAATACTCTATACCACCCCCCCCCCCCCCCCCTTATGGGCAAGTGTGGACAATGTTCTAAATCGGAACCAAACAGCGGAAACATTCCACTGCTTCCTGTGGGGATGGCTCCGATTGTAGCCATATTGCCCACAATTGCTTTACTTTCCCCCCCAATAAACTTGGTCCGGTGTGAGTTATGCTCATCTTGGGACGGCCGGCAAGATTATCCAGCGAGTGTGGTGTTTCTTCCTGGCTCGCTGAGTTTATTAGGAAATGGCGAGGGAAGTCTGTGCCGTGCTCAGGAAAGATACCGCCAGGCCCACAGGTACACAGAGGATCTGGGACACCCTCCAAGTGTTTCTGGTCCTCTTCACGACTTCCCTAATCTAAGCTTTGCCGAGAACTTCTAAACGTGTCCAGCTCCTCTCATGTATCTCCCCGGTGACTGCGAAGTATGTGAGGCTCTACACAGCGGGCAACATGGCCCATTGTCTCCGACACGAGATCTCATAAAAGATGGATAATTAATCCTATCCTGTGTGGGTTTTACAGGAAAGGAGGCAGTGTATCAGTTCACACACAGCATGCAACCAAACTCTCCTCTCTACTAACAAGAGCTGCAGACTATACATTCCTGCAAGCACAGTGCTCACTGGTCTGCAAGCACTGTGTACGGCTCTCTCCAATCCCATTGGACCAGAAGTTTCTTACTGACCCAGACTGCAATAGTGTATCTTCCACATGGCACTCGTCTAGGGCGACACTTTGCCAGAGGGTGTTAAAGCACACTTCTGGTGCTTCAAACATTTTCGCTCCCTCCCCCACTGTTCAGCAAGCTTTAGCTCCTTCCAATTAACCGGGGTGATGGGGCATGTAATGGGGGTGATGGGGAATTTAGTGTGTGTGCAATGTGGATGATGGGGTCATGTAATGTGGTGATGGGGCATGTCGTGGGTGTGCAACGCGGGTGATGGGGCATGTCGTAGGTGTACAACGTGGGTGAGGGTGCCCGAATTTTGTCTGCCTACGGCAGGGCAAATCCAAGATACAGCTCTGCCAGACTTGCCGACAAATGTAGAACGTTACTAGCCACTTGACCACTGGCTGTTTACAGTCTGGTTGGTCCAGTATTTCTCCCAAATTTCTGGCAGTTGAGGCAGTGACACCTACCAATGCAGGTGGATTGGATGAAAATGATCACAGCTGCCTATTTTGTGTTGAAATTCGTTCGTCAATCTACGTCTGAAAAAAATCCATGTAATAGTTCGACTTACAGGTTGGGATCAAAAGCAGGAAAGATAAGTAGAAGGGTTGAACTTGATCAAGTTAAGTCTTTTTTCAACTTAAATTGTTCCGTTACGATGTAATATCGGCAGCCGTCTAATAGAGATATAGGGTTGTTTTATAATAAAATGCTGATGACATCACTTTCAAAACTTTAGAATTTACTTTTTTTAAACACTGAGCCATGGAGCTGATCTTGCACCAAGACAAAAACAAACCCCATTAGGGTCTACTCAATAAAGAACGCATTGCAGGGAACTGAGAGGGGAATTTAAAGCTTAAAGCCAGAATGGCCGAGTGGGAGACATTCTCTAATGCAGCTGAACGGGATCATTTTTCCAACTCAACTACTCTGGCCTTAAAGGGAAAGTCTGGTCCCCAAACTCACTTTGGTGCAAGATGAAGATCACTGCTTGTCTGGTGCACAGGTCTTTTTTCCAGTGTGAGTTGATGCAGATATTCTGTATACATCACATTTTTAATATTTGACCCAAGCCCTCCCCAGGGATTACTACAGTGATTTTTTTTTGCCCTGGGAAGTGCTCACTGTGCACATCAGTTAAAGCGGCCCTGCCTACGCACATACACAGCCACACTTACACGCTCACGCATAAATACACACAGTGACACTTACCCAGACACACACTTACACAGACTTAGTCATCATTACACACACATACACTTACAGAGACACTCTTATATACACTGTCACACACACTTACACAGACACACACATACATACACTTACATAGACAACCTTATACACACACAGAAATATACACACTTACAGACACCCTTACACACAGTCACACTTACAGACAGTAACACACGCATTGACTCACAGAGAAATACACACACACATTGACACACCCACACACATTGACACACACACACTTACACACACTTTAATTAAAAAGTCCTTTAATTTGCAGGCAGTGTCTGCATAGGCAGAACACACTGCCGGCGCGTATTCAAAATCTGGACAAGCAGAGAATGAACATACTGCTGCATAGAATGAACATACTGCTGTATAGAATGAACATACTGCTGCATAGAATGAACATACTGCTGCATAGAATGAACATACTGCTGTATAGAATGAACATACTGCTGCATAGAATGAACATACTGCTGTATAGAATGAACATACTGCTGTATAGAATGAACATACTGCTGCATAGAATGAACATACTGCTGTATAGAATGAACATACTGCTGTATAGAATGAACATACTGCTGTATAGAATGAACATACTGCTGTATAGAATGAACATACTGCTGCATAGAATGAACATACTGCTGTATAGAATGAACATACTGCTGCATAGAATGAACATACTGCTGTATAGAATGAACATACTGCTGTATAGAATGAACATACTGCTGCATAGAATGAACATACTGCTGTATAGAATGAACATACTGCTGTATAGAATGAACATACTGCTGTATAGAATGAACATACTGCTGCATAGAATGAACATACTGCTGTATAGAATGAACATACTGCTGTATAGAATGAACATACTGCTGCATAGAATGAACATACTGCTGTATAGAATGAACATACTGCTGTATAGAATGAACATACTGCTGCAGAGACAGGAAAATATGTGACCTTTGGGCACAACACATAAATGACCAGACACACAGATCTTCCCTCACACTCTGAATTCTGGTGTTTCCTGCACTAAATAATCTGAACACAAAGGTAACGCACCTCATGGCAGATTGCACAGGGTGCCGGGCTCTAATTAGGGCCAATATTTCAAGCAGATGGTGACATTTGTGCATCAGATACAAATTTTGACAATTAACCACAGTGACTGTTCTTGGTACATATGCCAGTCTGTCACCTTCCCTCTCCCCTCTGTCTTTTCCTGTCCAGACTGTCAGAATAAGGTGTGAACAGGAAGTGCAGCAAGCTGCCAGGAGCGGGATCCATACTAATGAACCCATAGGATAAGATAGATGGAGAGACAGACAAAGCCATTATTATCAGAGATAGACAGACAAGACAATGGTTCCTAACGTGCAGCTCACTGGGACATTTAGCCCTCTGAGTCAAGGTGACTGCAGCCCAATGAGCCACGGGTCCTCTGTCCACTTTACTAACATTCCCCTGTTCATTCACCCCACTCTTCACTCCAGTGTCATCTTTCAACTTGTTTGTCATCATTGCCGGAAATAAAAGCAAATGTATGAGATCCGTACACGTGTCTGATCATGTGACCTTAATTTATATCTGATCATGTGACCTTAATTTATATCTGATCATGTGATCCCAATTTATATCTGATCACGTGACCCCAATTTATATCTGACCATGTGACTCCAATTTATATCTGACCATGTGACCCCAATTTATATCTGACCATGTGACAACAATTTATATCTGATCACGTGACTCCAATTTATATCTGACCATGTGACCCCAATTTATATCTGATCATGTGACCTTAATTTATATCTGATCATGTGACCCTAATTTATATCTGATCACGTGACCCCAATTTATATATGATCATGGGACCCCTTTTATACCTGATCATGTGACCCCAATTTATATCTGATCACGTGACCCCAATTTATATCTGATCACGTGACCCCAATTTATATCTGATCACATGACTCCAATTTATATCTGATCATGTGACCCCAATTTATATCTGATCATGTGACCCCAATTTATATCTGATCACGTGACCCCAATTTATTTCTGATCACGTGACCCCTTTTTATTTCTGATCACGTGACCCCTTTTTATATCTGATCACGTGACCCCAATTTATATCTGATCATGTGACCCCTATTTATATCTGATCATGTGACCCCTATTTATATCTGATCATGTGACCCACTTCCATAAAAACCTGACTGTATCTGGGCTTTAGCTTGGTTTTTCTAGTTGTATTTTCTGTAGTAATGTATACAATTTTCCGTATCACACACACACCATAAACCTCAGGTTTATATATATATATATATATATATATATATATATTCCAACTGCCCTCCAAGCTTCTTAATCTAGACTTTTTCCGTAAAAGCCTACAACTCTGTGGACTGCCATTCCCATCACCCTCACGTCGGGTTGTTCTGCTCGTCTGCCAGCACGGAATGGGTTAAGGGTCCAGCAGTTCGGGTTTGTGGAAGCAGCCATTTCCTCTACCTGATGCAGCAGCCAGTGATATTATTAGTCTAGTTATATATTCTCGCTGATGACTTTGCTCCGGAAGACGCGGCTTCTCTTGTTTATATAGTGGAGATGGCAGGCGACAGGGAGGGGATCAACAAGGGAAACCCAGGGCCGTAAGAGTCTATGACAAACTATTTCTTGACTTGTATATATTTTTCTTGGACGGTCCTCGTTTTCACCTCAGGAGAATAACAATGAGTCTGTTCCTCTTCTCAAAAATACGGCTGAGAAAGGCTTGAGAGAGGTCACGTGGGGAACTCTGCAAAATGGGGGGGACGGGACCCCACACAGGGCTTTATTCAGGCTACTTTGGCCTTAAGTTTGAAATTCCCTCTCATGAATAAAGTCCATGGCGTGTGCCAGGGTGTGGGTGTCGTGGGCTGAATGGTTCAGGGAGCAGGGTCTCTTACCCCAAAACTCATGAAACGGGAATAAGACCCGATTTGATTTCCTGGGATCAGAGATCTGTGCAGGATTTTACACAAAACCTCTACTGCATCTCGTACCCAAAGTGGAGGGCTGGACCCTTGGGGTATGACATGGTGGTGGGGGGGCATCAGCAATACTGCACCAGCCACTGTGGCTATGCAACTGTACACGTTCAATGTCCATTCTCCAATGTCCTGCACACGGAACACTGGTCCCCAACCATCACTGCCCTGCATCTTACCTGCCTCCTCACAGGCTCAGTGAAGGAAGACCAGGCAGTGTGTCTATGTTATACACATAGGCTCACTGTCAGGGTTACACACAGCAGCATAAGGAGCATACCACAGCGTGCACTCATGGTAGGCACCCTGGGCATTCATTTTCCATCACACGTGCCCAGTGATTCCCCCATTATCTTCAGTTTCAATGCTACACGTGTACAGTGTGAATCCGCAAACATGTGCATATGGCCCGGGCCATGCATTTTATGCTACGTGCACAGATATGCAAAGACTGTACATATAGGACCTAGGCAAAACCATTTTCATGCTGCATACTGAATCCGCCGTCAGCGTGGACCTTTAAACGAATGGAGGGAAAAGGGAAAATGGGGGAATCAGTGTCCGGGTCTTCAAACAACAAACACTGCAATCACAGGAATGAAACACTTGTAATCTGATTTCGCTCACAGTCTAAAGAGCTTGCAATCTATTATAGGGAGCCCTCCGGCAGGGGTTTGCTCTCGGTATTCCAGGCTGCTTTTGACACTGAAGAGGTTAATGTTTAGAACATTCTAATAACAACATCCAGATAATTGAGAAAAGAATTTCAAATAAAATTTCAAGTTTGAAATCCCCTCTAAATCCCCTGCAACACCCTCTTTCATGAAAAAAAAATCCCTAAATCTCCATCTCTCGCATAACAGCCTCCCTCCCTCATCAGTCTTACTCCATGCTGTTTATCATACACATAGCGTGTCCAGCGAACAATGAATTCATTCTTATCACCAACATGTATCATTAACTATTTGGATTTATTTGGTAACACTCTTCCTATATTATTCACTAAATGTTTATCTTGCCCTTACAAAAAAACACACAGAATATTGTGTTTCCTGGCAGTATAGTTATTAATGTATAGAAGCATATTATCCCAGGTTAAATAAGGAAGTGCTGACATATTTTACATGTCTGCTATTCCCTTTACATCCTATTTACATTACTAGGTACAGATTGATCTGGATTCCTCTCTCTATTCCCAGCATGCTATTGTTTCATTAATCCAAGGCAGTAAAGCCCCCAGGACAAATAAGCCATACATTAACAGTGATTTTAGTACTCTGATGCATGCTAACTCACACTTTGGAAAATGAAGCCTATTCCCCATATAGCTGCATACCTGGGATCACCAGACTTTGATATGACCAAAGAGTTCACCTTCCTTTTTTCCCTAAGAGCTGGAATGGAACAGTCCTGGACCTCAGGGGTGGAGTCAGCTAAAACTGGGCTGTCCTAAAAATGGGTGGGCCTGGAACCTAGATCTTGATGGATCACTCTTAAAAGGTACACCACTCCATACACACCATTTAGTACACCACTCCATACACACCATTTAGTACACCACTCCATATACACCATTTCGTACACCACTCAGTAGACACCATTTACTACACCACTCTGTACACACTACTCAGTACATCACTCCATGCACCCACTCAGTACACCACTCCATGCAACACTCAGTACACACCATTTAGTACACCAATCAGTATACCCCACTTGGTACACCCTTTAGTACAGACTATTCAGTACACACCACTGGCCTGTGTTCAGGTCATTATGGGGGAGATTTATATAGAGAGATATAAGTGCCTGTCTGCAGCCGATCCAAGAACAAAGGCTTGAGAAAGAAAGCGTGCTACGGGTGTGTGAATTGTGTGCTTGTGTATCGCACTCGGGGTTATCTAGCCCAGTATGAAGGTGGCAGGAAATCTATTTAAAGTGTATGCGTGATAAGATCCCATATCCAAGCTCTGTTACTGCACCTCCACCCTGCAGCCTCTCTGCTATTCCTGTATAGATTGTGCACGCACACCCCAAATCTGCGGATACACCTCTTACATGGAGGCTTTGTCTACATATCAAAGCGCTGATGGGGCTTCTGTATCAAGGTCATTTCTGGGGCAAAGTTCTAAAAGTGATGTAATCAGCAGGAACATTCCGTTTCCGATTTCCATGACGACTAGACCACTAATAGAACCTTACCCCACAATGGGCCCTTTTGCATATACCCCAATGCATATTTATGTGTCTTGACTTACAGATGTCATGTAAATTGTTACAATGAGACCATAACATGGGTCACTTGTAATCCGGGCGATACATCCTCATCATCTCCCCTCTCGCCCTCAGGCATCCCATCCCTAGTGCGCTAGTCCAAGTAATATCTAGAACTTCGAACTTAGACCAAGTAATAGCTAGCACTTGGATACTTGACTCTAGCACTTAAAGGCGACCTTGAAATTCGAAGGGGTCTACATAACCGTCTTTCCCATAGGGTTGCCAGAGCAACCATTTTTTTACTAAAGACATGTAGCTTTAGAATGTATGTGTGTTCAAAGAGAACCAATGAATCAAGTTTGGAGTACCATGAACCAATTCCTCATTTAACCTTAACTAACTAATTCATTTCCCTCTGACAGCATAGCTTCTCCATACTGATGGGACATATGGAAAGGGTCTACGGTTCCCAGGTTAGAATCTTCCCCATTGAAAGTAATGGGAGTTGAAATGACCAAAGCTGTTTAACTTGGGTGCCGACTTTTATAGCTCCAGTCTTTTTGCCTCTCATTACTTTAAATGGGGAGAATTCGAACCTGAGTTTTACTTTATTACTTAATTATTATCATCTTTCTTATATTATATCCATTTAGTAGAGAAACCCACATGACAGCGCCGATACATGCAGAGTTACTGTGTGAGACCACATCACAATCACAAAGTAAAAGCAACTCGGCCAAACCCAAACCTCTCCATAGTGCAGTCCCATCATATCGCCCCAGAAGGTGAACACTGCTCCTAACCAGTCCGCAGCACAGCTGTTACCCAGGGGCTGTGAACAGAGGGCACACGAACCCCCAGAAATACACGAAATACATCCGGGAGCCAGACAGCAGATGCGATTTCGGCAGCAGACTCACTCACTCATACGAATTTTCGCATACTTTTCGAACTGGTCGAATTGGCAACAGAATGAGTGACTCTGTTGCCGAATTCCCAGCTGCCGTCTGTGTCCCGGATGTATTTGCGGGGTTTGTGTGCTCCAAACCCTGGAAATAAACAGTGCGGCTGCACACCTAGCACATATGGAGCATCCGTGCCTGGTCCTAACAAATAATGTGAATCCCCTGCCAGCATTATAATGAGAGCATTTATTTAACTCAATCATGTTTCCCCCCTTGGCAGAACAAGTATTATCCTTTTCACCAAATTGTAGTAAAATAATAACATACTCATGCATACTGGAAAACATACTGTTTAGATTTATTTCGTTTTTCTTTGTGTGCAAACGTTCAAACTTGCTGAAAACCATTCCATCTATTAGATCACTTACTGCTCATACATCTCCTTTCCTACCAACTCCCTTCTTTCTTTATTTTCTGGGTTTTTTTTTCTTAAGCCAGCTAACTCAAAGCGACAGGGATCCTCTGTGGCAGCCGTGATGGCGAAATGCGTCAGGGCTCCTGTGTTGCACCCATATCATAGAAACATAGAATGTGTCGGCAGATAAGAACCATTCGGTCCATCTAGTCTGCCCAATTTTTTTTTTGTTGAGTACTTTTATTAGTCCCCAGTTCCCGGTCTTATATCTAGGATAGCCTTGTGTCTATCCCACGCATGCTTAAACTCCTTGACTGTGTTTACCTCTACCACTTCTGCTGGCAGGCTATTCCATACATCCACTACCCTCTCAGTAAAGTAATACTATATCGCCATTCAATTGTTGCCTAATGGTCTTTAATTTAAGATTATTTTAAGTATCATATTTGATGTACTAAGTGTGTACACCAATTGTTTAATTAAATTGTAATGTAACCTGACCTGCATACTGTACTATTATCTCTCTTTCAAAAGGGCTTGCACCTTCACTCTGCCCTCTAGCATTTATAAGTTTGTGTAACTTGTAATTAAGTAGTTGAAGAAGCACAGACAGAGACTACCCCTAGTCTAGAAAGCTATTTAAAAGTAGTGTACTGTCATTAAAATCCATAAAGTGTAAGAGTAAAATGGGTTTGTACTGTTACATCCAAACAGGCGTACATCGGCTGCCCCCTAGTGACAAATTTCTGGTAGTGCAACCGGCTTGTGAAATCATATCTGATCCTTTCCAAGATTAGCCAGCTGTTAGCTCTCTCTACAACTGCTGTGAGCTTAGGTGATGGTGGGTAATGATAGGAGTTGCAGTTCTACTACAAGTGTTCACTGCTTTATTCAGGGATATATAAAGAAAAACAAAAAGACATAAATTAACTCTAGGTGTGGAAATCTTGACTTATACCAGGAAAAAGTAGTAAACAAAGAGGAATTTATAGTTATTTTATATATATTTATATAAATAAATGTGTGTAAAATAAAATGTGTCAAAAAATAAATCAGAATGAAAGGGAAGAATGAGGATGACTCTCATATCTTATATCTACTGGCATGTTGTTTGAAGAAATGTATAGTACCCCCCAAAAAAAGAGAAATAAAGATAACATAGTGCTCTCTGTGTACATTTAATTAAATAAAAAAACAGGTATCTCACTCACAAGAACAGAGAAATGCCCTGCTCTAATGTTTGCAGGGTAAATCTGTAGAACCAATATAGTGTAGAGCAATATAGCATAGGGTTTAATATCCGTGGCTGATATCAGACCGGCTCGTGGAAGGAGTGTGGGAGCGGAGAGTGTAGAACTCTAGTGAGACAGGAGGCGTATCAGACTTGTCCAGACTGACAGTACCATGTTAAGTGGTGGGGCCTGGGGGCAAACATCAACCGCACTGTACATCACTCAGACACAGCCTGACATCTTACAAAAAATGCCAAGCGACTCAATTTTCAGGGACCCTTGGCAAAATCCACATACCTTCCAAGAATTTTAGGATTTCTACACTTGACCCCATGCCATTGGCTATGTTGATAAAATAGCCCTTGAGGACTGGAACAGGACAGCTCTGCACAAAAAAAACAAAAAAAAAACAAAAAAAAACATTTAAAAAAGAACAAAGAAATAAATGACCAGCGATAAAAAGAACCAAAAATAGATGTCCTTGGAAAACAAGAATAAGATTTTTAATTACAATGTTAATGATGCTCATGTTGCCACTTTCAATGTGAGTACATTCTGCGGTGGATATGATCATGTACCAGAGACAGGAAAAGATTGACTTCCCCAATTTATAAATAGCAACTGGGGCCAATGTTAAAAACACGTCAATTAGGTACCAATGGCTGTTTAATTTTTTTTTTTTTAAACATGAGAGAAATGCGTCCAACCTTTTTGAGCAAGGTCTCTGGAGAAACATTTAAAAAAGGACTGTACTCTGCTACATTGATGGTATTCATAGCACATGATTCTCTTGGAGAAAAATGCGACTGGGGAGATAGCGAAATGTGTCAGGTATTTGGTGGCCTGCTCACTAGGGAGGGTTCTAAATTCTATAAAATATTATTTCCTCTGTTGGGACCTTTTAGCCTTATTGTTTGGCAGGGACCATAGCCAGACTGTCAAGAGAGAAGAAAAAAAGGGGGAGGAAGTGCAGTGTACAAAGCAAAAACAAAAAAAGAGAGAGGACATACAATGGCGCAACGCCAAAGAAAAGTCTGCCGTCTTGGTGAGGACTGGGCTGAGAATCCATCCAGACATAGGTTCGCCAAGTAGATAGGTGTGTGGGGCACATGATATTGCAGACCAGACAGTTTGGTGTCTGCAGGATATGGTTTTCTATACATACAACTCACCCTCCACGCACTTCCACTGACCTTTGTGATTAGCACGTTAAATGTATTACTGTTTTACGCAGTATGGGTAACGCTTTGCCAACTTACAACAGGCAAATATAGAAACAAGGTTTGATCAGTACAGCTGTGTTAAAGGACAGCTGTAGGTAACATTTTAAAAAAAAAGCTATGTTTAATTGAGAGATAAAGAGTAAACATTTTAGATGAAAATGCTTTAATAAAAGACTACAATAAAGTGCCTTATTGAGCCATAGTTGCTTGTATAGCTCTAACCGGGGGGCAGACATCTTGGGTCACATGAAGGAAGATCTGACCCAAGATTCTAAACAACATGTCCGCCCATCGTGCAATGCAAGCGAAAGAGGGCTCCATAAGATCCGTTATTTGGCTTCTTTCATTAAAGCATTTCTATTTGAAATGCCTACACTTGATGCAATATCTCCAAATACTTATTTTCTTGTCCTTTAAAAAGACAGACACGGCGTTCATAGAAAATTGATGACAGAGCTTGCCCTTTTCTTAAATGAAATGCCAACTCTGGCCATGAAGCACCCTTGTCCGGGTACGGGGGGCATTGTGGGTAAAAGGAACACAGTTTTGAATCCCTGTTTTGCAGACAGTTTCTAGTTAGGTTCCCTACCTTTTCCTCCAATAATACCTGCTTTGTTTGCATCTCCATAGACTTAACATTGGCAAACTGGGTGGCAACCCTAGCTTGGTGGCAATCCTGTTTGTAGGGAGTAACGGGTGACTTGAAGCCCTATGGATTCTTATGGTGATAGGGCTTGTAGTCTAGTTTCCTTTTTCTTAGCATATAGTTCATAAATGTATTGCAGCTCCGCTAGTATGTACTTTAATAAAATACTCCCCCCCCCCCCCCCCCCCCACAAACATTTAGCAGTATATTTGCTCCTCTGTACAGTGGTCTTACTGTTTTGCCCAATAGTGGTCTGTCCATTATGCCAGGATTTCCCATGAATGTTGGCTGCTGCTGAGACTCGGTCCCTGGGGTATCATTGACTATTTCTAGTTCTCTCGTGTGAGTGCATTTGCAGATTCGATGCTTTTTCCCTAAGACTACACGTGATGGAGCCAATTCCTGAGTCCCATACACCACTGATCGAGACGCCTGGGAAGTAGGGTTGCCAACTTTTCTTTTTAAAAAAAAATTACTGGCCAGGCTTTGGCCTCCATTGCCCACGATGGGGCAATTATTTTTTACCAGCCAACCGGTAAAGTACCGTCCAACCCTACTGGATAGGCCTCTTCTCTCATAAGTCTTCAAATTGATTGAGAGTATCCACTGGGATACTTGGGATTTTAGTTTAGACAGATCCAATGTGGCTAGTCCCCACCACATTTGCACCCTTTCCCCTATTATAATATACCGCAGCCCCCTTCATTGACCCACATCTCCACTAACTGCCCCCATAGTCCTCTGTACTGCCTACAGTTCCATTCGATGTCCCACAGCTTTCATCATTACCCCAAAGCCCCCTTCCGCTCTCAGGCTAGACTGAGCATTGGTTGGGCCTGAAGGCGTTTGTACCCAGTTTCCATTGGCCCTTCCTTACGTCAGATCCTGAAATTCAGGGGGGCTGTGAAGGTAGAGACAAGGAGGCACCTCACACAGGTGACTGTCTGTGGGGTCTGCGTGGAAGGCCAGTCTATGGAGGATGCCTGATCTTGGTGCTTTCTATCCCAACCTATCGGTCCCAGCCAGAGCCTCATCTGAGGAAGATGGCTGCCCAACCTACGCATCAGGGCATGAAAACTATCGCAGCCATTGGTTTCCACGGCGATTGCTCCACTTCCAGGTCTTTGCACCAGGATTGCCCTTTTTTTCTTAATGCCCAGTCCAACGTCAGGTTACAATCGCTGGCCAGTCCTCCCTCGGTAATGTAGATTTCTTCACAATAAAACATGGTAGGGTATAAGCATGTGTAAGGGTCTAACCAGTAAAGAGACAACTGCAGGGGATGAAGACAGGAATTTCAAACTTAAGACCAAAGTAGCTGAGTTGGAAAAATTCTCTCATTCAGCTGCATTGGAAAATTTTGCCAACTCGGCTACTTTGGCCTTTGGCTTGAAATTCCCATCTTTGTTCCCCGCCATTCTCTCTTTATTGAGTAGAGCCTTGCCCGCCTGTCCGTGTTCAGATCCTCTTAACGCTGTTTTTGATTTTCTTGTATCAGCTTGGAGCTGTTCATGACCAAATCTCAGCGGATATGTTTATTTGGTTCTCCCTGTGGCATATCCTCTCCGAAGTCCTGGAATTTGACACAATTGTTGCATTACAAAAAAAGAACAATTCTGGTTCAAAGTCCCCCCCCCCCCCCCCCACCCCCCCCCCCAAAAAAAGCTCAATAACTGGTCTTTATTTACTGCTCCCAAACTGTTCTGAACATGATGTGCAGCAGTTACTGGCACACAAAGTGAGTTTTCCTGGAGAGGAAGAAGCCAAGACAAGGATACGGTTATCTGGGACTCACATCATCCACCTGGGACCTGGGCAATGGGCTCTGCACACATAACCAGAGATAAGACGGGAGAAGAGTCACTGGGATATAGAAGGAGCCTGGAGTGGATCTGTACTGACCAATTCACCAGAGTCACATAATGCTAAGTGTAACGGCTCCTCTGGACCAGCAGAGGGCAGAGCAATATCAAGGGAACATTTCGACTAACTAACGACAAAGGGTAATTGACAAGGAAATTCCAAACTTAAAGCCACAGTAGCTGAGTCGCAAAGATTCTCCCATTCAACTACACTTTAAACTCTGCTCTTTTGGCCTTCGTTGTACAATTCCCTTGTCAATTCCCGGCAGGATCACCTTTGGTGATGTAAGACCCATGTGATGTGCCCTTCTCTGATGCCAATAATAAAACTGTAACCAGGCCGGATGTTACTATTACCTACTATTATTTCATGGTACTCCTTCTAAGACTGCGGGACTGACTGCAGCCCTGCCAGGAATCAAACCTGCAGACCCCTGATGGGCGGACAGTCCAAACCAAGCATTAATTGAATTGGAAAGATTGACAAGTCAGATCGTTTTTACAACTCTGATGTTCGCAGTTCATTGTTTACTGAATAGCCCTGTAATACAGGTTAATTCAATGTATTAGATATTATTGTGCAGGTGACTATCATGTGATCACTGGTTTAAATGACAACTGAACTTTGTTTTTAATTCTTGCTTCCTCGGAAGCTCATATCACAGAGACAGCATTGAAAACCCCGCTGTTCTCTTAATCCATGTATGTGCCATTCTGCCAGCTGCATGTACCTCTGACACACTCCCAGTACATACAGTGCTTTGGTCCCTTTAATGCCAATAAATTAAGGTTCCTCTTTTTTGGCTGGTCTGGCCGGATTTTCAGGCTGCCCCCATGACATGTATATTAATGTTCCACGTTACTCTCTTATTATCAATGCACTGTGCACGGGTCTCTAATTTAAACTCTCTCTCCCCAAGCAATGCTGCATACCTGCCAAGTGTCTCTATTTAGGAGGGACAGTCCCTATTTTGCACCCCTGCCCCCTTTTCCTCCTCTATGGTTCCTCTTTTTTTCTGGGAGCTCAGAATGTTTGGTTTTACATAACTGTATCACAGAGCTCCACTGCAAGAAAACTCACAATAAAAATGTGTATTAAATGTGTTAATTTATTCATTTGTGTAAATAAAATATTGAACGCTTGTTCTAAATCACAAAAATAATTGGCTATAAAGTCATTGAAAAAGTTCCTTTAAAGCCCCACCCACAAAAACAAAAAGGGTCCCTCTGTGGACATTTGAAATGTTGGGCAGCATGATGCTGGTCCAAGTCCCTTGTATAAACCTGATAGACGTGGGGGCTATTTTTAACTGAGTGACGTAGAGATCACTACAAGTAATAATTACAGTCCCGATAGTATAAACCTCTCTCTGACCCTGCTGTTAAACGTCCACTTCCACCGGATTATTTTATTTCTCTCCATGAGGTAGATCAATGTGCATTAAAGGGACAGTCACCTAGACACGGATTATACTGTGAATGTAATGAAAAATGATCTATACATTGTTAGCAGAAGGTGAAACATATGTTCTAGGTGTGTCTGTGGTGTCTGCTGACCTCACCTGTGATATACAAATTACACATTTCCCATAGAATATAAAAATTATAAAATAATATACAAAATGGAATGTGAAGACTCAAAGATACTGGCATATTAAGCCACAGGTGATGTCATAAACAGGAGACACCACAGGTGATGTCATAAACAGGAGACACCACAGACACTGTTAAAACACGCGTGTCTCCTATTTTATGCATGTGCATTGAATTCTGCTAACACAACAGATAGATCATTTTGTTATGCTCTACATTCATAGTATATCAGTATAAGCAATGTTTAGGAGATATTAAGGAATCCCTATACGCATTTCCTATATCCATGCTCTATTATGCCAAGTCTTTGCAGACAGCTACCATGCTCCACCCCTTGTTCTGGTCTTTAGAATTCTGAGTGTACATGTGTATGCTCCGTGCGTCACCCAACAGTGACATCACATGCTCAACGCTTGCCTCCCCATACACGTGTACCAGGACATCCAATGCACAGGCAAGCAGTGCCCTAAAATCTCAATAACTGGCCTCTGATTGGCTTCTGGGAGATGCTGGGGGAAGATACTCAGATTTTTTTGAAGCTGTACCATAACCTGAGAAAGTAGTCTACAGAAGATCCATTTCAAAGTATAGTACATATAAAAACAATTATTAATTCTTTAATGCTTCAAAGCTTATTTCATTTTTAAGTGTCAGCATTAACATGCATTAATCCATTTATATTCTTTCCAACCTGGAAGGTCTGTTTACTGTGGTCATCTTAATACTTACACAATATATATAGGATATAAATCGTGTCACTAGCAGCGAATGCATATGGATGATCTCTGTCACTCACTCATTTACCAACAGTTGCATCCTCTCTCCCATCCCCCGATATTTAACCAGCTGTCGCACAAATGCCAAAAGTCTAGGCCTTATATATTCAATACTTAAAGTACATACAGTGTCATGAATGCAGCCATTACCCATACTGCCCTGTGCTCCTGCCTGCTGTCAGGCTGGGACTGGATCTGATTTGTTTCTGGGGATTAAATGTGATTTTATACAGTTTAATATAATGGCCTTTCCTGAAAAAATGATTTTCATTTTCTTTTTTGCAGAACTGTTGATCAATTGACATTCAGACGCAGGGGGCGGAGCTTGGGAGTTTGAGTGTCAGTACTACTTGCATATGAATCCTGTCAGGGCCGGTGCAAGGATTTTTGCCACCCTAGGCAAAATAAAAATAGCCCCCCCCCCCCATTATCATAATATTATTCCCCTCAATATCCCAGGATTATGCCCCACAATATGCCAGGACTTAGCCACCCAATATGCCAGGATTATTCCCCTGCATATATCCCAGGATTTAGCCACCGAATATGCCAGGATTATGCCCCTCATTATCCCAGGATTATGCCCCTCAATATGCCAGGATTATGCCCCTCAATATGCCAGGATTTTCCCCCACAATATGCCAGGACTTTCCCCCCACAATATGCCAGGATTTAATAATCCTAAATCCTGGCATATTGTGTGGCATAATAATCATTATTATGCCACACAATATGCCAGGATCCTCACACCTTCCCCCTTACTTACCTCCTCTCTGCTGGTCTGTCTCCCGTGCAGGTCCATGGCTGTGAGGGAAGCGTTGTGCGCTCCCCTCCAGCCAATGCGCATTCAATAAAGTTTGTTTAAAAAAAAGTTTAAACAAACTTTATTGAATGCGCATTGGCTGGAGGGGAGCGCACAACGCTTCCCTCACAGCCACGGACCTGCACCGGAGACAGAGCAGCAGCGAGGAGGTAAGGGGGAGGAATTTTTTTTAAAGCAGCTGCCTAGGTCGCCTTACTGGTGGCGCCGGCCCTGAATTCTGTGAAAGCGCAGTATGCATTCTCCAGTGTCACATACACCGGAGAATCAAATTGGGACCACAGGATTTCCTGCCAAGCTAATATATAGTATGACATCACACAAATGTGATGCCCCTCCACAATCACAATCAATCCTCACAAAGATTGTGCAAGCTTACTTGCATGCACATGAATGCACAAACAAACAAGTAAAAGTACAATGTAAACACTAGTATTCCCATAACTAGTTTGATGCCTGGAGTGTCTCTTGAGAAAGAAAGTTACAGATTTGACACATGGCAGCTGAAGATATATATTTAGCAATCCTGAAAACACAGCAGGGACTGATCAGAGCCAATGGCTTCTCCCATCTGTAGTACATGTCCATGGGCCAGCATGGGATGATCCAAACAGAGATCCAAAACACTTTCACCTTTTATACTGTTTGTGTTGATTGTTGTTTTCTCTACTTATCTGTATGAATAATTGTATACCCCAGATGTCCTGTATTATGTAGGTATGTATGTATTATTTTATTGCTGTAAATAAGAAACTCCGAGTACTATCAGTCCGGACTCGGTCCCCAGGACATACTTGAAAATTAGAGAAATCCCAATGTATTTCCTGGTAAAACACTATATATATAATATATATATATATATATATATATATACACATTACAAATTTAGGGTTATAATGACTCTTAAAACAGAAACCTTTTTACAAAATCCCAAATGTTTAAAAACAAGCTAGTAGCTATAATATGAAATTAATTGACACAGTTATTATTATTCAGCCCCCAAAACATGTGGAGTTACTGTGTTATACTGATGTGATGTGTGGGCGAGCGCATGGAATGTAGACTCAGCGTGTTATAGAAAACATGGTTTTATGTGTCACATACATTGTTTTATTGTACGGATCATTGGCTCCTCGGGGCACACAATACTGTGGGTTATATAAATATCCCCGCATTAGCACAGGTAATCACACAGACTGAGTCATGCTTTGGGTTTATGCAATGAGCTCGGATTGAGGGAGATCCCTAAAAAGGTGCAATGTCGTGTGCCCCGAGGACAAGAAGCTGGGAAACAATGGCACCAGCAAAACCCTCAACAGACGAGCCGACTGAGCGCACGTGGGATAGCTCTTACTGACTGCCCATAGGTGTCTGCTGGTGATCGGAGGTAGTACCAAGACGTGGGGCATTTACTGAAGTATCTAAGCATGTTCTATTGACCTTGCCATGGACACCTGTTTCCTCGTCCAGACACTTTGCAAGGCAGATCTGCCGAATGTTTCCCAACTGTGTGGCCGTTGGCCATATATATATATAGGTTGGAAGATGCTGGTGTACTTGTCCCGATCAGGAGAACCATTACCCTGAGGACCTCTGTGCATTCCACTGCTTGAATCATACGCACATACAAGATAAAGCACGCCCCTTGTGTTTTCTAGATCAGTTCTAGAGCAGACCTGTGGTGTGAAACTCAACTTCTGGCCTGACCAGTGCGTTAGCCATTTCGGTTCAGAACTAGCTTTGCTCACTAAGGACTTATAGAAATTCATAAAGTTCTAAAAGTGATCTCACCAGCAGGAACATCCCATTGGTGTCCATGGTGATTGGTCACTTTGAGAACATTCATCCGCAATTAATCTTTATACAGAATCCCCACTGAGTAAAATGCGTAAGGAATCCTAGAATCCCATCATTCTCCTGATTACAGGAGAGCACTGAACAGGTATAATGAAAGGGGACAGTGTATTGTATTGGCCACATGGATGTCCAATAGACAGTGCTTGGGCCAGACGTGATTAGGTATGTATGTATGTATGTATGTACAAGCCTTACCACTCTTCCCTAATGCCTTTCATCAGGGTGGAAATTTCCAACCCTCTGTAATCATTAAAAGATTCCAGTATAAGAATAATTATGGTGTCCTGTGTACACAACAGTGGGTGGACTACAAGTTACCTTTCTAATTATAGTAATTTGCAAAGTTCTCAAAAGGCATCTTGGACTCGTCGTCTTGAACTCTTTAACTTCTTTTTTTTAAGGACTTACCGTATATTGTGCCTAACAGAAGAAAATGTACACAAAGGTATATTTAATAAAAGTAGCATTTTTTTAAATGGCAGTTGGGACCAGGCCTCTCGCTACTCTAGACAGCAGTCATTGCTCATAAACAGACTAAAAAATAATAAACTACCCCCAAAACACCTAAATTACATTTATATATATTCGCTTTACTGCACCTCCGCCCCAATAAATGCTACCTTGATTGGGACAGTCAACAGCTCCCCATTATTTTACCTGCACATGCAAGTAGTGAACAAACACTATACATGTAGATTAAAAGTTACAAATGTTTTTTTTTTCAAAAGTTACAGATGTAACCTTTCTTCCCGAATACTTTTGTCAGAAGTAGTTCCACTTTCCATAAGGGAGACACTTGCAGCGGCATTATACAGGACTAAATACAGTGCTGCGTCATTAAACTCTGGGAACTTTCTCTGCAATTCCCTGACGCGCTTCACGATATTAACCTTCTAAAAACAAAAAAACAAAAACAGACAACTTCCATAAAGCTAATTTTCAATTATTCTCACATACATACAGGTTGAGTATGCCTTATCCAATTTTTTAGGGGGATTTTGGCACAAGTTGCAGATTCCACACACCCCTGTCACAATACAAGCGCACAACAGTGTATTCAGTGTCCAGCCCACTTAAGCTGTGATATAGCCTTTCCATGCATGCTCGGATTCCCCCACAAAGGGTAATACAATGACACGTGTGCATGCCTGACACGCCAACGGCAGGTTCTCAACGATGTCTCACATCACAGTAACAGTGATTGATTTGCTCTGTACAGTATTTGTTACTATTGTATTTTTTTGGAGTGCGGAGAGGATTTAACTGTATTGGTTTTCCAAAATGATCCCTTATCCATAATACTTCCCAAGAATTTGGGATACTCAACCAGTATATCATCAGATGCCTTGCCCAGGTAATGTCCAACCAATGCATCATATAAAGGAGAATGTCCAATGGTGAGATTGGAAGATAATGACTCCCTGGGTGGGATTCTCTATAAGGACCCTCTACTGCAAGTGCTTAATATGTGCAAAGCACCAGGAGATGGGACAGATGCTGTAACCCACCACTCCTTGTACTTGTTACCTTTGGGTATTTCTGTAAATAATTACTATCTGCAGAGTAATTGGCTGAGCCCATCTTTAGATGAGGTCTGAGATACAGAACAGCCACCCTGTGTATCCCCTTCACCAGTGAGTCTGTTCTAGCTGGCTGAGCATCATGGGACATGCAGTCCACAGCAGTTGGTATGCCAAGGTCGACATGTTAAATTTACCACAAATAAAGCCCTTTTCTGATAAGCAACAACAGCGCAGCCTCAGCACTGAGGTTACATAGCAATAGCCAATAGGCCACAGCAAAGGGACACTCTGTCCTCTCCCTCCCCCGCCCTCGCATGGTGCGCTCCTAAAATGCACTCGCTCGACGTCCGGTTGTCTCGGGTCGTTCCAATGGAAATAACCGAGGGGGGTGGTGGGTAGAACTTATGTCCTACATGCATAAATTACCCCTCACCCCTTGCGCGTCGCGCTGCGCATAAATTATCCCTCCTCTTTCCCAGGAAGGCGTACCCAGAAACTGTCACTCATCAACGGGTAACGAGACACTAACTCCGCCTCCCTCCTTTGATTGGACCAAGGGCTGTCGCTAGGAGCCCACTTAAGCCAATCACTGGCCGGCAGTGCTCCGAAGCCCTCCTCTACCATAGTGACCTGCAGAGCACTTAACCTCTTGTAGCTTTGTCAATGGGGGGCAAGGCTTAACCCTTTCCTTGTCACCGTTTTTAACCCATTCCAAACCAGAGAAATTATCCTGCTAGAAATGACCCCACTGCTTTCAGGAAGTTGCTGACACGTTTAACCTCTTCCCTGCTGGGCATCTCCTATTCAATGTCAAGAAAATAGATTATTAACCTCATTATTACTACCTCAGGCCATGTTTAACCCCTACCCTTCCACAGGCTCTATTATAAGTGTTTAACCCCTACCCTGCGACAGGCCTTATTATAAGTGTTTAACCCCTACCCTGCCACAGGCCCTATTGTAAGTGTTTAACTCCTACCCTGCCACAGGCCCTATTATAAGTTTCTAACCCCTAACATGGCCCTATTATAAGTGTTTAACCCCTACCCTGCCATAGACCCTATTATGTGTTTAACCCCTACTCTACCACAGGCCCTATTATAAGTGCTCAACCCCTAACCTGCCACAGGCCCTATTGCAAGTGTTTCACCCCTACCCTGCCACAGGCCCTAATATAATTGTTTAACCCCTCCTCTTCCACAGGCCTATTATATGTTTCTAACCCCTAACCTGGCACAGGCCCTATTATAATTGTTTAACCCCTAACCTGCCACAGGCCCTATTATAATTGTTTAACCCCTCCCCTTCCACATGCCCTATTATGAGTTTCTAACCCCTACCCTGCCACAGGCCTTTTTATAAGTGCTCAACCCCTAACCTGCCACAGGCCCTATTATAAGTGTTTAACCCCTAACCTGTCACAGGCCCTATTATAAGTGTTTAACCCCTAACCTGCCACAGGCCCTATTATAAGTGTTTAACACCTAACCTGCCACAGTCTCTATTATAAGTGTTTAACACCTACCCTGCCACAGACAATATTATGTGTTACTCTCCTACACTGCCACAGGCCCTATTATAATTGTTTAACCCCTACCCTGCCACAAGTCCTATTATGTGTTTAACACCTACCCTGCCATAGGCCCTATTATGTGTTTAACCTGTACCCTGCCACAGGCCCTATTATAAGTGTTTAACCCCTACCCTGCCACAGGCCCTATTATAAGTGTTTAACCCTACACTGCCACAGGCCCTATTATAAGTGTTTAACCCCTAACCTGGCACAGGCCCTATTATAAGTGTTTAACCCTACACTGCCACAGGCCCTATTATAAGTGTTTAACCCCTACCCTGCCACAGGCCCTATTATAAGTGTTTAACCCTACACTGCCACAGGCCCTATTATAAGTGTTTAACACCTACCCTGCCACAGGCCATATTCTAAGTGTTTAACCCCTACTCTGACAGAGGACTTCTTATAAATGATTAACCCATACTCTGCTTGGGGGCTAGTATAACTATTGAAATTCTCTTATGTCAGAGTCCTATTATAAATATTTAACGCCTACCCTGCCAGGAGCCTTGTATAATTATTTACCCCCTCTTCTGCCACGGGTCTGTTATAAGTATTTAAACCTTCTTCTAACAGGAGCCTAGTATGAGTATTAATCCTTCTCCTGCCAGGTATGATCTATGTATATGAGTATGTATTGCTGTATTCCTGGTGGACATATGTGTAAACAAATATATACATTTAACTCCTCTCCTGCCACGACCTGGTATAAATGGGAAAGCTATTGTAAGTATTGCTCCTTTTAACCCCTCTTCTTCCAGGGAGCTACCTTGAGTATTTAACCTTTCTCCTGCCATGGATTTGTCATGAGTAATTAACTCCTATCATGCCAGGAGAGCTATTACAAAAGGAGCTATCTTGGGCATGTATTCCTTGACAGGCAGCTAGTATATGCATTTAACCCACTCCTAGCAGGCATCTGTCATGGGTACTTAGCTGTGCTGCCAGGGAGCTATTATGAGTATACAACCCATCTCCTGCCAATGAGCTAATATGAGTATTTAACCCCTTTCCTGCCGGGAAGGCCTGCAGAGCAATGAACCTGTTTGCAGCCAGGGAGACATCCGCAGAGCACTCCCTCCTCTGACTGTGACTGACTCTCCTCCCCTCAGACACACGCCTCCCATTCATTGTCAGCTCTCTGTAGGTGACTGTCTTTTTAAGAGGCTGGAGAGGGGGGAGGGGGGACTGTCTGTGTGCTGAGCCCAGCCCAGAGAGACAGCTGTAGAGAAAGAGACAGCTAGGGGACCAAAGGAGAGAGGGCAGAGACATCCAAGAGGAGGGAGAGACAAGAAGACCTAGAGGGAGATGGGCAGGGAGAGACAGTCAGGGTATGCGAGACATGCCTAGATACAGAGAAAGATACATTCACAGTTAGAGAGGAAGGGGGGAGACCTCTAGGAATAGAGGGAGGGGTGGAAAAGGGCCAGAGGAAAAAAACATAAGAGACATCTACTGGATGGTTATAGGCTGAGTGACAGAGAGAGAGAGAGAGGCTCTGATTTACAAAAATGGTGGAGAGACATCTGTTCTCTGTGGTCGGATCCTGCTGAGAGGGAGAGAGAGAGAGAGACCGGTGCTGGAAACCCTCCCAAGGCAGACTATCAGACAGCTTGCCTTAGAGTGCAGAGGAATGCTAGGAGTGGCGTGGGGTCCAGGTTAGACTGCCACTGGGGGGTCTTGTAAGAGATTGCGCAGGGGCCGTCGGCTTGCGAGAGCAGGATGTTGGTTTGAGGGGGTCTTCCACCCCCCCCCCCCCCCCCAGTGGGTTGGAGCAGTCTCTACTGGTCTGAAGATGTCTCGTGTTTCTGCTGGCACCGAAAGGATAAATGACACGGTGAGTGGTCTTGGACAGGGGTTGAGGAGGGTAGGTATCACTTCTCTAGAGAAGGCTGTTTCATATATGTTATAATTGGTGCCTGTAAAAATAGGTTCTATTTGGAGCAGACTTTGGCCAAAGGGTATAGCGTTTGCACCCCGTTGGGGGGTATTTACGTGTGTGCCACCCCCCGATGCAAGAAATATATCTGTAGTAGGTTTACAGATGGAGAAGTATCCCATTTGCAGCTACTGTTGGTGTCTGGTTGCCCACGTAGCAGAAGAAGGGATATCTCCATTGGGTTTTTATTGGTGGGCGACAATCTTGTTGGTTGGTTAGTGTCATGTTAGTTTGCTGGTTTTACCATTTTATAGAATGCAGTGAGTATTTAATGGTGAGATTGTCCTCACTGTGGAAGGTACTCAAATCCATACTCCCATTGACAGATGATGCACCTAGATCTATCTGCTCGTACTGGTGGAGTAGGATCATATTTCACAATCTTACGTCAGAAACACAATATGTATCGAGTAGCGCAAATTGTTTCAATGTAGATTTAAAAAAGGATTCAACGTAAATAGACTCTTCCACCTTGTTACTATGTCCACACGTGGCAGGGGAGTTCTAATGATGACTTCTCGTAAGGGTCCAAACCGTGGGCTTGTGGCATCCTTGATAATTCCGATTTAAAAGGGGAGCATTGTGCAATTCATGCGTCGAGACCACTTGTCTGCTAGAAATTAGCCTTATTTGCTGGTAAAAACACTCCTGGTGCTTAAGAAGTTAGGCCATGAGGATGAATCTCTTTAAGAATGATGTCTGAGGAGGATAGGTCAAAGGGAAAATTTTTTTATTTGGTTCACTAGAGAGAGACGAGATTGTGCCCTGGAGAGCACACCTTGATTTATGACTGAGAATAAATGTGATTTGTGTGTGTCTAGATTGAGATGTTCAAATGTGACAACAATAACAACACCTTTTTATTTCCAACACTTTTAGTCTGGCTCTACCCGCTCTGAGAAAGGTTCCGCTACCTCCTCATGGCCTCCCCGCCCACCTGGAGCTCGGTCCAGAAGTTCCGCCCCCGAGGAGCCTCATGTTGGGAATTACAGGCTCCTGAGGACCATTGGGAAGGGAAACTTTGCAAAAGTCAAACTGGGAAGACATGTTCTCACTGGAAGAGAGGTGAGTCGGTGATGGATGGGAAAGAAAATTGAGGGAAGGGGAAATAATAGCATTAGGAATACAAACAGTGTGTTAGAGGTTTGAATGGGTGAAAAAGGCTCAGAACAGCTTGTGATAATAATAATTTAAAAAGAGACTTTGTATGTTTATGAGTTTGCGTGTTAAGGGAATGTTTTAAAGACTGAGAGGGAACGAAAGAGTTTGTATGGCAGTGAGGTCCAGACCCAGCGGACATCTCCGGAGCCGTCTTGCAGGCATGAGTGGGAAGATAGTCTGTCGGTCTCTTAATGCGAGCGCTTATCTGTGTCTGACTCCTTATTTATAAATACTTTATTTCCAGCCTCTGCAAGATGTTCTGTAATGTCTTTTATTTTTTTTCCCCCCACATCTTCAGGTCGCTATAAAAATCATTGACAAGACCCAGTTGAATCCCAGCAGTCTTCAGAAGGTGAGGGGAAAAAAAACATTGCACATTTATATACCGACTGATATTTCCCTGTTACAGCTAGAGCTGCCGGCTATGATATTGGCCTCAAGACAATTTTTACCAGCCTGCCGGTAATATATGAATAGCTTTAGCTTGTGTGTTGGAAAGGACGAAAATCTGGAGTAGGCCTTTCCGCTGCTTAATGAGAGGATACTCCTGTATTTGGGTTTTTTCAGCATCTACAGTTTGATTTCTTACCTGTGGTTGTTGTGTATCCCCCCCAGGGTATGTCTAACCCTAACCCAGTTTAACGGTATTTGGTAGGAGTCAGTGGAGAAAATGTTGGCAGTTCCATTCTCGAACGAGATATGTGAGTCTGAGTTGAAAAAATATAGGAAACTACCGTTCCCCTCCTTTATTTTCCGGCTGGTTTCTTGTCTCTGGTTTATCAAATAGGTGTTTTCAAAGATCTCCGTCTTGCAGACAATTTGATTTCTTTTTCTCCCATCAATTTAATCAAATTTGCAATATATCAGGAGTCAAATGTTTGGTGGTCTGCTATAAACCTGGTCCGTGGTTTGGTGTAGGCCATAATCAGGAGACTTTGTCTGGAACATGGAATGTTCGTGTAATGGATGAATTTTGTTTTTGTCCTATGGCCACAAATAGGCAAATGGCCAAATTCTGGTGACCCCCCCCCCCCCCCCCCCCCCACTAAGAGGATCATTTTTTCCCGTATTGGCATTCTAATTAGTTGTGGTGATTCTAAGCCACCAAGCTGCTGGCCCTATATCCAGTATCAGGAATCGCTTGCCTAGAGTAAGATGCTTGCGAAATTTCCTGAGAGGTGCAGTTTTAGGATTGTTTTAATTGACGTGCAGTTGCAGTGTTTCTTTAATTGACGCGCGGTTTATCAAAGGCATTTCCTGTTTCGACAGTAAGCCTTCATTGATTAATTACATGCTAACGAAAGAAATCCTGATTAAAAAAAATAATAATAATAAACAATCTGACAGTGCGAGGCCTGGGATGCAACCCATTCACAGAAAATACTCAAGGATTGAAAGTACAATAGACACAGAGCATTTTACGTTCTCATTGTAAAATAATAGGGTAGGACAGAGCATGGCAGATAGAAAGGAGAATGCAGCTAATATTAGCCTAACTACTGTGATTTCGCTAAAAATACCATAAAATGGAAAACTGCTCCCTGACATTCCCATGTCTCACCCTTTACTTTCAATTCCTAAAGTCGAAAGACAAAGAGGTACACATGAGCTCCTTCCTTCTTCTTCTATACATCAGGAAGTACAGTATATTGTGTCATCAGGAAATGTAACTCGCTGGGGGGGGGGGGGGGGGGGGAGACTAAGGCCAACATAAGGCAGACAATATGTATCATACTATCCGTGCCCCTCAAATCTTCTACCCTTAAACCATCCAACACACATGGCATTACTCCAAAACATCTGGATTTGACAAAATACAGGGCTCCGATACCCAAATAAGGCTGCTTCACCCAATAGATGCAGTATCAAGTAGCTAAAAAATATATCCCCTCCAACTATTTAAAGATCATACTATTTGTAGAAACAACTGATTTCCCCGTGGGGGGGGGGGGGGGAGGGAGGCGGCAAAATGCGTGGGAGCAGAGATTTATTTGTTCCAACGAGACCTGCTCTTGGTGGCCAACCATCCCAATTTGGTTCAAACTGGCGTTACCATGTCCTGGGGATGCTCCATCCTGAGCCAATATCAGCACAATTGTTGGTCTCTAGATAAAATAGCGATTGTGCAGCGAGATGGGGCTTAAGACAGGGCTTGACAAATATTTGTTGGGCTTGTCGGGGAGTTATTTTTAGGAGCCAGGTGGATGGTACTTGCGTAGAGCCCTGGTTTAAGCCATTCTGATCCAGGGCTGTGATGTCACAGTATGATTCGGCCCATGTGATGATGTAACATGACCAGACGCATTCGCTGGTTTCTGACTCATATGTCACATATTTATTTGGCAATACATTTTTGGTAAGCTATCACAGATCAGTTGCTCGGCTGATATAACAAGGACATATCATATTTTTAACCAAAAACCTGCTAATCCGAACGCCACTATACTTTACAGGGTAAACAAAAAGGATTTAACAGTGTGAATGATAGAAAATGCTAATTGGTGTACAGTATAAAGTCTTAAATGTTGGACAATCGGAGGGAGAAAAACAAGTGTGGGGAAATCTGAAAAGGACAAAATCATTCAATCACAAGGAGGTTTGGATTGGGGGAAAGTCTCATATGTAACTGCAGGAATGACCTCCCCAAACGTCAGAGGAAGAAGCTGAAGTAGGGTTTGTAACCCTTGCGCCGAGAGTTAGGAATAAAATAGAAATAGATGGAATTTAGCAAATATACCTAGAAATTGGGTGAACAACACAGCCTCTCGGGGGAGGTTTGAGGCTTTTAGGCTGACCAATCCTAGGCTTAGTTGAAAGATTTTTGGCAGTGACATCTTATTGTCAGTCCGAGTCTACCACGGTTCACTCGAGCCTAGGTGTAAATGGTGGGCCTGATGTAAGAAACACGGACTGATGTTAAAGGCTAAAGTTAATTACACCATGACTGAAAGAAAATTATCTTCACAACTACAGTTGAAATGCTCATTATTATTATTATCCCTACAGATTAGGGACAGTAGGTGGGAAAGAGGGATCGAAGGGATTTGGGTCCACAAGTGGGGCTGTGTCCATCCAAAACTAGAGCACTGGTGGGGGGGGATATGTTTTTACACTCAGTCTACAACCTGACATTTTTTTGGGTCCAAGTCTTGTATTTTTTTTTTTTGCACAAAATTGCTAGTCTCCCCATGTAGAGTCCCACAGTCCCATTCTTTGTCCCACAGTCCATATGACTACCCCAGAGTACTCTGTACAGGCCTGTGCCCATTACGGTAACACAGCCCACTTCTCTGCCCCCCCAGTCTGTCCACTGTACCATACCTACTATCATTCTCATAAGGCTCCCTCCAGGGTCTCAGCCCTCCCTCAGCACCCACTAATTGACCATTTGTTAACCATATATATTAATTACCCCACTCCGTTTGCCCTTACCTTACAAGCACACATTTGGCCTTATGTGCCTCGGATGTCCTGACCCTGGTCTAGTGGAGAGAAAGTGAGCTCTGTGCTCCAGTAGCACAGATCACCTTTATACTGTGCTACGGATCCCAGTGCTCTGCAAGGGTGTGGTGTAACGGTGGTCTCTGCTAGCAGACTTATCTTAAGCCCCCCTCATCTTGTAGTCCTGAAGCTTATACCTCTTTTGCCTAGAAGCCCTGTCTGGTTTTCTCATCTGCATTTGAGATGAGTTGATGCCAGACCTGGTTCACATATCCGGACAGTCTAGATGAACCTGCAACGCCAGGGAAGTGCTTATTCCGTTACTCACCTGTTAAATAATTCTGACCTTATTACCTACTGGGTGGGTCACTTATATTATGTTCCTTCATTTTTTTTGCCAGGGTGAAGCAACAGCACTCATTAAAAACACTGTATTATAATGTTCTATTAAAAAACATTCTAGTCACGTAAATCAGATTAATCACGGATTGTTGACAGGTATGTAGAGGATGCCCCAGTAATAACATGTCTGGTCCGAGAGCAGGTTTGTCTTTTCTTTGTTAGCAGGAAGTCAGAGCCTGGTCCTCCTCTAATTTAGGTGATATGTCTTTTCTGTTGTACACGGGGGCCCAAAACATTATTTTAAGGGTGACTATGGCTGGAAAACAGTCCTCAGATTTTTCTCCTCTGAGTTATAAAAGTGGAAAGCTCACCGGGAGCAAAAGATTGGTTCCCACGTTGATTGCTGCACTTGGTAGAACGATGGGAATTACGGATAAAGAGGGCACATGCAGAAAGACTGCCGCCATCACTGTGTGCCCCCGTGTAGATCGCCCTCAGATGTCAGGAGTTTGAGTTGCGCTGCACGGAAATGCTCCATAACAGTGTCAGACACCCCTCCGCCGAACTCACAGGCTCAGTAGCCACACCGGAAACTCCTGAGATGGAAAATAAAAAAGATCAGTTTACTCATGAGATTCTAGCGATTTGCCCCATTTTGAGACTTCTTTAAACGTATCCTCTTGTATTGCACAACTGCTCTTCCTACATGACCACCTAAGGGTTTAGAGATGTAAGTTGGGGGGCTGCACCCTGCCCACCACCCCTGCCGTGAGCCTAAACATGTTTTTGCCTGGTTATATTGCGGGTATACAGAACACATAGTCTTGCAGCTGTGTGTGTGGCCAATCCTGAGTCGTGTTGGATTGGATCACAGTCTATTGCAGAATTCTGTGGTATCTCAGACGGGGACAAACAAAAGTTACTCCCCTTGGAATCCACGTAATGGTGGTTATGTTCAAAAATCAGACTGTGGTTCATGTGCTTTTTTACTGTGCTGTCTCTCCCGGTGGGTTTACTCTTGGCTCTGCCTCAAAACTGAGACAGAGCTGATCAGGAGGCTGATGTGCGTACAGCTGATTGGAGTGGGGAGTCTCTCCTCGCATCCGCGTTCTGCTACTCCAGAGAGAGACCCTCAATTTCAAAGGGGGTACTGAGTTAAGTTCCCTTCTGTGGATCCCCTTTGAAAAAGAGGACCTCTCTGTGCAATAGCCGAGAAGGAGAGACCATCACTGACCTGAACGATCCCAGGGAAGCATGGCAGCTTTGTTGTATTTTAAAGAAAGCTGCACACAATATATAATATACATGTGTAGTGTATAACTCCCAGGCGTATTACCACTGTGAATTGCACACAGCCTTTGGCTGTCATATGGTCAAATCCCACGAAAATGCCAGGAAGTCATCACTGGCCTGAACCAAGGCCGGGCCGTGCGCGATCTAGGATGTCCTTCCTTTATTCACGCTAATGATGCCTTTGGCGCTCCTGTGCTGGGTCTGCTCCTAATTCAGCAGTAAAAAGATATTATAAGGGGGTTCGATGGGCAGCAGAAGAATTGTCATCTCTCCTTGTGACGTAGTAAGCAAGATGTTGGCAGCTGGTGAGGGGGAGCAGGGGTTTCACAAAAAGTACCCAAGTAGAGGCCTCGGAGGCTTCTCCTGCCAAGGGTCAGATGAAGATGACATTGGATAGGGCAAAGGTCAGATGACAAGAGTTCACAGGTCAAGGTTGTTGCAGGCAGAATAGATCCCACCAAAGTCGTGGCCCAGGAATTCAATAAGTGGGAACTCAGGAAGAATAGCAGTAGAGTTGGGGGTCTTTGCACTGTTAGCTTACCTGTCTAGGCTCACACTCCGGTGAGCATGTGTGAGCAGTGACTCAATGATACCATGGGAGTATGCACACACAATGCCCCACATTAAGCTGAGGCCCCAGTGGAATGGCATCGGGGGAGGGCATAGGGGAGGGCATACCCACCCTGAGTACGTAGGAATTACTCTGAGGCTCAGGTCAAAACACTGGGCATTCTGAGCAGAATAAAATCACTGAACAGGTGATAAGCTGCTGGTCGGACAATAAATCCTACAAATCTGTTAGATGGAAGGATCCTGGAGATAATATTCAGAAAGGTCATGTCAATGCACAGAGAGTAAAATAGGGGAATGGAGCTGAAATTGGCGCTGAGATACACCCGATTTTTTTTAATTTGTTATTTTCTGTATTTTAAGTAAATGTTAGTTCAGTGCCCGAGAGATCCATGTTAAATTAATTAGCGTGCTGAGGGGAGGGGTATCTATTAGGTGCCTGGGGTAGTGACATGACAGAATTGAAGCGGGGGAATCAATATGAAGCACAAGGCCTTGTCGTGTTTGTGTTCAGAGATGTGTCACCAGGGCTTGTACTGTATTTTGTAGAATTAAGTTATCTGCAATCACATATTACAGTGTGTTTTGCTTTTTTGTGCACCCCCCCCCCCCCCTTTTCAGAAAAGCAAGTATCCAGAATAAAGGAAAGGTGATTTATCGGTATCAGCTGCATGTCTAGAGCAAGCTCCAAAAACATCCCGAAAACAGTGCATTGCAGAATGTGTAGTTTGTTACCCTGAAACAGCCTCCCAGCTGACGGCGAGGAAGCTGGAATATGTATAAGGTTACCCTGAGGACTAGGTATGTTTGAGTTGTCAGGTATATCGGTGGATGGATAGATTAAATGATCCTCTGACATCATAATCCATGTTTTATAAAACAGATAGTGAGTTTCCATCTTGTTGCTGTGCAGAATAGCTGCACATTCCAGGCTCATATGTGAAATTATTTTTTTTTTTGTTTAAATGTTATATTAAATGCTTTAATGAAACAGTACAAATATGGTTCCGGATTGAGCCCTCGCTATGCGGGCGGACATGTTGTTTGGAATCTTGGGTCAGCTCTTCCTTCATTCTGTGTAGATCTGACCCACGATTCTAAACAATATGTCCTCCCCCTTGATATCGGGGTTACCACCCAGCCATTATTTTACCGGCAGGATTCGGACAAATTTTGATGGTGGCGAGAGTTACGCCTGTGGCTATAGCACTTGCGGTATATTCCTGAAACAAAATCGGTCAAGCCTACCTGAGAAGCGGTTTCCAAAACCAGAACCCACGCCCGCCCCAACCTCTCCAAAAGTCCAGGATTTAGGGACTACCACTGTGATAGAGTTTTATAGGGCAAAGAGGGCTCAATATTTGGATTCTTTCATGAAAGCATATCCTCTTTGAGACTTCTACACTTGGTGTATTCTTTACAATAAACATAAGTCCATCTTTTTCGTGCAGTTGTCCATTAAATACAAACCAGCACATTCTTCCCTGTTACACAATAATGTATTGTTTTAATGCTCAAGGTTGTTTGAAATGTGTTTGTAGTGTTCACAACAAGGATTCCTTATAGTAATAGTATATCTGGCAGGGGTTTTTCCTTCTTCCTCAATGCAATGCCTAAATTCAGCGATGCCTTCTGTACAATGGATGCCCATAATGGGGGCTATTCACTAAAAAGTCAGCTAGAGGCGATCTGTGAAATATCAGACATCACTAGCCGAGTAGGAAAGATAGATTGATTTCTGCAGTTCCCTAAACCCCATGTGCTATATTGTTTGTGGCCAGGTATCCAGAGCGATGTCTATTCTAGAGAGCACAGTTGTAATCTCGGTTTCACTGATAAGTTGATCCATAGCATCACTGAGCTGGAATGTTTCCAACCCGGCTCTTAATTCCTGATTTTATTTTATTTTTTCTCGTTCACTTGTCAGTTCACCAGCGTTCACTGTTTAATGAATAGATCTCCATGTCTTGTGAATGATTAGTCTGAAGCGGGTACGACGTCCGACATTTCTGTAAATGCCTAGCTCTTATGGCATATGAAGTCACCAATCTTATATCTATACCAAAAACCAGGCCGTCAGGATCTCCTCACCTATAAGCAGAGGGTTATTTTATTATCGCGGCGACACTGAGCGACAGCGTCTCTGACGCACCTCACATTCTGCTTCCGCAAGCTTTGGACAGACCATAATATAGGTAGACGTACATAAAATGAGATCTCCAGCCCATAGCATGGGAAGGAGTTGGTAGGACTCGGCATTCCACTTTGGTCCAATTGGTCAGCATGCTTCACGTTTCCAGTTGGTTCCCTCTAGTTTTCAGAGCTGACAGACAGTTATCTATTCCGTATGGCTTATTTACTTAGCCTACATAACTTGAGAGTTTACAGAAAAGGTTCCAAATTCACCTACTTTTTCAGAAATTCGGTAAAATCAACCGAATCTGAGGAATTTCCAGCTCTAGGTTTTTACTACCTGTATTAGTATTTCTTTCTTTCTTTTTTTTTTTAAAAAAAATCCCTGGCTCCTAAAAATATTAAGTTTGGCTCCTAAAGGATACAAATCTCCCTTCCCTATATAAATGTTGAAATCCTAGAAGCCATTTTGAGGCTTGCTTTCAGTCAGAGACACTTTGCGGGGGAGGACACCGAAAGACCAAAAATAAATGAATTGGATTTGTAATATGGACAGGAATAGCCAGCCAGTAAATATGTGATTTATAGAAACAATGTCATTTAAACTAAAAAAAGAATATCTTTTACATAAGTTCCCTCTGTGTTACCATGGAGCTTTGGCAGATATTTGCAATCTTCCATCTCTACTGTTCCCATAGAAGACTCACGCTGATGCAGTAATGTTACCTATCTTTCATGAATAGATTTCTTGGTGATCTCCCATGGATTGCATCAACAACTCCTCCCTTGATCAATAGCACTCTCTCTCCTGAATGATATTTTTTCCTTTGGGGTCATTAATGGACTGGCCCTGGGGTGTTACCACCATCTGTGCCTGAAGATTAGTATGAACCTAGAATTGTTACGTTGAAATCCGTCCTTAGAACATTGTTATCCCGGGATCCCGCAGAACGTTCCGTCCCTAGAACATTATTAGCCCGGGATGCCGCAGAACGTTCCGTCCATAGAACATTATTATCCCGGGATGCCGCAGAACGTTCCGTCCCTAGAACATTATTAGCCCGGGATGCCGCAGAACGTTCCGTCCCTAGAACATTATTAGCCCGGGATGCCGCAGAACGTTCCGTCCATAGAACATTATTATCCCGGGATGCCGCAGAACGTTCCGTCCCTAGAACATTATTAGCCTGGGATGCCGCAGAACGTTCCGTCCCTAGAACATTATTATGCCGGGATGCCGCAGAACGTTCCGTCCATAGAACATTGTTTTCCCGGGATGCCGCAGATCTTCCGGAACATTCTGTTTGTTTGTTTTCTCATGTTCTGAATAAGAGCTGGCTCAGGTACAGCCTAGAACATAGCCAAATTAATTAACCTTTTCACAGCTCCCCTTAGCCAGCGCCTGTCCATAGCATATTCAAATAGTAAGCTCTGATGGCAACATAATCATGAAGTGAGGACACCTTCAGTATATTAGACAAAGTCTTGGAGGTAGGCCGTAGATCAATATGAATTGTACGCAGACTGGCAAGATCCTCTTATGATACTTATATACTGAATACATGTTGTTAAAACATACCTGCCATTCGAACAAGGCTCTGCCGACATAATCTCTTGGGCTTGACAAACATATGACGTTTTTAGGAGCCACGCAGATCACTGTGAGCCAACCTTGATATTTTTAGGACCAGGCAGATCACTGTGAGCCAGCCTTGTTATTTTTAGGACCAGGCAGATCACTGGGAGCCAGCCTTGTTATTTTTAGGACCAGGCAGATCACTGTGAGCCAGCCTTGTTATTTTTAGGAGCCAGGCAGATCACTGTGAGCCAGCCTTGATATTTTTAGGACCAGGCAGATCAATGTGAGCCAGCCTTGTTATTTTTAGGACCAGGCAGATCACTGTGAGCCAGCCTTGTTATTTTTAGGTACAGGCAGATCACTGTGAGCCAGCCTTGTTATTTTTAGGACCAGGCAGATCACTGTGAGCCAGCCTTGATATTTTTAGGACCAGGCAGATTACTGTGAGCCAGCCTTGTTATTTTTAGGACCAGGCAGATCACTGTGAGCCAGCCGTGTTATTTTTAGGACCAGGCAGATCACTGTGAGCCAGCCTTGATATTTTTAGGACCAGGGAGATCAATGTGAGCCAGCCCTGTTATTTTTAGGAGCCAGGCAGATCAATGTGAGCCAGCCCCGTTATTTTGAGGACCAGGCAGATCAATGTGAGCCAGCCTTGTTGTTTTACGGAGCCAGGTAAAATGGTGCTTCCTTAGGGCTCTAGGTAAAATGTTCAAAAAGGTTAGGAGCCAGCAGTAGGGATTTTAGGAGCCAGGGTTCCAGTGATTTACAAAATACATACAAAACAAGCATGTTCTAAGTACCTTATATTCTCCACTTCGCCAAAATGCTACTGTGGCTACCTGTTGCCAACATATACAGAGGACGGTTTTCTCTAATGCCTGGTATCGACTAATACTTTATGAGAAATAAACTCTAGATATCTCCTGACCCCACGATGATACGAACATTTGAAATTAGGGTTGTCCTCCTGCCGGTCTATTCAGGCCAGTAAAAAAATTGGCTTGAGGCCAAGGTCATGTCTATTGAGGCAATGGCTTTGTAGAAAAGGTGGTAACCCTATCTAGAATGTCCAACCGGAGACCCACCAGACAAAAACATCTCTAGACAGATCCCATTAAATCACCCCAGGGGTGACGGGGTTAAAGGGCAAAGCATACCCTGGCCAGGGTTGACCACATTATCCTCACTATGGTTCTGGCCTACCTTCTGAACACATTAAACTATATTGTACATTACAGAAGGTTTGGGAGAGGTTTCACGTTGCCTGGGTCAGTGCAGCTCTCTTTATAAGAGGTCAGTAGACAGATTATTGGGTTTAACCCTGTCTGTACTGATAATTTGACATCCAGGAATCAGGATATGTTAAAAAACCATCTTGGCAAACGGCGACACCATCTTCTTGGCATCCTGTAACTTACGTTATTTATTGCCGCAGTTAAAGGTTATATACTAGAGCAATGACGATAATTTAGTGCAGAGTGGCGAATGGAAACCTTAAAAGAATTCTCTATAAACACATTTTTGCTGGGCACCTATTTATAGAGCTGTGATTAAGGAAAGGGTATCTAGAGAACACAGTCTTCTCTAGACACCTTGAGTCTGATCCTGTGAATCATTGGTTGTCAGCCCTGGAGCTATCGAGCATTTGTTCTGAATGGACATCTTCACATTCCAGAACAAGGCTTGTTAGCTTGCATTCTAGAGCAGCATCTTCCATGAGTTCTGGGCTAATCTGGATAAAGTACTGAATCATTTTTATTCGTTATACTAGTTAAGAAGTTATACTCTGTGGCATATTAATTAAAATCGTGTATCATTGGACAACTAAGCCGAATTTCACAAATTGACAAAATGTGGCTAGTCGCTATCCCTAAATTCGGGTAATAGTCGCCTCTTCTTGCCATTCGGAAACCAAAACATCAGAAGCACCCGGATTGGGACATCCTCCCCATGAAAACCATAGAATTTCGGCTGCCCAATATGCGCCGATGCTTCCCGAACGCACTCTGAATTCAGATATCGGAAGCAGAATTCATCCATTTCAATTCTCCATGTTTTAGCTGGAGAATTGCTTAGAAAAGCACAGCAATATTTATATACAATTATACTGTATTAATGTTATATATTCTAACAGTATATTTACGTTTTTATAAGCATTTTTACATTTTAATAAAAAAAATAATTTGATATCATTTTATGTTCATTTGCTTTATTTTCATGTATTTAATGAATGTATAATTTTATTTGATCACACTTTGGGCCTCTTCGGGCGGACTTTGGCTATTTTGGCTGTAGCCAAAGTCTTCCCATTGACTTCAGCTATATACGTAATAGCCACGGTCCTCCGGAGATGGCCCTGAAAGGATCTCCTCATGGAAAACTACGGGGAGGACGTAGTCTGCCACTTTGTTTAGGTGCATATCGGCTGCATTCAGCGTTGGGAGATATCAGCGTGGAATCTGCTGTGATATCCGAGTAGCTTGAAATTCGGGTACCACTGTGATCCGAATTCATCTGCAATTTGGAGGCACCTTTTTGGCACCCTCTGATAGTTCCCAAACATCCACAGTGCCAAGGTTGGCTAGCACTGATCTAGAACAATAGCTTGTGGCATATTACTCTAGATATAGAAAACACATTACTCGAGATTCCTGTGGCCTTTTAGTCGGGGCCTCTGGATGAAGCACAGTGGTTTGTCTTTTGTCCGGCCGCTGTTCTTTGCAGATTTATAGGTGTGGATTGTAGAGCACTGTTTCACTGTCACCCTCTTTCTGCAGCTCTTCCGTGAAGTCCGGATCATGAAGGGACTAAACCACCCAAACATTGGTAAGAACACTCTCCAAAGCTGTCTCCTCTGCTTCCCACTTCTGCTTGATTGCCATCCTGCCTGCTCATCTCTCCTTTCTTCGGGTCCTCTCATTGCCTTGCTCACACACTCTTTCTCTCTTCTCCCACAGTGAAGCTGTTTGAGGTCATTGAGACAGAGAAGACCCTTTACCTAATCATGGAATACGCCAGTGGAGGTACAGATTGTAACGTTCTAGATTCTCCTGGGTTCCACTCTGGTCTCCCAGGGTTCTATTGTCCCGTCTCCTTTTTCTTTACTGTAACCTCCCTCCTCATTCTCTTCCCATGCACAAATCTCACTCCATTCTCTTTGATTCTCTTCCCCACCCGCTTAATACCCCCTTCCTTCTTTCTGTTTGTCTCTCTCTCTCTCAGGCGAGGTATTCGATTACTTAGTCTCTCACGGTCGCATGAAGGAGAAAGAGGCTCGTGCCAAATTTCGACAGGTGAGCAGGTGTCTCTTTTTCCCATTTGCCTCTCTTTTGTGTCTCCCCTGACTGTCCTCCCTCCCTGTGCTTCAGGCTGTCCTTCTGTAATGTATGGATCTTTTTGTGACTCCTTGTGTGTGTGCCCGAGGCTCTGGTTTTGTCTGCGGCCTTGTGTGTATGTTACAATAGCAGATTTTTAGTACACACACACCTTTACTGTGTATTGTGCGTGGGAATCAGCATTGTTCTCACTGCCGCTTGTCACCCAATTACCACTGTAGTCTGGAATTAACTAATTACCTAACTGGAAACGAGAGTGTGTGTTTTATTTACTGCTCTATACTTATCTTATTGATTTGTGTATAAGGCCTTAATATGACTCAGCACAGTAGAATGTCTCTTAATCATTGAGTATAGATATTTAACTAATGAACTCTATCCATAGCATTGAACGTTCCGCTAGAGGGGAGGAAGGGGAGGTCTTTAGTGTCGGGAGGCAGGCTGAATGTGAAAAGGGGCAGGGCTTTCAACATAAGGGTGGAGCATCATAAAGGTACAGTACCTCCTGGGACAATGAGCAAGACTCCAACCACTTCTGCAACCTAGAGACCCATAGTGCAGGGCCAAAGAACTAATCATGGACTATATTAGCTGTGCTGCAAAGCAGACAGGGCTGTAAAATCTGGAAAGTAGGGGCAACATCCAAATATCTCATGAGCTTCCTGGGTTAAAGTAACTGCAAGAAACAAAACACTTTTCTGGAATTGCGCATTAAATGACTCAGGTTCACTGAAAAGCCATTGTCAGGATTTACTAAAGGTCAGTAGTCATGGGGCTTCTCCCTGCAGCCATTGGAACAAAGTACAGCCATCAGCTGTTAATGTCTGAAAATCTAGCCAGAGGTTTGATGTCTAGGAATACATTCTTACCTGTCAGCCTCGTGACTCAGGCTAGCTCCAAATCCCATCAGTCAGCACCGTATTGTGTGGCTTTAAGGAGGGGTTAGCAGAAACGTGTCATTTTAGTGATTGAAAGTAATGCCACAGGCTAGAGTTTGAAGGCAGGGAGGCTTACACTGACACTCTGAGCTATGACAGTTATGGCGGAAGGCAGGCCAGACTTACAGTAGTGAAGTTTACATCTTCTGTTCAGGACTGGGAGGATTTATTAGTTTGCAGGCATCTCTGATTGGTTGGCACAGTTCTGACTGGTCCCTCTGTCTGGCTTTACTGCCCATCTAACGTTTGAAACTTCCAAACGTTCAGTGCTGGCTGCCTCTCTGTGTTCTGGGCTGGCTGCCTCTCTGTGTTCTAGGCTGGCTGCCTCTCTATGTTCTGGGCTGGCTGCCTCTCTGTGTTCTAGACTGCCTGCCTCTCTATGTTCTAGGCTGGCTGTCTCTCTATGTTCTAGGCTGGCTGCCTCTCTGTGTTCTGGGCTGGCAGCCTCTCTGTGTTCTGGGCTGGCTGCCTCTCTATGTTCTGGGCTGACTGCCTCTCTATGTTCTGGGCTGGCTGCCTCTCTATGTTCTAGGCTGGCTGTCTCTCTATGTTCTAGGCTGGCTGTCTCTCTATGTTCTAGGCTGGCTGTCTCTCTATGTTCTAGGCTGGCTGTCTCTCTATGTTCTAGGCTGGCTGTCTCTCTATGTTCTAGGCTGGCTGTCTCTCTATGTTCTAGGCTGGCTGTCTCTCTATGTTCTAGGCTGGCTGTCTCTCTATGTTCTGGGCTGGCTGTCTCTCTATGTTCTGGGCTGGCTGTCTCTCTATGTTCTAGGCTGGCTGCCTCTCTATGTTCTGGGCTGGCTGTCTCTCTATGTTCTGGGCTGGCTGCCTCTCTATGTTCTAGGCTGGCTGCCTCTCTGTGTTCTAGGCTGGCTGCCTCTCTGTGTTCTAGGCTGGCTGCCTCTCTGTGTTCTAGGCTGGCTCCTCTCTATGTTCTAGGCTGGCTGCCTCTCTGTGTTCTGGGCTGGCTGCCTCTCTGTGTTCAGGGCTGGCTGCCTCTCTGTGTTCTGGGCTGGCTGCCTCTCTATGTTCTGGGCTGGCTGCCTCTCTATGTTCTAAGCTTGCTGTCTTCTCTGTGTTCTAGGCTGGTTGTCTGCATCCTGAGTTGCCTGCTCCAGGCTACCTGTTTGTCCGTGTGTGTGTTTGTTCCACCCTGCTTGTTATGCGTGCCTTTATATTCCTGTGTGTGTGTGTCTTTATTAAGGTAGCTCTCTTTCTGCTTTACTGGTTTGCCTCTGTCCCGTGTGCAGTTTCTGTTTTATTGCCCCTCACAGTTTCTATGTATATGATATACATTCTGCCTCTCGTACTTTGACACAATGCAGTAGATTCGGTGATGGCAAAAGTTAAAGTTTTTCTACCGCACGTTATTCCTGAAGGTCATGTGATTCAAAGGCCACGGGGGCCACAGAAATACTGTGCATGAAAGCACTGATTAGGGCATTCTGCAATAAACTCTCTTATTACCCATAACATTATTTATATTATGCTAAGGGACTGGCGGGGTAGTAGCCACTCCCCCCCCCACCCAAAAAAAAATGCCACACTTGGGGCCATCAGCTTCCTGGTGGCTCACTTAAATAAAATAATGTGGCCCCCGATGCCAGAGGTATCCTGCTTACACCAATACATAAAATATGAGCTATTCTTAAAATATTCAGCAACCCCCCCCCCCCCCCCTCTGTAGCATCTGCTTCTGATTGGCTGACTGTCCCAGTGTTCAAGGGCCGCAGTAATAACACCTGACTGCGGCCCCTGGGGGCCACACATTGTTTATTATTTAGTGGCCACAGGCACCACATCCCGCTGACCCCAGAGGTCACATTCTTTTATTTAATGGGGCCAACAGGAAGCCACTGGCCACAAAAGGGGGCAATCATTTTATTTTTTGGGGGTAAAGTGGAGGGCTTTGGGAATCTACCCCGATGACTCCCCTCCTTTCACATCACACATAGCATCCCTTGATTAGACTGACTTATCATCTACTTACGTCTGTCTAATGCACTGAATGTCTTTAGAGAGACAAACTGTGGCCTTTGTTGCAGAGTACGCCACACACTTATACCTCCCGTACCCTGGCATGGAGCAGCATTCTAGTACTGAGTCATCCCCAGTTCTTTGTGGGGCTCTGTGTGATCTGCTGTGTGATCACTGATATTATCGCGCTGACAGGCTGCGTGTCCTATGTGCTGACGGTTCTTCCTCTATTGCACAATCACCTCCCAAGTGCAACTTGCAGACAAAACCATTTGTTTCCCCAGAAGTGTGTTCTATGCACACCTCCTATCAATCCACCTGTGCACTTACACAGCGGGGTCTGTTCACCAAACGGTGGGGAAATGACAAGGGAACAGCAGGAATCCGCTCGAAAGATACGCAAGTGGCAGAATTTTCACAATTGTAACGTCCCCTTTTTTCGGTGTCACTGTTTAGTGAGTAGACCCCACAGACTCACGCACACAGACTACCACCTGCGTATATATATTTATATATATCCACATCTGAATATACCTTTATTTTCTGGACAACCACATCCTTGCTCCTTTTGTTCCACTCTCCTTATTACTCTTACAGATCGTCTCCGCCGTTCACTACTGTCATCAGAAAAACATTGTCCATCGCGATCTTAAGGTCAGTAATACCCCCGGCTTCCTTTAAAGGACAACTGGAAGAAAAACAAGCAAACTCGTGTTTAATTTATAGATTAGGTGGTGTGTATAGCGATGGCTCAATGAAAGAATACAAATAATGTACTTTATTGAGACCTCATTGCTCTAACAGGGGGCAGACATGTTGTATAGAATCTTGGGTCAGATCTGCATTAACCTTCATGCATGAAGATCTGCCCCAAGATTCTAAACAACATGTCCGCCCCCTGATAGAGCGATATGTATCAAATAGGGCTCAATAAAGTATATTATTTGTATTCTGTCACTGAGCCATCTCTATACACACAGTCTCTTGATGTAATCATTCAATTAATCAGGAGTTATTTTCTGCATACAGTTGTCCTTTAACTCGTCATCTGTGATTTACTGTGTATCTTGAATCGTCTCTAAACATTCTTTTCTTTTTTTTCTCCTCTATTTCCATTGCGACCATCGCCCCTTAACCCCTTCTCTCGCTCGATCCTGGCATCACCATGCTGCTTTTCCTTCCTTCTTTTGCCTAGGCCGAGAATCTCCTGCTGGACGCCGAGGCCAATATAAAGATTGCGGACTTTGGTTTCAGCAACGAGTTTACTCCTGGAGGGAAGCTGGATACCTTCTGTGGCAGCCCACCCTATGCAGCTCCGGAGCTTTTCCAGGGCAAGAGGTACAACGGGCCCGAGGTGGATGTCTGGAGCCTGGGAGTTATACTTTACACGCTGGTCAGCGGATCCTTGCCATTCGATGGACAGAATCTCAAGGTGATGCCAGGGTGGATGTTTAGTCATCAAGGCATGCAGCAGCTCAAGTTTTAGGGATGTCCTTGCATCTGGCTTACTTATTATAGTCACACCACATGGGATGAGTGCAAAGGTATCTGCAAAACCATCAGCTTTGCTATGACCTCAGGTATCCAGGTCGGAAGATACTGATGGAGGCGTTTCATGCTGCTGCCATCTAGTGGCAGGAAAGGGTTTAGCTGCTGAGCACCGATGCTGAGGATGGTATAAACGAGGAAGGATTGATAATGAACGTCGATTAAGGGGAATGAAGAAATGGGAAAGGAACAAACTCTAGTACGACTTACTAAACACAAAGCGTTTGTCTTTTCAGGATCTGCGAGAGCGCGTACTGCGAGGGAAATACCGCGTGCCCTTTTACATGAGCACGGACTGCGAGAGCGTCCTGAGGAGATTCCTGGTGCTCAATCCGACCAAGAGATGTACTCTAGAGGTAATGCTTACACTCTCCCGGACATCAGTGTATACCCCCCCCCCCCCCCTTCGTTGAGGGTCTCACCCTGGCTGACTCTCTGCTCCATGCTTCCAGCAAATAATGAATGACAAGTGGATGAACATTGGGTACGACAGCGATGACCTGAAGCCGTACAGAGAGCCAGAGGAAGACCACGCAGACCCCAAGCGCATCGGTAAGCATGGTGGACAGTTCCGTGGTCAATAGTGGCCGGGAGATTAGGGACAAAATCTGTTGTATTAGACCAGGCAACACTGAGCACGTGGGAAGGGTTTGGAATCATATTAACAAAACATGGTTGGCAAAGGATGATGGGAATTGGACCTTTAGCATCTGGAGATCCTCAGAGCGCCTATACATAGCCTAAGTTAATCTATTCACCCTGCTGAGGTCTACGAAATACATATCATTAAGTTGCCAGATAATATCTGTCATTAGCTGCCAATTCATTCATGTCAGAGAGTGCGCACTAAAGCAGCTTTGCGTCCCTTGAAGAGAATATTAGAAAAATACACAATGACGGTTATGTGCAATGGTGGCCTAGTGGTAGTCTAAACTCCCAAAATTACAAACATTGTACATTGATTTTGGGAGGTATTGTATAGCTTGCTTTCAGCTTTCTGTAGCCGATACAGTCCTTAATGGATGGGTTGGCGGCATTTCCTCTGTTCGTCGGAGGTTCTATTCCCGCGCACGATTTATACAAACGGCATTCCGTGTTTGTGCCTGTTGGGATCGTTCTCTTTAATGGACAACTGTGGCAAAAATTGAAGTTAGATTTAATTGAAAGATGGCATCAAGGGTAAGAATTCTATATAAAAATGCTTTATTGAAAGTATAGAAATAAAGTACATTATTTCGCCATCATTACTCCATATTGCTCCACCAGGAGGCAGACATCTTGTTTAGAATCTTTGGTCAGATGGGTCAGATCTTTGTTGACCACCAAGGTGAGTGAAGATCTGACCCAAGATTCTAAACAAGATGTCTGCTCCCTGAGAGAACGACTTGGAGTAAAGAAGGCTCAATAAGACATTTACCGTAGTTTTGATTCTTTCATGACAAATTTTCTTTATAAATCATTTGCATTTGATAGAATCTTTCAATTAAACATTAGTTCATTTTTTGCTACAGTTGTCCTGTAAGTCGCTTAGTTTTTTTCAACACTTCCTCCCTCCATGGAAAGAAAAAGAGAAACACATTTATCCGCATTCTTAGATTGCAAAACAGCAGTGGGCTGGGGGAAAGGCTAATTAGTCTAATAGGTTTGAAAGCCGGTTCCTGCTGGGGGAGGGGCACAGCAGGCTGGAAGTTATAGATCTCTGCGTGTCATCTAGTTACCTACAGATTCCATTTAATTAGAAATGCCATAGCACAACCCTGCTTCCATCTGGAGGACGTGTAGCCCGTTTGGACAGTGGCCTTCTCATCTTTTTCCCAGTCTGTCAAACTTGCCCTTTAAAGAAGCAAAAGTTTAAAAAATGTCACTATCACTGGGGTCATTTCACATCCAAATCCACCCTTCCCCCACCCATCACTGGTATAAAGCAGTAATAATAAGGCAGCCCCTAAATACATGCTAAACCACCAGTAGTGAAATAATAGGACACCAAGAACTTTATTTATTTGCTCTATTGATGCAACCCCATTCAAATGAATGGGAGACTCTTTGGCATTAAGTTTGAAATTCATGAATAAAGCAGGAGAAGTCATAGCAGGTCCATTGTGGTAATTTCGCTTAATGTCTTTCTCTCTCTCTCTGTAGAAATCATGCTAGACATGGGCTACTCTCGTGAGGAGATCAAAGATGCCCTGAGCTCCAATAAGTACAATGAAGTAATGGCCACCTACTTGCTGCTTGGTAGGAAGGCTGAGGTGAGTTCTCGGTGGACCATTGCTTGAGAGGCGCTCAGCATCCCGCTGATGAGAATCTATTGACCTCTCCTTCTCTCCCTACCCATAGAACGAAGGAGGGGACTCTCGATCAGACAGCACACTCTCCCTCTCTCGCTCCCGCGTCGCTTCTGATGTCACCAATGGTGCCGCCAAGTCATCATCGAGTCACAGCAAAAACCAGCGTGGGTACCAGAGGCAGAGGAGGCACAGTGACTTTTGTGAGTTTTGGGGTACCCCCCCCCCCCCCTTTTTCTCTCTCTGCAGTTCCCTGGGATCAGCTGTGTTTCTCCCCTGCAGAGTGGCACGCGGGGAGTGGTGACCTTTAAATATGCCTTTCCCCCCTGGCAGCCTGTACTTTCTTAGCAAGGAGCTAGACATCACTTGCAGAGAGGTATCCTTTCATGTGATATAATGCATGCGGGAAATATTCTTGAGCTTCTGCTGCATTGTCTACCGAAACCTTGGACATTGATTTTGGGAGTTTAGAGATTGTGTAGCTTTGTACAGCAGATAATGGAGACTAAATAAAGGGAGAGGAGAAACATCTCGCAGAAAGGATCTGGAATAATAATATACAGTGCAGGAATGCAAGGACTATAACGTGTGAGCAGGATCTTCTCTATAAATTCTTTTGCTGTCCCTTGGACTTGTTTTGGGAAAACCCCCTTGATGTGAAGGGGGATTAAAGCCATGCTTTCTTGTCTGGACTCATGGACAGGGAGTGGTTGGCATATGTGTCCTCTTCTTTTATATTTATAAAGCTCCATCCAACTCCACAGCACTTTCACTGGGTTCATCATCAGGCAGACTGGGACAGGGATGGAGAGGGCTCTGCACAAATTGGTTTACATTCTAGAATCATGGTCTAGATAATTATTCCTCTCTCTCTCACAGGTGGTCCTGCACCAGCTCCCTCGCAGGCCAAGCGCAGCCCCCCCGGCGTGGGGGAGGATGGGACAGTTGGGGAGCGCCTCGCCCCCAGGAGGGGTAGCGGATCAGTGGGTGGGAGCAGCCGGCCTCCCCCACCCTCAAGCCCCATGGTCAGCCACGCGCACAACCCCAACAAGGCAGAGATTCCAGAGCAGCGCAAGGAGGCTCCACCCACCACGGTAAGGACACGCCCTCTTCAAGCATCATCTCTGAGCTACGGGATAACCATCCTGTGTTCCAAGAGGGGGGATAACCATCTTGTGTTCTAAGAGGTGGGATAACCATCCTGTGTTCTAAGAGCGGGGATAACCATCCTGTGTTCTAGGAGCGGGGATAACCATCCTGTGTTCTAAGAGGGGGGATAACCATCCTGTGTTCCAAGAGGGGGGATAACCATCCTGTGTTCCAAGAGGTGGGATAACCATCCTGTGTTCTAAGAAGTGGGATAACCATTGTGTGTTCCAAGAGGGGGGATAACCATCCTGTGTTCCAAGAGGGGGGATAACCATCCTGTGTTCTTAGAGGTGGGATAACCATCCTGTGTTCTAAGAGGTGGGATAACTATCCTGTGTTCTAAGAGGTGGGATAACCATCCTGTGTTCCAAGAGGTGGGATAACCATCCTGTGTTCCAAGAGGGGGGATAACCATCCTGTGTTCCAAGAGCGGGGATAACCATCCTGTGTTCTAGGAGCGGGGATAACCATCCTGTGTTCTAGGAGCGGGGATAACCATCCTGTGTTCTAGGAGCGGGGATAACCATCCTGTGTTCTAAGAGGGGGGATAACCATCCTGTGTTCTAAGAGGGGGGATAACCATCCTGTGTTCCAAGAGGGGGGATAACCATCCTGTGTTCCAAGAGGGGGGATAACCATCCTGTGTTCCAAGAGGGGGGATAACCATCCTGTGTTCTAAGAGGGGGGATAACCATCCTTCTGGGCTGTGGTACTCTAGAGCATCCATAGTTATTTTCCTATATTCCTTTCTCCAACATAAATTCTTAGGACGTGCAGAGTTACATGAAGCAGCTTTAAGAACTGGTAGATCAGGAGAGGAGGGGACTGTTTAAAAGATAGAACGATGAGGGGAAAGGAAATTAGAGCAGCAAATGCTGAGAAATGTGAGTGGGAAAGCAGGGAGAGAGAAGAAAAAGGAGAAGAAATAAGTTATTCTGTAATCCACCCTTGGAGATCAGCTTTTACCATCTGTGTCAAATGCCCCACCTGTCATCTCTCCCCCCTCCTAGATTAACACGCCTCCGGGAGTAATGGGCCGCAGGAACACGTATGTCTGCACAGACCGTCATGGCTCAGAACGTCATTCGCTTCTCCACAACGGCAAAGAGAACAGGTACGTGACCAGGGCGGGCACCTGCACTGTCATTCTCATTGGGGGGGCTAATCAGGGGGGCTTAGCTGGGGGATCTGTGGTGTCAGTCTGTGTTTCATGATGTGGGGCTGTGCAGTCGCTGCAATCAGTACTCTGATGATACAAGTGGTGATTACGTTACACAGCGCATGTGACTTCCTTTTTCTTTATTCCTGCAGCTCCACCCCTAGTCGCCCACCTGCCCCGTCGCCTTCCACCCAGAGCATTGCAGAACGGAGCAGTCTGTCCCGAGGATCCAATGTGCGCAGCACTTTCCATGGGGGCCACGTGAGGGACCGGAGGGGTCAGAACCCACCCCCAAGCTCTCCCACACACCCTCACGAGGGACTGAACCAGAGCAGGACCCGAGCCACCTCAAATCTGTTTAGCAAACTGACCTCCAAACTGACCCGCAGGTAATTGAGAGGAGCCAGGTGGCAGGGAGGGCCTGGCAGTCAGCCATGTCTCCTATGAGTCTGCCTCACATCCTGCAGGTTATTTTATATTAGCACGGACAGGCTTCCCCATGAGTCTGCCTCACATTCTACAAGGTTTTTTATAGTAGCACAGACAGGCTTCCCAGTGAGTCTGCCTCACCTCCTACAGGTTATTTTTTAGTAGCACAGACAGGCTTCCCCCTGGTCTGCCTCACATCCTGCAGGTTATTTTATAGTAACACAGACGGGCTTCCCCATGAGTCTGCTTCACTCTACAGGTTATTTTATTGTAGCACAGACAGGCTTCCCCATGAGTCTGCCTCACATTCTATGGGTTATTTTATAGTAGCACAGACAGGCTTTATCATGAGTCTGCTTCACATCCTGCAGGTTATTTTATAGTAGCACAGACGGGCTTCCCATGAGTCTGCCTCACTCTACAGGTTATTTTATAGAAACACAGACAGGCTTTATCATGAGTCTGCTTCACATCCTGCAGGTTATTTTATAGTAGCACAGACGGGCTTCCCCATGAGTCTGCCTCACATTCTATGGGTTATTTTATAGAAACACAGACAGGCTTTATCATGAGTCTGCTTCACATCCTGCAGGTTATTTTATAGTAGCACAGACGGGCTTCCCCATGAGTCTGCCTCACATTCTATGGGTTATTTTATAGAAACACAGACAGGCTTTATCATGAGTCTGCTTCACATCCTGCAGGTTATTTTATAGTAGCACAGACAGGATCTATTTGTGCAGCCACACTACAAGCGATACAGACAGAAGGGTCACACATCTGTTCAAGCAGTGAATTCCTGCCGGCCCTCTTTGAGGCATCATGTGAGCCACACTCTTGGAAAGGCCTGACTGTGGTACTATAAAATAACCTGCAGGATGTGAGGGGTAAATAGATTCTGGTATACTCCAATACTTTCCTTTTCTAGATTCTAAAAAAGGTGCTGCTGTCAGTATTGGTGAATCTTTTCCCCAAAGAAAAAGCCCTGTACATACTTGCTGCAAGATGACATGGGCAGCTTTGTGCCCTTTTCTCGGGTAGTCGATGCCCCACACCTGCTGCTAAATGACATGACTAACCGTGGCCCTGAATAGGGTGACACCATCCTGCTGAAACTGACCTCTTTCCGCCTGGCCGTGGCCAGTGAATCCAGGGTCACTGTAGCTGGGACTTTGGATCTTTCCTGTTTTCTGTCCTTTTTTTTCCACCGTCTCTGGACCGCTTCTCCCTTCCCTCCTTCCCCTGTTCTATTCATTTCCACACTTTCTTTCTCTCTCTATATTTCCCTCCCTCTTTAGGGTCGCTCTCGACCCCTCTAAGAGACAGGCGTCTCATCGCTGTGTGTCTGGAGTATCTCTTCCTCAGGACAGCAAGATCAGTAAGTGCAATGCCCTAATACCTTAATACTCTGCTTGTAGTTCTTTTGTTTGTGCTAGCTGCTTTTAGTCTGTGCTTTGCTCCTGATACTCTACCCCCTAACACTGCTCTTAATACTCCTTTTCCTCTAATATGTCATTTCCCCACTTTGCTGCTTTTATTGTACATCCTGTGTTTCTTATAGCAATGGTAACTTTGCTCTTAGTACCTTCTCTCACTGTGTAATCCAGCTTCTAGAGCAGGCGTGTCAAACCAAGTACTCAAGAGCTGTAATCCTATCGGTGTTTCCGCTCTTCTCTAATTAGCATGTCTTCAGCCTATTAACATATTTGAGTAATGTGTTAAGCATCCTGCTGTTAACGAGATGTGTCTGCAGCTGTCCAGATCCGGAATTTGACTCTGCTGCTCTAGAACTTCCAATGTTGCGTCTCCGGCCAGCCTATCTCCCGGTGTAGTAGAACATGATAGATATTCACCAAGTCTCCATTTCACCACCAGTATCATGCTAATAATATTAATATATGTTTTTTTCTGTGTGATCTTGCTGCTGTATTATTATCAAATCACAGCCGTTATTAATGCCAGCCTTCTTTTCTTCTTGTTTTAGGGTCACAGACGAATCTGAGAGAGTCTGGAGACCTGAGGTCACAGGGTAAGAACTTTGCATTGACATCACGACCTGCGTTTCTCCATCAGGACTTTCTGGGTTTTACACCCGGTCACCAAGTGTGCTTCATAAATGCACCACAGAGACCCTTATCTGTACACACCACAAAATCTGCTCTGTGGTCCCAGTCAATGGCTACCTGTGGTTAGACTCCAGAATCTCCTGAGAGTTCCGACCTTTGCTCATCTCTTTGTCCATTCCATCAAAACCTTCACCTTCCTCTTGACAATTACATCCTCATCTTTGATCCTCAGATATTCACGTCCCTTTTCTCAAACTTTCACCTCTTTTTTTTCTTCTACAGTAGCTATATACCTTGGTATAAAGCGTCGACCCACACCGGCCTGCTCAGACCTACCGGGGATGTGAGGAATTCCACTCGGCGCCCCCCATTGCATCCGCCAGCCCCCTCCACTGCTCCCAATGAACCTACTGCAGTGGGCAGACCACGCCCTCTACCGGGAAAACTCCGCCCACTTATCACCGTTGGGACACTGGGACTTTAAGAAGGGGAGGTGTACGCTCTATTGGAATCCATTGGAACACTGTAGCTTTTAAGTGCTGGGACACACTTTCTTGGGTAGCCATGCCCACCCCGCCATTGGGATGCTGTGCCTTTAAGATGGACACACCCCTTTTTCTGGATTGCCTTGCCTGCAACGCCTTGTGGGAGGCCCTCTGGCAATAAGGGGATGGACACGTCTGCTTTATCCCAGAAGACACGCACATTTTTGGATGTGCCATGCCCACTTATGTACTTTATGAGGGCTATGACTTTAAGAGGATGAGCTGTGACATCACATGGGGAGGGGCCTTGGTGATTGGCAACCCCCTTTGCACTTCTGGTCCTGCCCACTACAAAGTGACATCACCGTGATGTGTCTCATTATGTGAGGGATCGTGCTGGATCAGTGTTATATAATTACTAACTTACCTTTCCACCGCAAAGAGCCACGCTCCCTTATCAAACGCCCGCTCTTAAGGCGCGCCGTTCATGATTGGATCCCCCTTCTTAATGAGCCCCACTAGAAATGTATTGAGGAATCCATTCCTTCACAGCTTACCTGCAAACAAACCTACTCCTTAGCCCCCCCCCCCCCCCCTCTAATGGGTGTTTTAATCAGTCCTTCCTTTTAACACTTGTTACTCAAGTTTTAGATTTTGCAGCTAATTAATGACTTCCCCTTATTAATGATCCCAGTCACAGGGACACATGAAATAATCCTAATTTCTATCCAATATATTCACCTCCAGTGTTTAGAAAAGGTCTTGAGTTGGGGGGGGAGGAGATCTCACTCTGTGGGACCTCAGGTGCCCCTGACCTTTTTGCAGGATTTTTGATCCCAAATTTGGAACTTAAAATCAATACATTGTGCTAGAGGAGAAGCACACGTATGTATAGGACAAGAGGAGTGAATGGCTATTTGATGGGCTCTGCCCCTTGTCTCCGCATGCACAGGAATCTTTCCAATGTAGCATGGTAATGTTTCCAAGCAATCCGCCTGGCACAATGTATTGGTTTCCCCATCATTTACTCCCACAAGTGTTTAGCCCATTGAGGATCAGTGCCATTCAATGCTGCCATCACAATCTTTGTATAGAGCCAGGGGTCAGAAACCTGCTGCCCTCCAGATGTTGCAAGACTACATTTCCCATACTTCTCTGCCAGCCTTGTAGCTGAAAGAACATCATGGGAGATGTAGTTAATCAGCAGCTGGAGGGCCACAGATTGCCTACCCCTAGTATAGACCCTAAGTCAGCGATAGTGAACGAGCATTATGGGGTATGCAGTTCTCAAAACCTCTGCAGTGTCAAAGTTCGGCCATCTCTGGCCTAGTGGGTCTCTAAAAGGGTTGACTCTAAATGTAATGAGTGAGGAGCAGGAAGATACGTTCTCTACTGTGGAAATCTGATTTTAAAGCGTAAACATCGAGCATGCTTTACTCTTTTAAACTTTTCCTCACCAAAGAGAGACACTGCCTAAACTATAGGGCTGGAACTCTGCGGCCTTCAGCTGACAACGCCTCAGTCTGGCTGGCTGAGGATTCTGGGAGCTGCAAAGCAGTGCCTAGAGTGTTCCACTAGCCTAGATCCTATGTTTTAAATGTGTATCGTTCTTTTATTTCATTTCTGGGGGTGTGCGTGTCCCTTTCCCTTGACATACATACCCTTGCCTGTCCTTGCTGATCTAATTATTAATAAGATGTTGACCTACTCAGAGCCCCTCCCCTTGCGCTGCCCATTCTCTCCCATTGGTTGCTGGTCATGTGGGCAGGGTCTGTATATAAGTGCGGGTCACGCAAACTATACACTTAAAGATTGTGTGTGTGGGGAGGGGTGCCTGTGATACAACGCTGCTTTAAATCAACCCATTCTGTGCACTGGCACAAGCCACAGTATTGTCTACTAACCTGTACACTACAGCCCTGGCTGTCACCCATACATGATCATGCACTCACCCTGCCATGCTGCCCTCTAGTGATGGCTGCTGTGCACCTTATACAGAGGCTTGTCACCTATACGTTCCAAGCGCTGGCTGGCAGTATGTACGGTTTCTGGGAGGAAAATCACTCAAGTAAACCAGGACTCCCTGCTGTGATTGAGTGGTTTCTCTCTGGGAGCATATCTATGTTACCGGACAGCATTGGACATGTATGTGCTCCGTGCCAAACGGTGGTTGTGCTAAACTGTTATGTTCACAAATCTCTGTTACACACTCACTGGTATGATGCCTGAGAAGACACACTGGGTGCAATGCACACAGGACAATTCAGAGTCAAAGTTCCAATACTTTGCCCCAGAATTGCTGTCTGTGAACAATCACCATAGACGCCAATTAGCAGTCTGGCCACTCACGGCATCCTACACTAACCAGCATTGGGCGGGACACGCGGCTCTTCACTCTCTCATGCACAGACGGAGGCGTCCTGTATACTCTGCGTCCAATCTCCGGAACTAATAACCGCGCTACACTCGGATATATTCGCTTGTACATTCTGCATCCTATAGTAATACCCGCATGGCGTCCTGTAATTAATCGTATCTGCATTCGGTCCGTCCTGTGCTATACATAGACCCGCTACACAAGGATTCAACCGGCGCAGCAGCAGTGTGCGTGCAGAGCAATAGCGCAAGCCCCTAGATCCGCACTGGGTCTTTAACTCATCACCGACGTGCAGTACACTGCACTCTGCAATAAAGCAATGCAGTTCACCCCCCACGCAGAGCATCAAGCAATAACCAATAATGCATACACTTCCTGTACTGGTCACTGCTCTGTCCACACACTGCGTTCTACTACACACTTACTATCAGGTGTTGCTACACCGTTCGACTCACAGGAATAGAAGTGTTTGGCAAACTATGTCAATAAGTGATGCTCAGCCGGCCGTGCAGATGGCTGGCTGAGTGTCATGGGATAGCAGTATTCCTCCAGGTTGCGTGGTAGTCCTCTGTGTGTGAGCGCGGCATAGGCTCTGCACGCTGTAGTAATCACTGCTTTGCACACATGCTCTGCCTATTCCACTTTCTTACTCCATTGGTCGCCATCTCTGTAGCACTGTCCCGTGCTGATCACTGCTCCCACCCACCCCAGGCACACAGGTGAGCAGTGGAACGGCCGCCCCCCTACAATGTACCCCAAATCTATTTATTAAACTCTGCCCTCTTAAACCTGTGGCTGGCGTGTTGTGTTCCTAACAAGCTGTATATATATAAGGCAGTAAAGTACAACGGTGGAAGAGCGAGGAAAGGGATTTAAAGTGAAACCGTCAACCAAAAAAATCAGCAAGCTGAAAATCTTTTTCATGATGACATTGTTAAAGGGACGGTTACACCCAGCTTATTTTCTTTATGTTGTACTTTAGGGTGTATAAAATGCACATGTTTTTACTTTCACACAAATTACCATTCTTTTGCAGTTTTACAGTGAAAATAGTTTAACCGGGACCTCCAAATTCAGCGAGAGGAAGTACACAAGAGATGGCTTTCGCTGTAGCAGTTTCTATGCTCCTCTCTGAGAAAGTCATTTGCTGTCACTATGGAATCAACCTCTCTCTCTCCGTGGAACTAAGCGGTTTCAAGTTGTTTAAATGCAAAGGGGGGTGGTTTCCGACAGCTATTTGTGCTGATCTAGATCTGTTTCTTTGACTTCATATAAAAATATTTTTGGGACACTGTCCCTTTAATATAAAAATATACCCTATCAGTTTGCACAGATTTCAAAGCAGCCAATGGTATGTATATATATATATTCTGTAGTTGCTGTATCTTAAAGGAACCGCCTACTTCGTTCTGGATGTTGACCACATCCTCCTTGACCCATAAACCCTTCTCAATGCACCAGACTTCTCCCTTACTGGTTTAGTGTATTTAAAAATCAGAATTATTGTTATGGGAGCGTAGGGTGTGTGTTAAACTCACCTACACTGCAGATAGAGCAAATGTCACCTATAGCTAGGGATGCTTATGGAAATGCATCATCCAGGTAGGGTTGCCACCTGGCCGGTTTTTTACCGACAGGCCGGTAAAAAATTGGCATCAGGCCAATGTTAAGTCTATGGAGACAGTACCAAGACCAGTATTTTTTTGAAGAAAAGGTGGCAACCCTAAATCCAGGGCATCTTAGAATTAGGACATATGAATGAAACACTTAATTTTTTGCCCTGAGTTCTGATACGGGTCATCCAGGTGACTGGTCTATATAAAAAGTGATGTCTATCATACAAAAGGGAGCATTGTCTGGAGAGGGTGTGGGATGGAAAGGACACAAGTTGTGCTATTGGGGGGGGGGGGGGGGGATGTAGAGAAAGATAACACTGGATTGAAGGAGATCAGAATGGATCAAACTAGGGTTTTATTGTCTTCAGACAGTCAAAAGAAGAATAAGAAAAACACTTCCTTCTGTTATACAGATATTTCCCATCCCTGCCAGTGATCTCTCCCACCCTTGTTGATGGCCTCGCTTCAAACATCTAATGATCAGTCTGTTGCCCCCTACTCCGGCGCTGGCCCAAGGTCATTGATATCCTGGCACTCCAGCGGATTATTTTTCATCATATCTCGCACCACGTGTCTTACAATGATCTCCACCTGTTCCACATCAGTTATAATATGTCTCACGTCTTTGGTAATGTCATAAAACACTTCTTTCTCCGTATGATCTGTGGGAAGGATAAAGAGTTCAGAAAGGAATCACGGGCTACACCAATTGTCTCCCGATGATGTTCATCTCATGGGATGGTCTCAAACTGGCCTGCAAGTAAAATAACACAGAATCACTAGTCAACTGGAAATCCAGCCTGTACATCACTGATGGTCTTATCTAAGCTTTATCAAGGATCTGATGATCTGATCTAAGCTTTATCAAGGATCTGATGACCTGATCTAAGCACTGATGAACTGAGCTAAGCTTTATCAAGGATCTGATGACCTGATCTAAGCACTAATGAACTGAGCTAAGCTTTATCAAGGATCTGATGATCTGATCTAAGCTTTATCAAGGATCTGATCTAAGCTTTATCAAAGATATGATGATCTGATCTAAGCTTTATCAAGGATCTGATGACCTGATCTAAGCACTAATGAACTGAGCTAAGCTTTATCAAGGATCTGATGATCTGATCTAAGCTTTATCAAGGATCTGATCTAAGCTTTATCAAAGATATGATGATCTGATCTAAGCTTTATCAAGGATCTGATGACCTGATCTAAGCTTTATGAAGGATCTGATGACCTGATCTAACCACTGATGATCTGATCTAAGCTTTATCAAGTATCTGATCTAAGCTTTATCAAAGATCTGATGACCTGATCTAAGCACTGATGATCTGATCTAAGCACTGATCTGATCTAAGCTTTATCAAGGATCTGATGATCTGATGTAAGCTTTATCAAGGATCTGATGACCTGATCTAAGCTTTATGAAGGATCTGATGACCTGATCTAAGCACTGATGATCTGATCTAAGCTTTATCAAGTATCTGATCTAAGCTTTATCAAAGATCTGATGACCTGATCTAAGCACTGATGATCTGATCTAAGCACTGATCTGATCTAAGCTTTATCAAGGATCTGATGATCTGATCTAAGCTTTATCAAGCACATCTGATCTAACCCCTATACAGACAATGTTGTTTGGAATATAAAGGGGGATACAAGTCGTTTCCAAATTTGCATACATAGAATGTGTCGGCAGATAAGAACCATTTGGTCCATCTAGTCTGCCCAATTTTCTACATTTTATTAGTTCCCGTGTCTGATATCCAGGATAGCCTTGTCCCTATCCGACACATGCTTAAACTCCTTCACTGTGTTTACCTTTATGGTATTGCCATAAGTGTCTTCCTAATGACCTGCTCTTTATTCTTAGAAGCTTCACCCATTAGATATTGTTCTTTTAGTATTAAGTATGTTCATTGCATGGGAAGTTATCCTGTTATAATGGGTATAGCTGCCAAGATTAATAAATAGGTAGAGTCGTCCTCAATAAACAGATTAATGTTTATGGGTTTGTTTGTTTTTTTAAGTAATCCATTTTAGAGATGTGGCTGCAGACAGATATGCTTACTGGGGTCGTTCTTCTGCAGACGGAGCCTGTTCCAGACCTCTTGAAGTTTGGGGTGGTCGGGGAAGCTGGGAAGCAGTATGAAAAGACCAATTTTCAGCTCTATTTCTACCGGAGTCACAATGTAAGCCAGATTGTATTGAAAAAGCTTTTCAATCTACATTGATTGACAAAAACAAGTTAGTAAAATTGTATAAGTAAGAGAGTGATGTAGAAGATCAGGCACCCAGGGAAAAAGGGAGAGCAGCAAGTGATGTATGGATACTGTACATTCTACCCAGATGTCCTTGCCTGGCCTTTCTCAGGTGCCTGATTGATTTTCATGATACCTGACCATGGCACATTGACAGACAAAATAAATAATTCCAGTTTCAAAGCAAAAAAAGGATAATTTGTTAGACAATAAAGTGAGCTGTGACCTGTGCATAGCTAGGGTTAATATTTTACTAATTAAGCATTTTGTGTGCCTATGTATAATCGCCTCAGAACGGTAAATAAATACAGGCTCTAACTTTGTTCAGTGTGGACACCTTACAGTCTCCTTGAAACCTCAAGGATGAAAATAAACAATTCCTGTCAGGGATGACTATGCCCTTCCTTCTAAGGTAGATAAAATGAGTACCATTAAACTGGCTAATAGTAACATCCCCTGGATGTTGGGCAAAAGATGTACTTGGAAACCAGAGAATATCTGAATGTACCTTTCCTGGTTAAACACTTTTTTATTGTTATTATTTCTTGGTGTCAGAAGTGGGATCCCAACATTCAGGGAATGACACCAACCCAGTGTGACCCTCTTCTTGAGAAGTCCAGAAAGAGTGCCACACACATGAGGTTCATAAGTTTTGTCTACATCTCTGGATTCCTTGTTTGGAGTAGGTAAGATTTCCCTCGATCACGGGATCTGAGAGACCTGCTGAAAATAGGGTGGGCAGGAAGAATAGGCAAGGTCAAATTCAGCGCTCTGATAATGTGAATGAAAGTGACCTTGTGAGATATTCCTGTAATATCTGCTCAAGGAGCGGTTACTGGAATCAATAAGACGGGAATATTTAATCCACAGATCATCTAAACTATTTCATTTCCAGTAACGTCTGTAGAGGAGGGAGACCTGGTGAACAGTAACTTATTTAATACCTCTGACTCTTTTCCCAGTCATTATACAGGCGCCAACTCTGTCCATCTAGCAGGAGGAACTCACCAGGTCTATCCCTGCACAATCTAAAGTTAAAGGGACTGTATGCGGACTTTTTAATTTGTTCATTTGCTTATCAAGTCAGAGGGGATGTCTTAAGCATGAGACACCACGGTACATTTAAAACACACTTTTAATTAAATGTATTTCCATGCAATTCTGAAATCACAGAATATAAATCATTTTACATCATATTTTATGGTCTTCATTCACAGTATCAGCATTTTGTCCCTTTAAAGGGACTGTCTCACCTAAATATTGTTTTTACTGTACATGTAGAGCATAAAAAAATTACTGAAAATGATCTATACGTTGTGTTAGGAAAACTACAAGCAAATGCCTAAACTAGGAGAAAAATGTGCTTTAAATGTGTCTCTGGAGTCCGGAATAATGCAGTATCAACAAGACTAACTTAACTTGAGCCGCGCTTATTAGCAGAGCTCAGTAAAGTGTCTGTACAAGGAAACCAGGTTCTGTGCAAGGTCAGTGAAGGTCAATAGAGCATAACAAAGCCCACCCCTGCGTATCACCTTACCAGATCTTCGCCTGAAAGACCCACGCTCATGATGAAGGGCTGAGATACAGATTATTATGATCTCTTTCTGACTCTCTGTCGCTTTATATAGTGATTTAGAAGCATTGTCTATATCTTGGGGGTGACACACAGGAGAATCAAACGAACAGAACTATTACAAACAAAGCCTTCAGGAGAAACTGTATCATTATCATCTGTAACTGTCGATGAAACCACCGGTCATGTGGCAGACTCATCATTCTGTAACTTGTAGGCATATATGGGCATATATGGGTATATATGGGTATATATGTATTTGTATAAATGTACATGGATGTATATAGAACTGTGTATGAATAGAACATCCTTTGTGTATCTGTTTACAATCAACAAATAAATCCTTAGTGAGTTCAGTTGGCTCTCCAGGGAACTTGGAAGGTTCCCTGGTGGCTTCGCATAACTCTGCCAGGTATCACAGGATGGTCTTTAATTAACTCCTACAGGAGTATAAGAGATTGCTTGGCATATACCGGAGGGGACGGCGGGAGTTGTTTTTCCTGGGGAATTTTAATTGGCATCAAAGTTCTTCTTGGGATAGTAAAGTATAGAATTGGGGTAAAAGAGGAGGGACAATTACCAAAGGGTATCGTTAGGTAATGTAGCTAGGTTGTGGAAGTTAGTAGTTAGTTGTTTGGAGTCTAGTGAGAGCGAAGGTTAGATAACAAGGCAGAAGATTACCGTATTTACGCGAATTTAATACGCACCTTTTTCGGCAAAATGCGATTTACAAAGTTGGGGTGCGCATTAGATGCAATGGCGCACTAGATTCAGGTCAACTACATTTTACTGCAGGATGGCATACACCACCCAGTTACTGAGCTTAAGTCTGACCTAGGAAATGTAGCGAACACTCAAAGAGAGCGTTCGCTACATCTCTGACATCCCTGCGTGCCTGAAATTCCTGCTTCGGGTACGCCTCCCTCATTTGACATCCCAAAGTATCGCGGGATGTCGGATAGAGACCCTGATTGGGTACCTGCTTGCCTGCTCCTGGCCCTCTGATCACTTCACGATCGGCAGCCAGGAACACACAGATGCCGGATGGTGCTTTGGTCGTTAAGGACCAATGCACCATCCGGCGTGAAGGGGTTAAAGGCAAGCATAATTTGGTAACAAACTCTGCGCGTTACATTTGCCCTTAAAAAACATTTTGATTCACGGTGTCAAAATTTTCAGTGCGCATTACATTCGATGGCACATTAGATTCGCGTAAATACAGTATTGTGCTGGACTGAAATACTGAGTATCCTCGTGTGATCTGGTCCTGGGCAAACTTTGACTAAAGCAGTGGTGGCGAACGTTTTTGGTCCCGAGTGCCCAATTTTTGACCGACACAAATTTGCAGACCACAAAGTGCCAAGACTGCATACTCACACACGCTTATACTCATACACACACACGTTCATACACACTTATACTCATACTCACACATACACTTATACTTATACTCATGCACACACATTTATACTCACACACACTCATACTTATACTCACACACACACACATATACCCAAACACACACACACTCATACTCATACAGACACTCATACACACACTTATACTCATACACACACACACTCATACTCATACACACACACACACTTATACTCATACACACACTTATACTCACACACACACACACTTATACTCACACACACACACACTTATACTCATACACACACACACACTTATACTCATACACACACTTATACTCACACACACACACACTTATACTCATACACACACTTATACTCACACACACACATGCAGGTTCAGCTCTCACCGCTTATCTGCTCCGTTGTCCTGGAGGCGCAGGCATCAGTGTAATAGGCGGGCGCTGCCGGTCAGCAAACAGTTAATTGCTTTCCGACTTGAACGCTTCTTCACAGAACGCGCATGCGCCAATCATCTGGAGAAGAAGCAGATGACCGGCGGCGGTAATCTATTACGCTGATGCCTGCACCTCCAGGACAACGGAGCAGATAAGTGGTGAGAGCTGAACCTGACCGGGTGCCACAGCTGAGGGCTCGGCGTGCCAGTAGTGGCACGCGTGCCATAGGTTCGCCACCGCTGGACTAAAGGAATGAACTCTCTCTGGAAAGACTAAGTATTTTATTTCATCTATGTTGTTGTTGGAGCCTTAGTAGCAAAATACATGGAAAGAGCCGATTTATCTGGATAAGGTGATAAAAGGAGTGAAAGAACATTTTAAAACACAACGCAGAGTGCAGAGATGCTATAAGATATAAATACAACACACCAAATTTATATACAACATTTTGCACCACCACATATTGTACAACTGAGACAATTGGTCAAGGATGAGCTGGGGTCAGTACCATCTTAATCATTGGGCAAAGTGGGGGTTTGTATAGGGCCCACTTCCTTCCTGTCTCAATTCCCTGAGTGGAACCAGCCTGGTCCAAATGTAGGCTAGTCTCCCATTTAGCAGCAGCCACCTCTGTTCCTAGGGTTGCCACCTGGCCGGTATTGGCTTCGGGCCAATGTTAAGTCTATGGAGTCAGTACCAAGGCTGGTATTTTTCTGAAGAAAAGGTGGCAACCCTATCTGTTCCCCAATTTAACACCTGTTTCATTAATACGTAGTATGACCCTGTGTGAAGGGCGACCGCGTCTCCTGGAATGTCTGGTACAGTTTTTTTGTTCCGGGGTGGCAGGCAGCCTCATTTCGAGACAATGTACATTTTCGGAATGAGAGCTCTCAGCGAATCAGGAGAGCCTGCTCAACTCTCCTTATTGGGTGAGAGTTCAGAAGCCTCTCCTGATTGTCTGTCTCCCGCCTTCTCACATAGCTCAATGTGAGTTGCAGAATGCCATCTGCAGCCAGCACCATGTAAGAAATCCGTCAGTATGTGTGTGTGTGACTGACTATAGAGTCTACTCAAAAATACAGGATTGCAGGGAATTGAGATGGGAATTTTAAACTTAAGGCCAAAGTAGCTGAGTTGGAACCATTGCTTTAATGCAGATGAATGGGAGAATTTTTTTAATTCGGCTACTTTTGCTTTAAGTTTGAGACCCCTGTCTCAGTTCCCTGCTATTCTCTCGTCATTGAGTATTGTATGTATGGAATGTGTATGTGTGACTGTATGTCTGTGCGTAACTGTGTGTGTGTGTAACTGTGTTTTCCTGTGTCATTATACAGCTGCCTTTTACCCCTTTCAACTCCATTTTATTGGATTTTGGAGTTTTACATTATGATTTTATATTTTAGTATACTATTAGTGTTTTAGATATTGCAAGCATATATGACCCCTCACCTCCAAGAGTGTGGCCTGTTTGGTTCCACTCTTTGGTTTTTCTCAATGTTAAAATATACCCTATACCAGCTAGTTCATATTCCAAAGCAGTCTACACTATATAGTCTGTAGTCACTGTCTCTTAAAGTACCACCCACATCATGCTGGATACTGACTTTAGATCCTCTTTGCAGGCAAACCTTACTGGCTTTATGTAATTAAAAAAAATCAGATTTGTTTTAAAATTACCACTGCATTTATAAGAGAGGAAGATACGTTAGCATTGTGACATCAAAGTATTAAAATGAAAACTAGTGCTGGCTTAATTCAAACCCTGGATGGAGTCACTCCATCCAGGGTTAAGACAGTTGAATTACACCCTTTCTTTGCCCTGGGTGCTGTCATTTTAATATTATATGAAAGGGTGCATGGTCCAGAGGAGCTTTGGGATGGTATAGGCACAAATTGCACACGGGAGAGATGTACAGACAGAATGATAACATTGGGAGACCAGAATGCGTCAGAGGTTAAATTGTGGTTTTATTGTCTTCAACCAATCAAAAGGAGGATCACAATATCTCGCATAGTACACAAGAATTGGGGAACAATATGCAAATAATGGAAACAACCCCAATGTCCCTCTGCAATTATCAACCGCACAATTAGAGGTCGACGGATGTTCTGGAGACAAATATTGCAGTCTTTTCTACTACAGCGCTGGCAGATTCCTTTCTTATGGCTGTCCGGATATTTCCTCTCCCTATTGGTGATCTCTATGATGTTTGATGGCCTTGCTTGTAACCTCTAATGATCTTTAATGGGGTCTCCTCTCTCTCCCCCTCTCTTCTGTCCGGTGGTCACATTGAGGGGTGGTTAGGCTCTGTCTGTATTTGTTGCCCTCTACTTCTGTGCTGGCACAAGGTCATCGATGGGCTGTCCCTTTTCCAACTTCTTCTCCATCTCAATCATCAGCTTTACACCATCTACAACCATCTGGACCTGTTCCACCTCAGAGAATCCCAGTCTGTCAGCATTGGAAATGTCAAAGATGCCACCAACTGCAGCAGTGTCCACACCACCTGTGGGTAGGATAAAGAGGTTAGAAAGGAAGTCCAGATATCGATATCAGTTGCCTCCTTATGATGTTCATCTCATGTGATGGTCTCAAACTGGCCTTCTAGTAATATAACACAGGATCACTAGTCAACTGGAAATCCATTCTGTACCACACTGATTATCTGATCTAAGCTTTATCAAGCTCATCTGAACCAGATCTAGGCAATGCTGGTGCTCTGTAAATGCCCAGCACTTTGGGCTTGGAATGTACCTATGGCATAGTATGATTCCCTTCCCACTGATAGAGCTGAATATCTGGCATTGCCACTGGTGTGTTTAGTATGGTCCATTGCACTTAAAATTAGCCTGTTATAATGGGTGAATCTGCCTAGATTAAGTAGGTTGAGTAGTCCTCAATTAATGGATAATGGTTTTGTAAACAAAAACCAAAAAAAGCCATTTTTAGAGATGTGGCCGCAGACAGGAAGCCTTACCGGTGCCTCTCTTCTGCAGACGGAGTCTGGTCAGGATCTCCTCAAATTTGGCGTGTTTGCTCAGGTTGGGAAGCTTGACGTGGACACCACCTCTCAGACCGGTACCCAAGTTGGATGGGCAAGTGAGGACGTAACCCAGATGTTCGTTCCACATGAAGGGATGTCCTGCTGCTTTGAAGATCTCCTCAATCTGTTGGGATGGAAAGACAAGTTAGTAAAAGCGTGTGGGAGTGTGAGAGTGATGGAGGGGGTCAGGATCCCATAGAAAAAGGAAGAGCAGCAAGTGATGTATGGATACTGTACATTCTAGCCATGTACAGAGGTCAATGCCTGGCATTTCTAGGGTGCCAGATTGATTTTCAGGAGGCCTGACTCATGGCACAGTGACAGATAAGAGAAAGAATCCCAATTTCACAGAGAAAAAGGATAATTTGTTAGACAGTAAAGACTAGTTGAGCATAGGAAGGATTAATATTTGGCTGATGTATTGTCGGTTCCTTTCTCTATCCCTAGACTGTAAGCAAAGACAGGCCCATAACCTAGCAACTTAACCAGCAGAGGAGGTCAGTGAAGTGGCAATTGTTCTCTTGCACTTAAGCCTCTAAATAGTTTTTGCTCCCGAGACCAAATGTTGCCAACCCTCTCCTGTTTGTGGACTTCCTGCAGTTTGCTTGTAAACTCAAGGAAGAAAATAAACTCATTTTCAACAGTTCTGAGACTGTGTAGAATGTGATTTTTTTATTCTACCACAGTTCTTGGTGTCAGTAGTGGGATCCCAACATTCAGGAATGGACATCAAACCTGGTCCAATCCTCTCCATGAGAAACCCAGATATTGTGCCACACCTGAGAGGTTAAGACCTTTTGAAATGTTTATATCTCTGGTTTCCCCCCCACTGTAGTTGGATTGGAGTGGGTAGTCATGGAATCTGAGAGAACTATTGAAAATAGTTGTGTGTTTTTAAAAGGAATGGTAGACATTGAAGTATAGGCAAGGGGAAATAAGTGGCTGACCAAAGGTTAGGCGCTCTAATAATGTGGCTTGACCACTTTGAGTTCACTGACTAAAAATGACCATTTAATATTTGTGATAATCATAATTAATTAAGAATGCATTTTCGAAAATAAAAATAAAGAAGACTACAAAGTTCTAATGCTATTGGAATAAGGATTTGGGATCTGTAGCTGAAATGTTATTTTTTTGGAAGTGTAAGAGATTAAGAGAAGGAGTAGTACAAGTACGGAATTGCCTACCAGTTGCAGTGGTTAGTTTCAGGACTGACATAATGTTGTCACCTAGTGAGGAGATTACATTAATGAGTTCCGATTCATTAAAAAAAACAGTTGTTTATGGAGCGAAGAGGAGAGAATTTGATACCTTCTGGAGACCAACACAGAAACGTCTGAAGACTTCCTTCATGTCGCCTCCCTTCTGCATAGAAATGACTCTCAGATGGTCCTCCTCGTTGACCCAGACCAAGAAGGTCTTGTCATCGTTGTGCCTGAAAGTATAACAGGAGGACACAAAACAGTCAATACAACAGGTCTGCTGAACCCACAACTGGTGGCCAATGATTAAAGAAGTTGGGTTTTTTCCTAAGAAATCTTTGATAAAGCTGTAGATAAAACTGCTGGTCAAGAGGGTAATCGTGATAGCTGAGATGTGACCTCACTGTGACTCATTAGACAATGTTACGAGCTGACATACAGAAGGCTCGCTATGGGTAGGTGCACTCACCAGATACCACGAGCATCGGGCCAGTCACGGGCCATGCCAGCGGCCAAGAGCAGGGGAGACACGGGTTTGTCAAAAAGGAAGTGGTCATCAATAAGCTGCTGTTGTTCTGCATCGCTCATGTCCTTCAGGGGGTAATACTTTCCCTTGAATTCTCCGGTCAAGCTGTTGAGGGCTAAAGAGGGACAATAAGAGAAAAGTAAGGTTAGGATTGATGGTGAACCTCGGCCCCCCCGACAAATACAAAGGATTAGTGAAGTTTGCACCCCACTTAACTGAGTCATGAAACATACAACATCTAACTTTAGGGGAGGATAGGAATCGAGGTTACCTTTGATGGACAGATTCTCAATGGCACGACGCTCTCCACGGCTGCAGTGGGGAGGGAGGGTGTATCCCTTGATGCTGCGTCCAGTCCTCACACGGCTACTGAAGACATAGTTGGGGTCCAGGTCATCACCTCCCTGGGAAACAATCACACTGTGTCACCCCGTTGGACATCTTACTGAACTATTCCTAAACACTATACCCTCACGTGCCTAAATGACTGAGCAGGGGACAACTAGTTCTCACACCGTGCAGAGTCAGATTGTCCACTACTTCATGGGTTTACCTTCAGGTTGCTGAAGTTCAGGTCGGTCTTGTGCTTGTCGGTGGGTTTGTAACCACCGTGGCGGTCCTGAATGACTGGGTCCAGAAGATCCTTGAATACTTCGTAGGATTCCTCGTCTCCGGCTACACAACCCACAGTCATGATGAAGGGGTGACCTGGAGAGTGACAAAAACAGGTTAATAACTCATATGGGAGATGTGGTAGGACTGAATATTTTATTCATTCATTCATTCATTCATTCGTGAGGCTACTCTAGAGAAGAGACACCATCATCTATCCTCTGTAAGCATGATATAAAATATCTCCCAATGAGTCTGGCCCTACCTCTATTGTTACAAGCAGAAGAGACTCATCATTCTATAACTTGAGAAGAAGACTTCCTCCTCTCACCATAAATGTGATTCTTCTCAGCAAACATTCCCCCAAACCAGTCTTATCTCACAGAGACATAAAAATGGGTAAATCCACCCCTCTTCAGGATGGAAAAGCTTCACAAACAAACCAGACCTTCAAACCCCAAAAGAAAAAACACACAAACAAGAAAAGATAGAGATGAGACCTGGAAACCCATTGGTTGGGAACCAAGACAATAGTCCAACTGGTTTGTCCTTCCTCGGGACCACCTGGCATTACCTGGGTTGTCAATTCCGGTCTGGATGATGTCATCCAAGGTGAAGCCACTTGGTGTCTGCTTGTCTCTCAGCTTCTTGTAGATGTCCAAGGTCAGAGCCTTGGCCATGTGGTTGTTGTGTTTCGAGAGGTCGGGAAATTCCTCCACTTCTGAAAACTTCAGCTTGAAGTTGTTGTGGGTGTTACCGAAAGGCATGATTGGAGATCGGGCTGGACCTGCGGGGAGTAGAGTCGGTGAGCACATCTAACCCCACGGCACAGTTCTATTGGTGGATCACTAGTAGGGGCGATAAAGCTAGACCATGCATGATGAATTATAGCGCTGCAAGACTTGTGATCACTATCATGTATATGTATGTAAAATGTATGTTACATATAATATCTATATGTATCATAGTATATTCCAGGATTCCATCTGTAGAAGTTTGACGCCCAAGGATGTTTTTTTGTTTGTTTGTTTTGTTATAGAGTAGGGCAGTGCACATCCATCACCTGTCTCATGCTACAGATAGACTATAGGGTGTGTGTGTGGCTCAGCTGTCCAGGCCTTGAGATAGCAAGTGTGAAAATTCTTGATTTGGTAGCCTGTGTGAGATGCCTCCACCCTCCCCCACCCCTAGGAAGCTTGTCAGTGAGGCAGCTACCCCTGCACCCTGCAGTCTTTCTCCTGACCACTGCAGTCCTGGATGATCTGGACATGAAGCGAGCAATCTTCGGAAATAAAGTGCAAAGCATGCTGAATGTGACACAGTGAGGCTATATGGGTGCGTGTGAACACCGCCTGTAAGTGACACTTAGTGGAGCTGACTCTGTGGATGCAGTGACAGCACATTCTGGGTATATATAGATCACAGGGGCCCTGGACACACAGCCAGAGCAGACAGGTGGTAGTATACAGTGACATAAGATAGGAAAGAAAACCAGGAGGGGGGGGGGGGGGAATCTGAGAGTGAGAAAGGGGGGGGCAAGAAAAGTAAAGACAGCAGGAGGGGGGGGGGGGGGTGCAAATTATTGAGCAAGAGGGACACTCTACTCTATTTTTCCCTGCCCTGCAAATTCTTTAAGCAGGCATGAAACTAAGCGTGGAAAAAGGCTAAGGATTGTCAGTATACTTAGTACTGCTGTAAAGTTCAACTTCCCCGCTATGGGCAGCTAGGAAAGTGTTAATAGCTATACTGGCAGGGAATGGGTTAACGCTGCTAGACTGAGATGCATGTTTGCAGTTCTATGATTGCTCGTGAAGATAGGGTTAAAGCATAATTTAGGAGACAGAGTCCTGCATTTTTTGGACGCCCATTCATTGGCGCTGCAATTAATTTAAGGGTCTACTCAATAAAGTAGACGGAATTTCAAACTTACGGCCAAAGTAACTGAGCTGGAATAATTCTCCCATTCAGCTGCATTGGCCTAAAGTTTACACTTCCCACCTGGATTCCCTGCAGTTCTCTCTCTATGGAGTAGAGCCTTTAGTCTGCAGGAAGAAACCTTTAGAAAGGGGGTTTAAGCCCAGATTTAAACGTGGGCTATTTAAAATCCCTCATCAAATAATGTTCATTCGCAGAGCATGGCTGTGGACATTCTCACTGTAGAAAGTTCTGCATGCATTTGGTTCCTAAATGGGATATTTGAAGGGGGTGCAGGAGTGTACCATAAGGGTAACTGGGTGCAGGAATGTACCATATGGGTAACTGGGTGCAGGAGTGTACCATATGGGTAACTGGGTGCAGGAGTGTACCATAAGGGTAACTGGGTGCAGGAGTGTACCATAAGGGTAACTGGGTGCAGGAATGTACCATAAGGGTAACTGGGTGCAGGAATGTACCATATGGGTAACTGGGTGCAGGAATGTACCATATGGGTAACTGGGTGCAGGAATGTACCATATGGGTAACTGGGTGCAGGAGTGTACCATATGGGTAAGTGGGTGCAGGAGTGTACCATAAGGGTAACTGGGTGCAGGAGTGTGCCATAAGGGTAACTGGGTGCAGCAGTGTACCATAAGGGTAACTGGGTGCAGGAGTGTACCATAAGGGTAACAGCCCACATTTTAAAGAACATAAGTTTGAATGTTCTGTATGCCTTTTACTTGCAGGGAAGGGGTAGACTGTATGCAGATATTTCCCTCTGGCAGGACAAGGGTTTAAGCAACATGCATTACCTGCTGTAGAGACGGAGCAAACTTCAGGGTGACCCGTCTGCCTTGTCCGAAGCCCCAGAATATATAACCCCAAGTGTTGGCCTATTGGCCAGTGGTCTAAAGGTGTGAATTATGTCAGCGTGATGTCATAACCCTAGCCCCATCCTGATTGGCTCCTATTATATCTCAGCTGATGCCTTTATCGGGAGCAAAACGACTCAGTTTACTTTGGGTTATAATTAGAGAGAGGGGGCGAGGCGAGCAGGGACTGGCAGAGATGTCCTGGAAGTCTTGGCACCTCCTCCCTGCAGGGGTGTCAGATAGGAGATCTGGTCTTCCTCCCAGTCCGAGGTGTTACAGTCTCAGCATGCTGAGTGCCAGGCCCACCACAGCAAAGGGGGAACACTGGACATAAACAAAAGGAGTCTGGTCTGCAAGACAATAGCAGAGAATACAGTTTATATTGAGTGCTGGGAAATTACAGAAGTGGCAGTCACTTACAGGGAAACACAATGTTCTTTATTCACCCCACACTTTAATTTGAGAAACTTTTCTCATGGCGCTATGAGCTCTGGCGGAGCCCGCGAGTGCAGACTGGTGTGACAGGATCTCTCATTGGCCGCTGTTAGCGCATGGGCCTGTGTCGCGATGTAACTGGGTCATGATCATTTAAGAGCCAGTGACGGTGCATGCCGCCAATATAATATAAGTGTCTATTCAATAAAGAGAGAACTGCAGGCAATTGAGAGGGGAATTTCTAACTTAAGTCCAAAGTACCTGATTTGGAAAACTTCTTCCATTGAGCTGCATTGGAAAACATTTCCAAGTCGGCTACATTGGCCTTAAGTTTGAAATTCCCCTCTCTTCAATGGGTCAAAATCTGAATGCCGACTTATCCATGCCACAGTAAAAATGTATTGTATCTCTTTTTTTTTGCACAGACCTATATGTGTGTGTAAACCCCATTACAAGGACTAGTTATCCAGCACCAGTGAGTCTTTTCCTTTCAGGAGCAGCAGTGACGCTGGCAGACGGTCCCTTGTAGAACTTTGGGGTTATGTCCCACTCATGCCGAAAGGTTAATGCAGTGACAGGAGGGTGAAGGTCCCTCCTGGTGAAATGCTGACAGGCACAGCACTTGTGACTGTATATTTTATACTGACAGAGGGATGTGGCAGGCTGCCAGCACTGGCGGACTCTCTAATGTCCTCTGCTGTGCTAAGGCACGTTCTGTCCAGTCTGTCTCCGCCGCTGGATCCTCTGCTGCCATGGTGCCCTCTGCTTGTACCAGCCAGGTTACCCCTGTCCCTTCCACTTTGTCCTGCCCCTTACCATATGCACATTGCAGGGACTATAACATCTCTGTATCCCCTGCACCCTGTTCAGCCTGCGTTACCCTCTGCATCATTCAACACTATGCAGCTCTGGGGCAAAGTTCTAAAAGGTGATCATTGCACTGGTTACCATGACGACTGCACCACGTTTAGAACGTTGCCCCATAATTGACCAGCTGATATCAGGGTTCCTTCAGTGGCAGCGATGGTCGCTGAGCCAGTGAGTTGAGTAACTGAAACCCTCGGGGAACTTGGCTGCTCAAATTGGTCAGAACTCAGGACTCTGTCTTTCACATGAGACCCACACGGTGCACCAGGCTGCCGGGGGGGGAACCTGCCGACTTCCCATGTGGATTGGACACATGGAATTCCTGAGCAGATCTTGGAGCGTGGATGTGGCTGCTAAAAAAAATAATACATTGAGACCAATGTTAAGTCTGTAGAGACAGCTGCATGGAGGAAATTGTTTTGGCTGTGGGGATGTGGGGATCAGGGGGGGGACCCTATAAGTGAGCCTCATGGATTAGCACGTATAATAAGAAGAGAAGAGCATGCTTAACAATGGATCCAACTCTCGTCACTCCCATCCAGTCTGCTCGGTGCTCCAGCCAAAGCCATCCACTCTGCAGCCGAACCAGATTAACAAAAAAACAGAGAACGAAGAACTCGCTCCGTTTTCACTTATCAGAAGATGTAGATTCTTCATCAAAAACATGGCATCTGAGCAGCACTGGCACTGAAGCTTCGATTGCTCACCCAGCGATGCACATTGAGAAGGTTCCCTTTAATTGCCTCAACTCCTGTGCTGCTCACATGCAAGGGTCTAGGACACTTCTTCGCCGCATCTTCATCGCTGACAGTTCAGCGCGGCAGTTAGAACGCTGAGCTGTCAGCAATGAAAAATAACGCGGCCGTTTCACCGTGGCTGCAGCTATGTAAGAGCTGAAAGTTCAGCACTGAACTGTCAGCTCTTACAAATGTACAAGTAAAAAGAAAATAACCCCCCCTAATAAATGATTCCCAAACCCCAATACTAACACTAAACCCCAATACTAACACTAAAATTAACCCCAATACTAAAATTAACCCCCTAAACCCTAATACTAACCCTAATACTAACCCTCGAGCCCTAATACTAAAATGAATCCCCTAAACCCTAATACTAACCCTAATACTAACCCCCGAGCCCTAATACTAAAATTAACCCCTAACACTAACACTAAACCCCAATACTAAAACTAAAATTAACCACAATACTAAAATTAACCCCCCTAAACCCTAATTCTAACCCCCTAAACCATAATTCTGACCAAACTAAAATCGGTAAAATACTTACCTTTAGCGATGAAATGTCCCGCGATGAAATCTCCAGCGACGATCTGTCTTGCTGTGCAGAGTCGGCGGTGAAGCGGCTGCGCGGAAGCAGCCGCGATGAAGAGTCCCATCCCCCACATGCACTGCTTTAGATAAAGCACCTATGTCTTTCCAACGGGAAGCCGGAGCGTGTGCTTTTGGTGAGCATGTTATCTTTAATTGTGATTAGCATATATATCCTGCAGACAGATCCGATGCCTCCTGTGTCTATTTCTTAGGGTATCCAAATTAACGTCATTCTAATGTCAAATATATCATTGGCATATCAAGCCACAGGTGACGTCATAGACGGGAGACTCCACAGACACATTTAAAACACATTTTAATTTTTACAGTATATGCAATGTCTAATGATACCGTCCCTTTAAAATGTTCAGTTACATAGTAACCCACAACCAGGAACACTGAACACGCTCCTCTAGATTTCGCAGCTTCCTGTCCCACCTTTCCCTGTCATTGTCCCACTTCCTGCTTCTGTCCATGTCTTCTTCTCCTGGAGATCAAGGCTGTCCTGCTAATCTTCACACTATGTGTAATGAGGCTATGTGTGGGAATCAATCTCTATCCTGCTACAATCCTCACACTCCAGATTTAACACAATGGAACATTCCAAACACATGAAAAGTCTAAAAAGACATCTTCAAATACTCCTAGTAGACCTCAGGCACACAGGCTCCATTACCTCCGACCATTGCAAATGGCCAAGAGGGACACTCTTGTTTTTCCGAGGGTCGTGTCTATAACTGTTTATGACATTTAGAGTTGAATGTACTAAATAAACACAAATAGATTTTATGTGCAAAACTATTTTTGGCCTTTGCTCCTATTGCAATGTACTAAACATTTAACACTCAGATAGTACATACGAGCAAATTGCGAATAAAAACAGGCAATTTTACGAATATTTTTCCTACCTCTTTTGATAGCGCTCGCTAAAAGCTGGTGTAATTGTCACATGCAAATAAGAATTATTTTTCACAAAATATTCGCAAAGCTCTTTAGCGTGCGCAAATCTAATCGCAGTTTATTAGCGCAACCGGAAAAATGCGCGCTAAATAAAAATAAACGGAAGAGGCGCAAATCAGGGAAAACAAGCGCCAAATGTTACAAATAGTCGCAAATTGCCCCTTACTCATGTTTTACCTACTTTTTCCCCCCACTGCACTTGTTTAGTACATGACCCCATTAGTTAGCCATTTAGAATAAGAAGTATACATTTTATTCACAAAAACGAAACTATAAACAGACTTCATGTTAGACACAGCACTTTACGTGAAACACTCATACGGACTTAAACATCCTAGCTCCTAGAAAATAGGCACACTCCGGAGGAAGATAGAGGGATTTATAGAGTCACTCAGGAGGTATGAAGTCAATGGGGACACGAACTTTTGGCCACTAAAATGCCTCTAAAAAAGTCCTGGAAAGGGCTAGAGGGCTGCAAAATGAAGTAAAATGTGGGTAAGAGTGTCCCCATTTATACGAATAGGTCAATTGACCTATTCTTATGAATGGGGACTCTATTTTGGTTTAAAGAAAGCCCATAGCACATTCAGTTTATAGAAAGCCCATAGCATTACATACAATGTAATCGCCGAACTCCAACCCGAACATACAGTGAAATGTCCGTGTTCGGGTCCGGGGTCCAAAAACCGTAATGTTCGGTACGAACCCGAACAGTGCGGTTCAGGTTCGCTTAACACTAATGGTGATGTCATAAACATGAGACACCACACAGGGTATATATTCAATACAGAGAGAATTGCAGGGAACCGAGACAAGATGGACATTGCCAACTTAAGGCCAAAGTAGCTGAGTTGGATAAATTCTCCCATTCAGCTGCATTAAAGAATTTTTCTAAATTGGCTACTTTGGTCTACAATTTGAAATTCCCATCCTAATTCACTGCAATTCTCTCTGTATTGACCCTTTAAACACATTTTCCTTTACTTAATGCATTTGTTTGCAATTATATAGATCGTTTGCTTGCAACATTATATAGATCATTTTACATTCGCACTGTAAACATTTGTGGGGGTGACAGTTGCTAAATATGTTTTTCTCTGTTATTCACAGGTTTATTTGTTATATAATATTCGTATGACCTCGCTAGTTACATGGAAGAGTAGTTACCGTGGGGTGAAAGGTCAGAGACACTGATACTCATGCAGGGAAGAAAAGGAGAATATATATATAGATCAGAGGATGGAGGGGAGATGAGCTTGTCAAGTGCTTAGGAGAGTATGTGAGGGGGGGTTAGAAAGGCAATAAGGCTGCATATATGTGCAGAAATGCATATTATGACCATTTCATTTTTTATTAAACATTCATTTTTTAATTTGTAAAATAATAAAAAATTATATAGGTGACCCGTATACAGGACAGCTATACATTGCTGGTTAGTGTAATTAGTAATAAAGAAGAGATTATCAGTTTTATTCAAAGAGTATGAGACGCCTTACATTAATTCATTACAACTTCTAAACAACATTATATATATACAGAAAAAGAGAAAGGTGGGTAGATCAGTATAGATGTAGAGATGTGATGGAAGAGAGAAGAGGGGGAGATGGGGCTCAGTTTGTCTTTTTTAAGGCTATCCCTGCTTTGTCTTTGTTGCAAGGAATGTGCCAATGGTGCAAAACACAGACATAGGTTTAAAATGCGTAGGTTTCTGAATGCCCCATGACACTGGGGGAATATGAGAGAGGAGGGGAGTGGACGAGAAGGGAATTAAGCTGATTTTGCATGTCAGAAAGCATGGCATTGAGTAACCCCACACCCTGACCATTTCACCTCCCTTCATGTGTATTAATCATTATGTCACGACTGATAATTCATTTACACTGGGACCTCGGGAACAGGAGATACTGCCAGGTGGATGCCACTCACAGTTATTGCCAGGGCTGCCCAGCAGCTGGTCTCCTATCGGTCACTGGTGTCCCCACGTGGAGGCCAGGACGTGGACACAGATCTTATCCATTTACGGCAGACATCTCACGAAGATGCAATTCTAACAAATAAAATGCATTGTGGACACTAATGACTGGACTGGACCAGTTACTGTGCTGGCGGACCCAGTATCTGGTTTTATCAGCCCCTCAAATAATATGGACAAATGGTCAAACCTAAATAATCAGAGCTCCCAATGGATTTAACATGTTTAGATCTCGGTTTTGTACAAGTTAGTTTGTTGGATGTTACCATAGCTGCCAACATCAGCCATGTTTCCAGGGACATATGTGTGTTCCACATGCTGCAGAAAGAGCATGCAAAGGTCAGCCCAGCAGTATGTAGCATGTATGTACACAAAGATATGATCCAAATCATGTAAAGTGCAGCCCAGCAGTATGTAGCATGCATGTACACACAGACAATATCCAAATCATGTAAAGTGCAGCCCAGCAGTATGTAGCATGCATGTACACACAGACAATATCCAAATCATGTAAAGTGCAGCCCAGCAGTATGTAGCATGCATGTACACACAGATATGATCCAAATCATGTAAAGTGCAGCCCAGCAGTATGGAGCATGCATGTACACACAGACAATATCCAAATCATGTAAAGTGCAGCCCAGCAGTATGTAGCATGCATGTACACACAGACAATATCCAAATCATGTAAAGTACAGCCTGGCCGTATGTAGCATGCATGTACACAAAGACAATATCCAAATCATGTAAAGTACAGCCTGGCCGTATGTAGCATGCATGTACACACAGACAATATCCAAAACATGTAAAGTGCAGCCCAGCAGTATGTAGCATGCATGTACACACAGATATGATCCAAATCATGTAAAGTGCAGCCCAGCAGTATGGAGCATGCATGTACACACAGACAATATCCAAATCATGTAAAGTACAGCCTGGCAGTATGTAGCATGCATGTACACACAGACAATATCCAAATCATGTAAAGTACAGCCTGGCAGTATGTAGCATGCATGTACACACAGACACAATCCAATTCATTAATCAGGGTATACAATTGCATTGTATATGTGTATATAAATCCTACATACTGCTGGGCTGCACATTGTGTGTTCTTTGTGCAGTACAAATGTGATCCTGGTAACATGACGGTGTTGGGGTCTATACACTTAGCAGTGAATTGCCAACTAGCGAACATTTCAGGCCACAATAGCTAAGTAAGTTTAAAAACCCCATCTATTTTGGCCTTATTTTTGTTTTCAGTTCACGGTTAGCCCCATACATGGGCACCGGCTCAGAGCGATGCTTCTCACATCCTGTGTGGGTCATAAAGGGTTACTGACAGTCCAACCTCTGACTCCTGGCTTCCACAGGCCATAGAGCAGATCTGTGGGATATATAGATAGCCATATTCCAGTGGGTCCCAGAGCTGTCTAGCTCCCACCTGTCTCTCTCCTCATGTAGCTGCTCTGTACATGGGAACCGGTTAAGCAATATCTTTAACCCTTTTATGTACAAAACTAGCATCTTGCAAAATAAGATACACATTGCATGGGACATGTATCATCATACCCATAGCATTTCACGGGAATAAAATGGAACAGTGGAGACCATTTACTGAATCCAATCTGTCAACTGAACTGCAATAATCAGGCATTTGGAAAAATTCTCCAACTTGTCTCTCTTTTCCAGCATCAGCTATAATGCCTGTCAGTTCGGTTTGAGTGAATAGCCTTCAATCTGCAATTGCACAAGTTGTCTGAAGTTTAGAGGGAGTGCTTTAACATATGTCCTCTCTGGTATACACATCTCAGCTTTTGCACACACAGTGCTAATAGTGTGTCCTACAGGGAAGCCAGTTATAGAAGTTCATCTGAACTCACAGGTTAATGAGATTTGATGGGGGGGGGGTAAAGTATAGAATATGCACTGGAGGCAAGTGGGGTACTAGGGCAGCGATTTCCTGGATCCTGCTGTGTATAAACCTCATATAATGCTCCCATGTGAGGCTGTCAGTGTCTGAATCCAATAAGCAGCAAAAAGTAATGTTTCAGTTCCGTCTGTAACTCGGACTCGCTGACTCAACTATTCACTGTGCAGGGACAACTGCTAGAAGAGCTCAGCGGGCCATGCACAATGCGTTCTTAAATATTTTAATACCCCCCCCCCCCCCTTTCTTAACTAGGTAAGAGATGGTCCCGTGTTAGCCGTAGAAACACAGGAGATCAGTACAGTCAAGTCGATACCTTGATTGGTTGCGTTTAGAGTGCAAGCTTTCAGGACCTCTCAGGTCTCTTCATCGGGCCAGATATAGAAAATAAATGTGAAAAACAAGCGCAACTTGATATAGCTGGAAAGCAGGTTAGATCAAGTAGTCCTGGTCTGATCGAGTCCTGCTCTGAGTTCTTTGATCAGTCACTGGTGGTATAATAAGTTATATTATTTAACTTATTCTGCCATTTTGTGCTACAATGTAATTACATGACCCACCAGTGTGCCATATTAACCCCTTCAAGACGCTGGGACTTACTATACCATCCTGATCTTACAGTGTCTAAAAGACGATAGGACGGCATAGCAGGTCCAGCGTAAACAGCTAGTGGCGGCTCCCCGCGATGAGCTGCGCTCGGATCCCGCTGCAGGGACTTGCAGCGAGATCCCACCTGTCGGATGAGGCCACTTTGAGTGACCTCAGTCTGACGGGGGAAATGTAGCCGGGACGCAAGCACCGTGCATCACAAAGGGGTTAAAAGCGCTAAACTTGCCACCGCTGGAATCCAGACGCCCCCCCCCCTGTCACCTCTCCAGCCATGTGTTTAAGAGCTTTTCTGGGAGTAGAATACTCTCCCGGCTGTCCTCACCTCCTCTAACCTCCGATCCAGTACCAGCACTTTATTTACTATACCACAACACAAAAACAAAGTGTCTTGATCTTCATTTTCCTACAGAGCGCCACAATTAGGGTTGCCACCCGGCCGGTATTATACCGGCAGGCCGGTAAAATATTGTCCTCAGGCCACTGTTATGTCTATGGAGGCAGTACCAAGGCCGGTATTTTTTTGAAGAAAAGGTGGCAACCCTAGCCACAATCATGGGATAACCTCACGGGCATCCTCAAATCTTCCCCAGTCTAAAATCCCATGCAATGTTTATACTCCCAGGAAATACTTGAAAATGAGAACAATCACTGTATAACCTTCCTGGTAGAATACTTTATAAATAAATAATTTCTTTTGTATACCATGCCTGACAAAGAGACTTGTAGAGGTCTTGAAAGCTAGCACTCTAAACCTACTCAATAAATGTATCAACCTTCTTAAGATACTAATACTTTCTTAAGATACTCATAGATACTAGCAGTACCTTCAGTGCTGAGAGCCAGTCTCTCATTATAACTCAGCAGCAAGTCTACTATGTATAAGGCAGCAGATGGTGAACTATATGGATAATGAGGTGTGGCCCCTGATCACACTGTGCCCTGCCGCTGTCAGTAGAGATATGCGCACAACTGGAAGAGGGAATTTCAAACTTAAAGGGGCTGTATCACCTAAACATTGGTTACACTGTGACTGTAGAGAATAAATAATGATTGAAAATAATCTTAACAATGAAAAATGTGTCTGTGGAGTCTCATGTTGATGACATCACCTGTGACATCCTATGCAAATGAACTGCTTTTCAGTGGGAAAACGTAATTTGCATATCAAGCTGCAGGTGATGTCATAAGCCGGAGACTGCACACACACATTTTCTCCTAATTTAGGCGTTTGCTTGCGGTTTTGCTAACACAACGTATAGATCATTTTTAATCTTTTTTTATTCTCTACATTCACAGTATAAGCAGGGTTTAGGGGACACAGCCCCTTTAAGGCCACAGTAACTGAGTTTGAAAAATTCTCCAACTCATCTCTACTCTTTTCTCCAACTCTTAAGTCTGAAATTCCCAGCTCAAGTTTGTGGAAATCTGAATAAAGTCCACAGAAGAACCAGCTGGTTTATTGAATGTTAAGTTGCTGTTTTCTCTCAGTACAAATCTCCCAAAGCACTGGAGAGACTGGGGACGCGGCCTATAAAAGTAGCAATGTCTGGGAAAGCAAGAAGGGAAAATCCAAGATCTCTTCACAGAGGTCCCAAAAGTGGAACAGTTGTATGGTGTACACACACGACGGACGCCTGGGGGGCCTGACTGGACTGGCAGCAGCCAATATCTAGTGCTAAATGTATAAACACTCATTGTGAGTGAGTCAGTTCTGGGGCAAAGCTCTAAAAGTGATGTCATCAGCAGGGACATTCCATTGGTTTCCACGGAAACTAGACCTCTTTTAGAACGTTCTCCTGCCAGCCAAAGAGAGTTTCCAGACTGTGTTTACTTCTTATTTCTATTTGCTTCTGTTGATGTATCAGGTTTTACTTCCATTGTATATTTATGTTTCTGTTTGTTACAGATTCTTTGTATAAACCTTAACCCCTTCGCGAGCGATGACGGTCTTGGACCGTCATGCAGGTCCGATCGCGGTATGCACGCTGGCATACCGCGATCGCGCTTACAACGACATGGCTGAGTGTCTCGATTCCGAGACACTTCAGCCATGTCGGTTGAGGACCCCCCGGAAACATCCGGGCACTGTGACAGCCAATCACAGCGCCCGGATGTTAATAGCTGTCAAAGCAGGTGCCTGCTTTGACAGCTATAGTCTCTCCCTGCTCCACGGTGATCGTGGGTCAGGGAGAGACTAAATATAGTGTGTCAAGTCTCCCCCCTGGTCCCCCACCCCAGTAACAACCAGCCCCCCCCCCCCCCCCCCCCCCACAAAGGATTTTTTTTTTTTCCTATTGTGCTAATCCTAACTCTAGAGTTAGAATTAGGGTTTGTACTAACCCTAACCATAGGGTTAAGGTTAGAGTTAAATAAAAATAAAAAAATGTAAAAAAATAAAAAATTAAATAAATTAAAAAATTAAAAATAATAATAATAAATTGTATAAAAATAAGAAGTTATTCCGTAGAGGACCAATGACATGTTATGTCTGTCTGTGGTCCTCTAGGGATATTTTATAAAAAAAAAAAAGACTGCTAGTGGGGCCAGTGCTTTGCATTGGCCCCCAGCAGTATATAGGGGCCCGCAGCAGCTGGATATTTGATCCATGCAGCCGCAGGATAGCAAAAATCGGTGCTTCCTACTATAGACTACATTTCCTATTCTGCTACGGTAGCTTTTGGCTGGCTGAGCATGATAGGAAATGTAGTCACAAGTATTACACAATAAATACAAGTTTTAAAGCTACAATAACCATATCCTAAATTTTTCCCTGTACTTGCCACATATACCTAGCAAATCTATACATGTGGGGTACCGCTATACTCAGGGGAAGTAGATGAACATATATTGGGGTTTTTTTGGCAATAAAATAGAAGAGCCCCTTTAAATTCATACCTAAGTTTCAAAGTGTGTGGAAATAAAACACACACAAAATTACTACGCCAAAACTTGTCAAAGATTGGTGGTAAAATGACAGAGTGTCAAATTACCCCAAGTTGAATGCCCTGGGATGTCTACTAAAATGTGTAGATGTGGGGGGTTATTCAGTGATTCATATCAGATATCGGTGTTACAGTGTCACTAACGCTAATTTTTAAAAAAAATGGTTTTGAAACAGCTATATACTACTTGTATTTATTAACCTAAAACATGCAAAAAAAAAGCAAAAAAACATATAAACATTGGGTATTTCTGAACTCAGGACCTATAGTCGAATCTATTTAGCACGTTTTTTCATTAGCTTTTGAAGCTTAGTAAAATAATTTACAAAGAAAAGTCAGGAAAAGTGTTTATTTTTTTTAATTTTAACCATATTTTACTATTTTTTACACAATACAATAAATGATATGAACAAAATAATGTCATGAAAAGAAAGCCCTTCTTGTCCTTAAAAAAAACAATATATAATATGTGTGGGTACAGCAACTGACAAAGAAGAAAATTAAAGCTAAACACAAACACCTCAGAAGTGTTAAAAACAGCCTCGGTCACTAACGCACAACATTCCAAAAACAGTCTGGTCATGAAGGGGTTAATTTATTTGTTTTGTTTTATTTACTTTAAATACAAAACAAAAACAGACTTAATAAGAAGGCTGGAGTGATTTATTGGGGTGGGGGGGGGGGGGGGGGGGGTTCCATGACACTGGACTTTCATGCAAGGTGTTATCAGCCGGTCTCACGCCTGCCTTGTGTGTGGATTATATAACCTTCTGCCTTATCCAAAGTCACTGCTCCCATATTTAATGCCACTTCCAAAACTATTTAATCTGTGCCCACCCCCCTATCAGAGGAGAGCGTGACGTTACCAGGGACGACGGGGCTGCTGTTTGCATTCCAAGAGGGGGAATCCAGGACTGCATGCGGTCAGCCAGAGGGGGAGGAGCTACAGGCTGCCAGAGAAGGTAGGCGTGTCACACATAAAGCAGTATACACCCCAACTCCTACTCAATAAAGTGAGAATTGCTGGGAATTGAGAGGGGAATTTCAAACGTTAGGCCAAAGTAGCCGAGTTGAAAAAATTCTCCAAATTTGGAGAATTTTTTCTACTCAGCTACTTTGGCCTTAACCCCTTGCCGACAATGGACAGACCTAGTCCATCCTGCGGTAAAACGAGCGGTGTTTGCGAGTTTGTGGCATAAAGCATCACCGATTTCGGATGCCCACAAATCTAGGTTTAGGGTTAGAATAATGGTTAGGGTTAAAATTAAATTAGATTAAATTGAAATTAGAATAGATTAAGGGTTATCATAAGGGTTAAAGTTAGGGTTCAACTACTTTTTGTAGTAAATTATAAGATATGATGAACATAATGGTAATCTAGCGAAAGGCCTACTTATGACGATAAAAACAACATATAATTTGTGTGGGTGCAGTATGTGAGAAAGAAAAATGACAGCTAAACACAAACACCCCAGAAATGTCAAAACAGCCCATGTCACCAAGGGAAAGACAAGGTCACTAAGGGGTTAAGTTTGAAATTCTGGCGACAAAAGTCAGGAGCTGCTGCCTTCCTCCGATCCCGAACTTCCAGGTGCCTCTGGCGCTATTTACTACCAGTGTGACCAATTTATTAAAAGAAAGGTGCAGCAGGTCACCTAAAATCAAACCACCGTCTCAGGATGTTTAAATCAGGTGCAATGGCTGCTATATACAGACGATAATACTTACTTACGCAACACTTGGTATATAGACTCACTGAGGAGTTATGGAGTGTATAGCTTATGTGTTACACTGCATGTAGATTGACTCCTTGCTGCAGCCCACCCTGCTCCCCTCCCTGCAGCCCGTCCTTCTCCCCTTCCTGCAGCCCGTCCTGCTCCCCTCCCTGCAGCCTGTCCTGCTCCCCTCCCTGCATCTTGTATTTGCTTTATTTGAGGGATTTGCAGCCTTTGAGTGGAATCTGGATGCTGGGGCACCTGTTGCTTCATACTTGGAATATATTATCCATATGCCACATCTCTTAAAATGAACCAGATTCCTTTTAGATTGCTGCAAAGAAACCTTCCCGAAGGGTGCTAGTGAGTAGACATGTGCATTTGTTTTCGGACTAATGCATTTTCGCCCGAAATTAGCATTTTTGTCCATTCGTCCGAAAAACTAATAACGAAAATGCTAAACTAACGAAAGCCGAATGAACGAATGGTTAATAAACGAAAATCATTCGTCCATTCGTGCTATTGGCATTCCATAAACAGAAATAGTCGGTTTATAGAATACCAATAGCATTACATACATTCCATAAACCAACATAATGAACGACTTTCGGTTTATGGAATACATGTAATACTATTGCTATTCTATAAACCGAAATAGAGTCCTCAATTGACCTATTCGTATGAATGGGGACTCTATTTCGGTTTATAGAAAGCCAATAGTATTACGGTGTAATAGATATCTTAGGTGGCACTGCATTACCACAATACAATACATCCAGTGGATGCACTAATGTATAACACAGCTATGAGGGGCGTGTACTTAAAAAAAAACGCAAATATATTTTATGTGCAGAACTATTTTTGCACGCTAGTGTAATCAGGGTGATAATTCATGTCACGTTACTGTAATCAGGGTGCTAATTCATATCACGTTAGTGTAATCAGGGTGATAATTCATATCACGTTACTGTAATCAGGGTGATAATTCATGTCACGTTACTGTAATCAGGGATAATTCATGTCACGTTACTGTAATCAGGGTGATAATTCATGTCACGTTACTGTAATCAGGGTGATAATTCATGTCACGTTAGTGTAATCAGGGTGATAATTCATGTCACGTTACTGTAATCAGGGTGCTAATTCATATCACGTTAGTGTAATCAGGGTGATAATTCATATCACGTTACTGTAATCAGGGTGATAATTCATGTCACGTTACTGTAATCAGGGTGATAATTCATGTCACGTTAGTGTAATCAGGGATAATTCATGTCACGTTACTGTAATCAGGGTGATAATTCATGTCACGTTACTGTAATCAGGGTGATAATTCATGTCACGTTAGTGTAATCAGGGATAATTCATGTCACATTACTGTAATCAGGGTGATAATTCATAATATCACGTTACTGTAATCAGGGTGATAATTCATGTCACGTTACTGTAATCAGGGATAATTCATGTCACGTTACTGTAATCAGGGTGATAATTCATAATGTCACGTTACTGTAATCAGGGTGATAATTCATAATATCACGTTACTGTAATCAGGGTGATAATTCATGTCACGTTAGTGTAATCAGGGTGATAATTCATGTCACGTTACTGTAATCAGGGATAATTCATGTCACGTTACTGTAATCAGGGGGATAATTCATAATATCACGTTACTGTAATCAGGGTGATAATTCATAATATCACGTTACTGTAATCAGGGTGATAATTCATGTCACGTTAGTGTAATCAGGGTGATAATTAATGTCACGTTACTGTAATTAGGGTGTTAATTCATGTCACGTTACTGTAATCAGGGTGATAATTCATGTCACGTTACTGTAATCAGGGTGATAATTCATGTCACGTTAGTGTAATCAGGGTGATAATTCATGTCACGTTACTGTAATCAGGGTGATAATTCATGTCACGTTACTGTAATCAGGGTGCTAATTCATGTCACGTTAGTGTAATCAGGGTGATAATTCATGTCACGTTACTGTAATCAGGGTGATAATTCATGTCACATTACTGTAATCAGGGTGATAATTCATGTCACGTTAGTGTAATCAGGGTGATAATTCATGTCACGTTACTGTAATCAGGGTGATAATTCATGTCACGTTACTGTAATCAGGGTGATAATTCATGTCACGTTACTGTAATCAGGGGGATAATTCATGTCACGTTACTGTAATCAGGGGGATAATTCATGTCACGTTACTGTAATCAGGGGGATAATTCATGTCACGTTACTGTAATCAGGGTGATAATTCATGTCACGTTACTGTAATCAGGGTGATAATTCATGTCACGTTACTGTAATCAGGGTGATAATTCATGTCACGTTACTGTAATCAGGGTGATAATTCATGTCACGTTACTGTAATCAGGGGGATAATTCATGTCACGTTACTGTAATCAGGGGGATAATTCATGTCACGTTACTGTAATCAGGGGGATAATTCATATCACGTTAGTGTAATCAGGGTGATAATTCATGTCACGTTACTGTAATCAGGGTGATAATTCATGTCACGTTAGTGTAATCAGGGTGATAATTCATATCCCGTTAGTGTAATCAGGGTGATAATTCATGTCACGTTACTGTAATCAGGGTGATAATTCATGTCACGTTAGTGTAATCAGGGTGATAATTCATGTCACGTTACTGTAATCAGGGTGATAATTCATATCACGTTAGTGTAATCAGGGTGATAATTCATATCACGTTAGTGTAATCAGGGTGATAATTCATGTCACGTTAGTGTAATCAGGGTGATAATTCATGTCACGTTAGTGTAATCAGGGTGATAATTCATATCACGTTAGTGTAATCAGGGTGATAATTCATATCACGTTAGTGTAATCAGGGTGATAATTCATGTCACAGTGTATCTGGATTGTGAGATTAGTATTGTGGGCTCAGTAAGGTAATCTGGGTATTGGTTGGCATGTGACAGATTTAGCTGGATGATCTTCTTGCACAGATAAAAGTCAGCCAAAGGATACAGGCTGACTGCTGAATGCAGACAATGCCGCAGTGATTGACTCTGTCCCAGCCTCCCTGGCTGCAGATCTGTCCTGTACTTTGCCACCTTCCTCTGTCTTGGCTCTTGTCCTATCCCCCCTTCCTCTTCTGTGCCCCCGTAACCTGGTCACTGTAATCCTTCCCCAGACCCTCACCCAGAGTCTGTCCCGTCGCCTTGCTCTGCTAATCCCTCTGTCCGTAGCTCACACAGCCAAACTCTGCCCCAAGTTCTGCACACTGTGTCTCGTACAGCCTGCTATAAATTAACACCTTTATCCCATATTCCTCTCCAGCTCTCACGCCAGCTAAAAGCAGGAACTGAAGCCTGGCTCCTGGCCACAACAAGCCCCTGACCTGCCCGGCATGCCAAGTCACCTGACTTTATAGTGGAGGGCGATATTTAGAATCCACAGCGTAGCCAGTGGGCGTCACCATGTTAAAGATGGGGGAGCATTCCCTGCATCGGGGGCAGGAGATAAAACTGCAATATATTCAGTGCATTTAAACCTGCCTCTTACCCTTAGCATCATACTTCCCTGCAGATTGCTGTATACAAAAAGTCATCAGTGAAACACCAACTCAGCGCTGCCATATCTCTTACCCCCTTCATTGCGGTTACCCCCATCACTCCTACAGACCCCCCCCCCCCCCCATGCAGAGGTCCTATAATCCATCCCATGCACAGGTCCTATAATCCATCCCATGCACAGGTCCTATAATCCACCCCATGCACAGGTCCTATAATCCATCCCATGCACAGGTCCTATAATCCATCCCATGCACAGGTCCTATAATCCATCCCATGCACAGGTCCTATAATCCATCCCATGCACAGGTCCTATAGTCCATCCCATGCACAGGTCCTATAATCCATCCCATGCACAGGTCCTATAATCCATCCCATGCACAGGTCCTATAATCCATCCCATGCACAGGTCCTATAATCCATCCCATGCACAGTTCCTATAATCTACCTCATGCACAGGTCCTATAATCCATCCCATGCACAGGTCCTATAATCCATCCCATGCACAGGTCCAATAATCCATCCCATGCACAGGTCCTATAATCTACCCCATGCACAGGTCCTATAATCAATCCCATGCACAGGTCCTATAATCCATCCCATGCACAGGTCCTATAATCCACCCCATGCACAGGTCCTATAATCCATCCCATGCACAGGTCCTATAATCCATCCCATGCACAGGTCCTATAATCCATCCCATGCACAGGTCCTATAATCCATCCCATGCACAGGTCCTATAATCCATCCCATGCACAGGTCCTATAGTCCATCCCATGCACAGGTCCTATAATCTCCCATGCACAGGTCCTATAGTCCATCCCATGCACAGGTCCTATAAACCATCCCATGCACAGGTCCTATAATCCACCCCATGCACAGGTCCTATAATCCATCCCATGCACAGGTTCTATAAACCATCCCATGCACAGGTCCTATAATCCATCCCATGCACAGGTCCTATAATCCATCCCATGCACAGGTCCTATAATCCATCCCATGCACAGGTCCTATAATCCATCCCATGCACAAGTCCTATAATCCACCCCATGCACAGGTCCTATAATCCATCCCATGCACAGGTCCTATAATCCACACCATGCACAGGTCCTATAATACATCCCATCTCATTTGCACTGAGGTTCTGGGATCACACATTTTACCTCCCACCCTATTTGCACCACATACCCCTATTCTGCATAAATCTTGATTAAAAAAGGGTGGGAGGTGCACATTACGGTGTGAGAAATCAGTCATGGAGGTGGGGGAATGGAAGTAAAATTCCTGGCAGACCCAGCCTATCACTCACAGCCAAACAAGTCTGGCTTAAACTGGCCGAACTAGAATGGACACGTCACCAACCATATTCATTAACACTGTGTCTGACCAGCAAGCTGCCCACAAGCACGTGTCTGAGTACTGTATTTGCTCGAATATAAGACGACCCTGATTATAAGACGACCCCCCAAACTATGGATATTCCTTTAGGAAAAAAAACTAAAAGCCTGAATATAAGACTACCCTATAGGAGAAAAATGTTTAACTTGTACATATTCACATGTAAATTGCTTTTTCATATTTAATAAAAACTTATGATATTAAAAAAAAATGCATTTCTTGTTTTTATTTACCTTTTATGTGCCGATGCTCCCCCCAACGGTGTCTCTCTCCCCCACCCTCCCCCAATATTGTCTGTCTCTCTCCCCCACCCTCCCCCCAATGTCATCTGTCTTCCCCCCACCATCCCCCCAATGTTGTCTGTCTTCCCACCCTCACCCCAGTGTTGTCTGTCTTCCACCCCTCCTCCCTCCCCCCTAACATAGCCTCCCTGGTGGCTAGTTGGGGCAGCTGGGGGATGTCTGCACGATACGTGCAGACATCCTCCATGCTGCCCGACACCTCCGTCCATTATGACGGACAGCCGGTCAGTCATAATAGATGGAAGTGTCGGGCAGCATGGAGGATGTCTGCACTATCGTGCAGAAATCCCCCAGCTGCCCAAATATGATTGGTGGCTAGCGGGGCAGCCGGAGGATGTCTGCACAATACGCGCAGACATCCTCCACTGCTGCCCGGAACTTCCGCCGGGACTTTTATGATGAAGCCGGAAGGACCCTGCTTCATCATAGAAGTCCCGGCGGTCGTGCCGTGTGGCAGGGGAGGATGTCTGTGCGCATCGCTGCTGTTAGCGAGAGGGATCCAGGTCCCCTGCAGCTCTGCGGGGGACCTGGATCTATGTCTTATAGTCTTACCTCGATTTGAGGTCAGATTATAAGACGACCTTGAATATAAGACGAGGGGTATTTTTCAGAGCATTTGCTTATATTCGCGCAAATACGGTAAGTAGTAAGCATCACATCAGCCATGCACATTGACACTGTCATGGCTGAGTGAGATGGTATTAGACCTGCCAGACCCATCAGCATTGCTGTGTTGCAGTAAAGCCAACTTCCACACTCACCACATGCTTAATAACCTTGTGTCGTGTCACGGCTTGAATGTGCCTGCCACCTGTTCAACACACACAGAACCAGGCCAGGCCCTTACGCACAGAACCAGGCCAGGCCCTCACGCACAGAACCAGGCCAGGCCCTCACGCACACAGAACCAGGCCAGGCCCTCACGCACACAGAACAGGCCAGGCCCTCACGCACAGAACCAGGCCAGGCCCTCATACACAGAATCAAGCCAGGCCCTCACACACAGAACCAGGCCAGGCCCTCACGCACACAGAACCAGGCCCTCACACGCACAGAACCAGGCCAGGCCCTCACGCACAGAACCAGGCCAGGCCCTCACGCACACAGAACCAGGCCAGGCCCTCACGCACACAGAACAGGCCAGGCCGTCACGCACAGAACCAGGCCAGGCCCTCATACACAGAATCAAGCCAGGCCCTCACACACAGAACCAGGCCAGGCCCTCACGCACACAGAACCAGGCCCTCACACGCACAGAACCAGGCCAGGCCCTCACGCACAGAACCAGGCCAGGCCCTCACGCACAGAACCAGGCCAGGCCCTCATACACAGAACCAGGCTAGGCCCTCACCAGGGTGACTTTATCCAGGCTGCCAGCTGCCCAACGAGCGGCCCATGTTTATGGATAAGGGATACTGCACTGTCAGGTCTCCTATTCATGGAATATCCACTCGTGGCTCCCACTCTCTATCTACAAGACATAGAGCAACCCTCCCCAAGAAAGTGAGCCGCTGCTTGTGAAAAGGACGCATCTCAACATGGATGTGCCTGGACTGACATAATGGTCTCCGTCCAGAAGAAAGTAGGCTTTACAACAAGCCCAGTTTGTGTTTCTTATCAATACTACACTCCGAGGTCTGTGCTTTGAACTCTCACGTCAGACACAGTGACCCTTTATGTCCTAGTCAGTAAATCTGGGATCTTCCATGCTGGTAGCAGATCTGACTTGAGATCCAAATGTGATGAAGGTTCTCCAAACGTCCTCTCAGCAGACCACATAAATCATTCAGGTTCTCAGTTTTACTGAGCAGTTATTAATAACGCCCAATATAAGCACCTGATACCTTTCTATAAAGGGACCATTCATGTGACTTCTCCTTAAACAGTTTTGAGCCTTAAATTTAAAGGACAACTGTCGGCAAAAACTAAGTTACGTTTCATTTAAAGATTGTATGTTGTTGACACTTTAGATTGAAATGCACTATAGGCCAGTCTCGGGAGGGCAGACATGTTGATTAGAATGTTGGGTTAGATCTTCCTTCATCTGAACCAAGATTCCGAACAACATGTCCGCCCTCTGATAGAGCTTAACAGTGCAATGATGGATCGACGAGGGGCTTCACTTGTGTTTTTCCATTAAAGCATTTCTGTCTAAAATGCCTACACTTGAAACCATCTTTTAATTAACCAGAACTTTTACTGTTTTGGCCAACAGTTGTTCTGTAAGACATTTTTTTACATAACAGGTCCTCTTGCAGATCTTATGGTGTCGGCAGTGATCACGTGTGAGGTTTAGAAATGTAATGTTTTATTGCAGTTTGTAAAAACACATACAGTTTACAGATGTGGCGCGTCCATCTCACACTACTGCAGTGTGTCATATGGAGACATACGAGTAACACGAGATCTCCTAAGCTTTTGCTCGTGTGCCACCACCGTCGCCAGCTTTTATCAGTAGCCTGTTTGGCTGGGTCTCAGTTTGGAGTATTGGGCCAATGCTGGAACTCCCCCTCGATACATCTTCTATTGGTCATGTCCAGATGTATTGTGGGCCACCCTTGGGCACCATGATGGTTGTTCCTGTCTATTTGCTTGTCTGGGTGCACAGTAAGACGGCAGCAGAGGTCCAACTAGAAGATCTCAAGATGGCCTCACACCTGGTGGGCAATCTCCTGAATTTTCTGCAGCATCTCTTCAGATTGCAGCTGCTCCAGCGTCAACAGAGAGAGTCCCAGCTGGTCCTCCTGGGGATGAGAGGTCCACGTGACAAAGAGAAGAAAGGAAGGCACATGAGAAACAAATTGATGAAAAACAGTCTGAAGTGCAACGAGAGAGAAAAAAAAAAAAAAGAGAAGGAATCTAGAAAGAAACAGATGGATAATGGGTGAGGAAATCTCAGCCAGTCTCACCCTACGGAATGGTTGGGCCATGTCTCTCAGGAAGTGTCTGGCCAGGTGGATACTCTCATCCAATGTCAGGTTCAAGTTTGCGTCTGTCAGATGTTCCTGAATCCAGAGCGGTAACTTCCCTCGCTTGTCGGCCCGTGCGTACCTCTGACAGAGAAGAGGACAGAACGAGAGAGTTAAAGGGGGCCATCCGCGCTTGATGGGAACTGTGATGCAGCACAAGCCGATTTCTCACAGGTGACTCGACTAAGCGGCAGAAGTTACGTCGAATCCTACAGACTGACGGCACGTGGTTTTAGCAGAAAATCAGCATTTCACAGCAGTTTACGGTCAGACTGTGGGCAGAGACCGCCAATCTAACTTTAGTTGGTTGAAAAAAAAAAAAAAAGGAAATGTGGAAGTCAGTGTAATCCTTTATATTATTCTGCAGCTCTCATCACTCAAGCAGAACGTCTCACAGAGATGGAAAGCAGAGCAAGGATCTCATGTTTTAATCTTTATAGACTAGTACGACACGGAAGACCCTTTAAATGGGACTAAGGGCGTTTGACTCCCAGCCCCCCCCCCCCCCCCAATTCAGGTTCCTAAATTCGATATTCCTAAATAAATCACTTATTTTTTCGTTTATTTTTAGTACTCTCTCCCTGCGTGTCAGGATGCTTGTCTTGTGTGCAGCAACACGGATACCTTATCTGCAAACAGCATGATCCCATAATCAGTCTTTCCACGGATGGCGCGGCCCATGCACTGCGCAGCGTGTCTCATCGCGTCAAATGTTAAGAAATCGTTTTCCCGCAGGTGAAACTGGTCCCGTAAGAACTGTAATCGAGCCTGGAAGAGAAAGTGGAGAGAATATCAAGGCACTGGAAGCAGGAGATACCCAGACTGAGAATAATCAAACGATTAAACCTAAATAATCAATCTCCGCGTATGGAGGTAGTTGGGCTTGTGATTGGTTGTTGGCCATGTTACGCCTGATGCTTTTTGGTCTTTTTTTTTTAGGATTGTGCATCCTGGGAAACACAGGGGGGGGGGAGGGCCAGTGACCCCAACTTACCTTCAATATACGGCTTTGTGTGTAGACATACGGGACCCCAAACATTATAACCGCCCGGCCGTAATGATGTACTGGGGAGAAATCACATGTGTACGAGTCCATTAAACAGACACTGCTGCTGTCACCATCATATACAGTATCATATGGAACCAACCGTGTCAGAGTTAGATCCATGCGCTGGAGAGACAACTGTGTCTACAGTGTAAGAGCCAGAAACACAAACTGAGGAGCCAAGGGAGAAACACATTCACCGGGAGCTAGTTATTATTCTATAATATCAGCCATGGCTGCCTGGGAGTCACTAATGTCCCCATATAATGCTCTATTTATCTTGTATTAATACATATTCTACATATTCCTGTGTACAATCCCTAGTATGATTTCTATGCCATGTGGAGACGTGGTGGCCAAGCTTTGGCACTTCAGCTGTTTGTTTGGCTGCAGCCACCATGATTAATAGCCAGGCTAAGCCTTATGGGAATTGTAGTCAGCAGCAGCTGCAGGGTCGATGGTTAGTTGGCCCATCGCTGGTCTGAGACAAAAAACATGTTTGATACTAATACAAAATAAATTCGTTTGTTACGTTATACTGAGCAAAGTCAAGGTCAGCGCTTCCCAAATTAGTGTCTCCTGGTGGGTGTCACTGAGGCCACAGCCAGGGGTTTTAGGGGTCTCAGATGAAGGGACATACGGGATTCTCCAGGGCCGGAGGCCGTGTGTGAGGGCCGGAGGCCGTGTGTGAGGGCCGGAGCCCGTGTGTGAGGACCGGAGCCCGTGTGTGTGAGGGCCGGAGCCCGTGTGTGAGGACCGGAGCCCGTGTGTGTGAGGGCCGGAGCCCGTGTGTGTGAGGACCGGAGCCCGTGTGTGTGAGGACCGGAGCCCGTGTGTGTGAGGACCAGAGCCCGTGTGTGTGAGGACCAGAGCCCGTGTGTGTGAGGACCAGAGCCCGTGTGTGTGAGGACCAGAGCCCGTGTGTGTGAGGACCAGAGCCCGTGTGTGTGAGGACCAGAGCCCGTGTGTGTGAGGACCGGAGCCCGTGTGTGTGAGGGCCGGAGCCCGTGTGTGTGAGGGCCGGAGCCCGTGTGTGTGAGGACCAGAGCCCGTGTGTGTGAGGACCAGAGCCCGTGTGTGTGAGGACCAGAGCCCGTGTGTGTGAGGACCAGAGCCCGTGTGTGTGAGGACCAGAGCCCGTGTGTGTGAGGACCGGAGCCCGTGTGTGTGAGGACCGGAGCCCGTGTGTGTGAGGACCGGAGCCCGTGTGTGTGAGGACCAGAGCCCGTGTGTGTGAGGACCAGAGCCCGTGTGTGTGAGGACCGGAGCCCGTGTGTGTGAGGACCAGAGCCCGTGTGTGTGAGGACCAGAGCCCGTGTGTGTGAGGACCGGAGCCCGTGTGTGTGAGGACCGGAGCCCGTGTGTGTGAGGACCGGAGCCCGTGTGTGTGAGGACCGGAGCCCGTGTGTGTGAGGACCAGAGCCCGTGTGTGTGAGGGCCGGAGCCCGTGTGTGTGAGGGCCGGAGCCCGTGTGTGAGGGCCGGAGCCCGTGTGTGTGAGGACCAGAGCCCGTGTGTGTGAGGACCAGAGCCCGTGTGTGTGAGGACCAGAGCCCGTGTGTGTGAGGACCAGAGCCCGTGTGTGTGAGGACCAGAGCCCGTGTGTGTGAGGACCAGAGCCCGTGTGTGTGAGGACCGGAGCCCGTGTGTGTGAGGACCGGAGCCCGTGTGTGTGAGGACCGGAGCCCGTGTGTGTGAGGACCGGAGCCCGTGTGTGTGAGGACCGGAGCCCGTGTGTGTGAGGACCGGAGCCCGTGTGTGTGAGGACCGGAGCCCGTGTGTGTGAGGACCGGAGCCCGTGTGTGTGAGGACCGGAGCCCGTGTGTGTGAGGACCGGAGCCCGTGTGTGAGGACAGGAGCCCGTGTGTGTGAGGACCAGAGCCCGTGTGTGTGAGGGCCGGAGCCCGTGTGTGTGAGGGCCGGAGCCCGTGTGTGTGAGGACCAGAGCCCGTGTGTGTGAGGACCAGAGCCCGTGTGTGTGAGGACCAGAGCCCGTGTGTGTGAGGACCAGAGCCCGTGTGTGTGAGGACCAGAGCCCGTGTGTGTGAGGACCAGAGCCCGTGTGTGTGAGGACCAGAGCCCGTGTGTGTGAGGACCAGAGCCCGTGTGTGTGAGGACCAGAGCCCGTGTGTGTGAGGGCCGGAGCCCGTGTGTGTGAGGGCCGGAGCCCGTGTGTGTGAGGGCCGGAGCCGCTAGTATGGGTGAAGCTTACATACTAAAATCCACACTCTACCACTCAGATTCCCTGTACAGAAACCTGCGTACACATCAGGAGGACCTACCAAAATCTATTCCTTCTGACACCTTCCCACGAGCCACAGATAACAGGATAGCTCCACGTCCATTCTCACAGGCCTGAAATAAAGATAACACACCAAAGGAGCAGGGGTATTAAGAGACTATTGACCCAAACATCAGCCCTACCACTGCCACCCTCACCACCTCTAACCTCATGATACTTCTCCAGGGCCACGCTGGTCTCTGCCCCATCCTGTGTCTCAATGAAGATCAGTTTATTCCGCTCAATGTTGTCCAATATTCCCTAATGGGATAAATAAACCGCTGGGTTACAGAGTTTCCCGTAAGAGTCAGTAATGGAACCACTCCTCCCAGCGGTATAACAGCCCATTATTTGGGAGAAGGTTACCTGCTCGTACCACGAGGCCACAATGTTCTCCATATACTGATAACTGGTGAAAAATCCCACAATTCCATCGGGAACCACAGCTGACATCTCCAGGAGGAGGTTCCCATAATTCCGCATCACAGCTGAAAGGTGAAAGTTCATAGAATGGAAGAAAAAGAATAAAGAACAGAATAAAGAGACTCTGTTATTTACATTACGCGCTACATGTTTATCTTAAGTTACATTTTCAGTTTATGTTTCCAGGAAACCGGTCAGCAAAAAATATGTTCTGTTTAATTGAAATATTACATCAAAAGCGCCATATTGAACTCTCTCTCCTTGAATAGCTCAGGGGGCGGACATGTTGTTCCTTCATTTGACCCAGGATTCCAAACATCTAACCCAAGATGTCAGCCCCCTGATAATGCTACCCAAGCAGAGAGAGCTTAATAAGGTGCTTTTGTTTCTATTCTTTTATTAAAAATTCTATTTGATTTAATCTTTCAATTAAAATATAAAAGTTCAGCAGAGACTCTGACAACCTTCTAAAGCCAGTACTGAAATTTCAAACAATTCTGTAATAAAACGGAAATCTTTACATTTCTTTTTTTTTTTTTTTTTAAAAGATGCCAAGGTTGGAAACAAAGGTGTATTTACCAATAATGCATTGCGAATGCCTGAATGACAGGTCAGGGTGCGGTTTGTACGCCTTACCTAGATCTTCCCTTGTTTCGAATTTGGAGCTCATCGCCACCTGATCGTTCCCGCGGCCCACAACCTGGGGGGGAACACAGACTTAAATAAACCTACAGGAGTAACAAGTATCAGGATCTGTGCCAGGTTGGTCTTCTAAAGATGAAGCAAATCACCATGGCAAACGCCAGGATATTGTGCCGACTGCGGCACTTCAAGAACCTTTGAGGCTTTTATGGAAATAAGGGTCTAACTCTAGAGACACAGGGATTTAGTCACGAAAAAAAGGAAATTGCATGATATTGAGAAGAGAACTGCAAAATTAAGGCCATCAATAACTCAGGCCAGAGTTTGAATGGGAGAATTTTTTCCAACTCGTCTACTTTGGCCTTCAGTTTGCAAGTCCCTCTTTCAGGAATAAAGCCCATAGTGAGTGTGTAACTAGAAATCTTACCATAGGACACAGACAGACCCGAGCCAGGGTCATAGTGAAGGTTGCCATGGTAACTGGCCGGAAGTCCAGGATTTTGGGATAGATATCCAGTGGGGACAGAGTCTGTGGGTCATATTGAACAGGTAGAAATTACACCATGATAACAAAAGAGCGCAAAAAAGAAAAAAGGAGCTTGCGCAAGAGGAGAAAATGGAGCAATATACAGAGTGAAGGAGACATACTGAATGTGCCAGTGTAAGAGTAGAGTATGTGTCTTACCCCAGATGTGATGATGACTGATTGAAATCTCTGGAAAACGGGTTTGATTGCGAGGGAGGAATCCAGGCAGCTGGAAAAACAAATTAAAGTATGAGACAAAAAAGGAGAGACGCAGATGTGTAGAAGAAGGAGAGAAGGCTGAGGATACAGGCAGCAGAGAGTGAGGAGTACCAATAATAAAAGAGAGAGGGCAGTGTGGAAAGGATGGAAGGGAGTGTGATATTGTGTGAAGACAAGAAAGAAAGGAGAACACGGTCACCTGAAGTGTAAGACGGGGTTGCTAATAGTGGGCGTTCTGTCCTCAAACGGCTCGATAATGATCATAAAACCTGCAGGGCAGAAAGGATGGGAATCATTGGAAATCTGGGTGCAGAGGGGGAGTACAGGCCCCGTGTCACACTCCAGGGTCTCACCTTTAGTGTATGTGCTGACGAGCGTGGCGAAGTGGGTGATGAGGGTGAGGGGGGTCAGGTCTGTGATGTCTGCAATCTCGAGAGTGCGCGTAAGAGAGCGCAGCCGCTCCGCACAGAACCTAAAAGGACACCGTGTTACACGTCAGTGTTTATTCAGCATCCAGACGGTCCCCCAGCAGGCTGGACTCTACCCACGCAGATATAGAAAGTCATCAACGACCCAAAGACATACATTGCTTCAGATGAGGGCGATAATGAATAAGCAGTCACTGTCTATTCAGGGCAGGGCTTGACAAATTTAATTTATTATTATTTGGAGCCAGCTAAAAAAAATCTAGGAGCCAGAACAGCAAATACACACAATCACGCAGACGGTCATGTACACACGCACACAAAGAGACAGACAAAAACAGAGACAGACACACACAGCTACAGTCACATACAGACAAAGACAGTTACATAAAGACAGACAAGCCGGTCGTTTCTTTTATTTTTTAAAGAACAAACAAAGGAAACGTCCCTCATCCAACATGTCCCCCTCACTGCTGCTTTAGCTCATTGCAGGGGAGGGGGGGGGACACTTCTATTGCAGCCTGGTCTGTGCCAAACAGGCACAGAACATCTTAAAGTGTTGTCCTGCCGAGTGCCAGGATGTCGGCGACCAGGAAACAAGACCTGGCGCACAGGATTTTTCGAGCCCTGATTTAAGGGATATGGGGCAATTACTGAATAGAGTATATTTGAGGATTATTATTGAGAACACATCACCCCCAGTGTACATCCAAAAGGCTGGTACTCTAAACCATATACATTAGATTGTCCTTAATCCTGCGCGATCTAGAGTGAGGCTGGGAAATCTTCACCCTCCCAGTGCTTTGGACGATGGCTCAGGCAGCCAGTAGTGCTGTTTTTAGAGCACGGTCTTTATATTTATTTCTGGAGTTGAAGCTCTGGCTCTCACCTCATTGGTTTCCTTTCAATGCAGACCTTCTCGTAGAGGTCACGCAGGAAAGCGGCGGGCCCTTCTTGGGTCACATGACCAGCGCGTAGACGGGACTTGACGTAGCCCACCAGCCTCCGCAAGAAGCCCAGAAAGTGAAGGGCATTACGAATACAGCCCGGAACCGCCTCTTTGAAGGAAACATTGAGTCAATCATTCTATTTGGAACCAGAGGGAAATATAATAAGGAAGGCGCGTGATCTAGAGGATCTAAAGGTTTGTGTGACGCACTAGTAACTCACCTTGCAGGATCTCATCAGGTAAAACAGGATTGGACAGATAGACATCCGTCTCCCGGGCCACCGTGGCCTCCCGTAACCCCTCCACAAGTCGCGCATATTCCTCTTTAAGCTTTCGCTCATCTGTTTCTTTAATTCTAAAAAGGAATCAAAAAGGTCCAAACCTTTAGTAATATCCTCTCTGGCTTCACCCCTCACACACACATTATTTAAATGTCCAATTTCTCCTCGTTTAACCCACAACCCGTTACTTACTTCTGTATAGCAGTATCGAGCGTCTCAATGTTAGTCTGACATCGTTCAAGAGTACGGCGCGAAATGGTGACACTCATGGCGTCAATGCAGACGTTGTCTAAACGGAGAGGGAACGAGCGTCAGGCTGAAGCAGACAGAACGACCGAGAGGGACAGACAGGCAGACGACAACTTACCGATATTATGAGCTTCATCGAAGACAACTACAGACTTCTTGGCAAGCTCACGGGAGACCAAGTCGGCAATCTTGGGGTCCAGCAGGTAGTGGTAGCTGTAGACGACGACGTTGCACTGTAACAACTGCCCAACAAGAGACATGATGATCATACACAATGATAACACTGTAACAACAAGAGACATGATGATCATACACAATGATAAACACTGTAACAACAAGACACATGATCATACACAATGATAAACACTGTAACAACAAGACACATGATGATCATACACAATGATAACACTGTAACAACAAGACACATGATCATACACAATGATAACACTGTAACAACAAGACACATGATCATACACAATGATAACACTGTAACAACAAGACACGTGATGATCATACACAATGATAACACTGTAACAACAAGACACATGATGATCATACACAATGATAACACTGTAACAACAAGACACATGATGATCATACACAATGATAACACTGTAACAACAAGACACATGATGATCATACACAATGATAACACTGTAACAACAAGACACATGATGATCATACACAATGATAACAATGTAACAAGACACATGATGATCATACACAATGATAAACACTATAATGGCTACACAATATACACAAACACAATGATACAGAATCACATAATACTGCAACCGCTACACAAATTATAAAATGATGCACAATATACACAAGGATACACAACTACACCGGTATTAATTAAAATCACACAACTCACAGCGTGACGGGCGAGGTAATACGGACACCAGCTTCGTTGCCGTCCCAAAGCCTTGAGGTCGTCCAGGTTGTATACTCCAGGTGGTAATGGAGTCTGTTTGCCAATGGCATCAAATTCCTGGAAAGACAATGGGTCACGAACATGATTCCGTTTGCACTCAGGTTAGTGGCGAGATTTATAATGAAAGCGTTATTCCTGAAATAGAGAATTGCAAGGAATTTTAAAAGGCCGAAGTAGCTGAGCAGAGGAGAATTTTTCCAAATCGGCTACTTTGGCCATGAATTTTAATCTCCCTTGTCAATTCCCTCTGTCTTCTAAGCCCCCTGTTTACAATACCTCGTAGTACCGGCAGTAGTTGATGCTGGGGTCTCTCTGCCTCTGCGCCCGCACGAACGATGCCGTAAGACTGTGACATCGACCGTCAATCTCTTTCCCAAAGCGTAACGCGCTGACCTAAAAAAACAGAGCGTGAGTCTGGCTGATCACCGACGGATCCGAACCAGGAAGTCAGGAGATCTCACGGACGTCTCACCTCTGGATTGACGCACAGATTCCGCCTGGAGCTCAGAGCCAGGGCCGAGAAATTGAGCTTCTCTCCGGTCTGAGCTTGCGTGTACTCAATCAGCTTCCTTAACTCCTCCACAACCTGGATACACAGGAATTAGTACCACGTTATCGCGGGAAAAATCCACCGCCAGTCTTTATTTTATCAGTCATTCAGCACACATGTCTCACCTTCTCGATCTCAGGAACCGTTCTAGAGCAGTATATCAACTTGGTGACTTCAAGAGGGTACGCCTAAATCAAGGAATAAAACACTGTCTGTGAGCGAGAAGTGGTCACAGACAACAGAGAGATGTGTAACGCTAAAACTCACCCTCTGATACGCCACAATCAGCGACAGCAAGGAGACCGTTTTGCCTGTTCCTGAGGGCATCTCTAACACGCCATGTCCCTGTGATACATACAGGAGATAAAGAGGCACACGCATGTTGTGAATCAATTAACACAATATAGAGGCCAAAAGCCAAGCCAAGAATATTGTACAGAAGCCTCTATCCTAACTCATGAAACAAAAAGGCAAAAAGAAAACTGGGGAAACTCGACACTGGGTAAATACTCCGCGAAGAGAAAACTGAAACTAGGCCCCAACCACAGAAAAGAGTTTAAATGAAAACATCTATGTATAAAATAAAAATATCTATTAAAGTATAGCCAAAAAGAAATAGAACCCAAAGAAACACAGGGCTTTGAATGAACTGAATTGTATCCAGTAGTATAAGGAGCAGGTAATACTAATTAATTTCAAAAGGAATCTATTTGTAACAAACACATTTTTTATATCTTCCTGAAGCCTGGATGTGTTAAAGGACAACGAAACCCTTTTTTTAACCCTTGCTTATTTCAGGCAAGGAAGCAAGGGTTAAAAAATATGTCCTGGTCCGGAGTAAACCCAATGTGTATCTCAGCACCAGCAGAGAGAGCCAGTCACTGACCAGAGAATAAACTGGCACGTACTATGAAATATAGTATATATTAGAAGCGCAAGTGAAAAATAAAGCTTAGTGTCCCTTAAAGGATGGTAAAGAAGGGAACACAGAGAGAAAACAGTAACCTTGAAATTAAACAGAAGAGTTCAAATCAGATGTGAGCCGATAAGTTAGAAAGAAATCAATAAAAAATGAGCTTTCTAAGAATAACGCCAGTAATAACCAAGTGACAGGGACATTCTAACCTTGGCATCCAGGGTCCTCTTCAGTTCCAACATATAGGAGAACTGCTCTGGATAAATGTACTCATAGGGGAAATACACCAGCAAGCCATCTATATTCAGCCTGGAGGAGAGCAAGATAGGTTAATGTACAAGGGGTATATAATAATGTATGTTAATGCACAGGGTGTATGTAATAATGTATGTTAATGCACAGGGGGTATATAATAATGTATGTTAATGCACAGGGGGTATATAATAATGTATGTTAATGCACAGGGTGCATATAATAATGTATGTTAATGCACAGGGTGCATATAATAATGTATGTTAATGCACAGGGTGCATATAATAATGTATGTTAATGCACAGGGTGCATATAATAATGTATGTTAATGCACAGGGTGCATATAATAATGTATGTTAATGCACAGGGTGCATATAATAATGTATGTTAATGCACAGGGTGTATATAATAATGTATGTTAATGCACAGGGTGTATATAATAATTTATGTTAATACACAGGGTGTATATATTAATGTATGTTAATGCACAGGGTGTATATAATAATGTATGTTAATACACAGGGTGTATATATTAATGTATGTTAATGCACAGGGTGTATATATTAATGTATGTTAATGCACAGGGGGTATAATAATGTATGTTAATGCACAGGATGTATATATTAACGTATGTTAATGCACAGGATGTATATATTAACGTATGTTAATGAACAGGTTGTCGGAGTGAATTATTTCTGTATACATGCACAGAATACTAATCATACATGAAGAACATGACACATGTACATTAGACCTACACGCGTGTAATATACTTTTGGTGACCACGCTGCTGTTTTATTCAGGGATGTATAAATCAAATAAAGACTACTGATTAGTCCTGGAGAATACATTGTTTATACATCTCTGTTAATATGCCAGCAGTGTTTACTCTAAAAGTACTTCACATAATAATAAACAGCAACATTAACACATCCGCATGCAGCAGGATCACAGTGCTGACACCCATGATATGGACACAGTCAATGTATACAGATGTTATTCTGACACTATTATTCTCCATCATTTGGGAACACAGACATACATGTAAATCATACAAAGCAACAAGGGACTTGCAGTCCACAGGAAGTAAGGTGGCAAATATAAGGCCTCACTGCTATATAGTACCTAATCACATATAATGAACAATCAGGACTATTTAATTGGTTTCCATGGTAACTGCTCCACTTTACGAACTTTGCCCAGAATAGCCCTAAATACGCTCTATGCTTATCACTGGGGTATTTGGATCAGCACATAGAGGGCTCTCTGTAAAGTGTATTTCTGGGACAACGTTCTAAAAGTGATGTAATCAGCAGGAACATTCCATTGTGTTTCCATGGCGACTGCACCACGTTTAGATCTCTGCCCCACAATTGGCCAGTATACAGAATCCCCATTCTGAACAGGGCTGGCCAAGATCTGGCCCTCCAGCTGCTTATATCCAGACCCCCCCCCCCCCCCGTTTGGCTCAGCGTAATAGGACTCGGAGCCACAATGACTGGCGTGTCAAACGTCAGAGACCCCCACTGTAAGAAGTTTATAGCGATCCGAAATCACAATGGTCTCTCACTTCATGGCTGCTCCACGCTCCGCCTCTGTTGACCAATTGCCTTCTTCTGATTGGCTGCTCCAAAGTCTTAGCGTGACCATGTGACGCAGGAGGGCACTGTCGCCATATTGACTGTGGGAAAGGAAGCCAATGTTAGGGAACGTGATAGGCGGAGCTAAGAACACCGGGATTACGCTCGCTCGTGCGTTCCATTAGCGCAGGGGAAACAATCGAGAACCTATTTCATTGCAAGCGCTCAAGAGCGTATAATCGCCTGCCGAAAACAAGGGCTCATGATGTCACCAGTATCGCTTATGTCATTCTCCAAATTGTCACTTAGCTGGTTTGAAAGAAAAAAAAAAACAACAATGGCCAAAATTAACTATTAAATTAACTGATGTTGGTTGTTTGTGATTCTTTTGGGACATATTTATCTAGGTGACATACAGTACTTTAATTTTATTTAATATATTTAAATGCACTAGGACTAGGCTGTGGTATGAATGATAAAGGCCTGCTCCGTTATGTGGGTAATAGACACAAACAAATGTGATGTAAAAACCATTAAGATGGCACTGGCTTCTGTGTGAATAAAATGGAGCCTGATTATGGTTGTGTTTTACATACTGGCAATAGGGTTACCAACCAACTCCCGGCCCTCCGGCAAATCAGGACACCAGGGGTGCAGCTTGAGAGGTCAAGCGTTGTCACTCAAATGATCAGCGCTACTGCACATGTAGGGTTGCCATCTGGCTGGTATTTTACTGGCAGGCTGGTAAAAAAATTGGCATCAGGCCAATGTTAAGTCTATGGAGACAGTACCAAGGCCGGTATTTTTTTGAAGAAAAGGTTGCAACCCTATGTGCAGGTGACTGCACTATGCAATCTCTGGTTCTCAGACAGGAGAATGAAATCTCACCAAACTCTACCTCTGTCCTGAAAAGCAAGACAGTCTCCCAAAATCAGGACTGTCCTGTACAAAACGGGACAGTTAGTAGGACGGTCGGAAGAAAATAGGCTTGGGGTCAATGTTAAGTCTATGGAGGCAGCAGCAGCACTGTCAGCATGGAAAGAAGCTGCCATAATCCTAATAATGCAGTGGGAGAGTCTGCCCACGTTTGTAACGTGACACTTTTGACATTACTAAGGTCAAGATGATACCCAATAATCCCAACATGGCAAGTTCATAGTTGCCAACAGTCCCGGAAGAGAAGGGACTACTAAGCAATGCACAAGCAGCATTTCATTTATGGACTGCGATTAGGGTTGCCACCTTTTCTTAAAAAAAATACCCGCCTTGGTAACTGTCCCCATAGACTTAACATTGGCCTGATGCCAATATTTTACCGGCCTGCCAGTAAAATACTGGCCAGGTGGCAACCCTAACTGCGATCCTTATTGTATTCTCTGTGTCTGGTACACCGGAGAAGGCATACTAAACGCGTGCAGAATTATGAGCATGTGCAGTAGCGCTGGCAGTTTGAGTGACAGTGGATCTCCCAATCTCCGTCCAGGGCTCCAGATTCACACAGGGTAGAAGTTCGGAGAAATGAAATGGATGCCAGAAAGTTGGCACTTTTACCATTATAGACACGATGCAGAGCATGCTGGGTAATTACATGCCACAGGCTATGTAAACTCCGCTGGTTAGCATAAACCTAGGGCCAAAACCTTGAGGCTTCCAATTTTTGTTCCATTGCCAGCAGCTTCAGGTACAAGCCCAGGTTATACTCTGAACATTTAATTAGAAAGTTTGCTTAAAAACCTGTATTTCAGTTGGATTCCAGTTGCTTGTTTTTTTTATCTGTGGTTGAATAGGTTAGTGGCCAATACACAGCCATCTTTGTGGCTGTACTACGGTATATTCCAGAGTACAACTTTCTAACAAGGCCCATTACCACTGATGTATTGCCACTAGAGGGTGCTCCAATATAACTATATATTTTTGTTTTAAATCATTTTTTTTTTTTTTACCTACAAATTTGCCTAGAATTTTGCTACCATGTTCTAGATCATTTTTACTACAGTGAATAACACAACACAGGAGCCAGACATTTAAGAAGAAAAAAAAAAACATTTCTGTTGCCAAAAGAAAAGGTACATCTGTGAACACAATTTATATATCTTTTGATTATCTCCATTCACAGTATAAACAATGTTTATTTGACTAAAGTTTTTTTCCCCACCTAGGCATCTTACAAAAACCCTCTTTCTAGATAGCTTACAACATGGTTCTAATAAAAGATAGAAATAAATACAGTCCCTTTATGGAAGGTCTCCATTGTATCACTGTATCACTGCTTGATTTGCATATCAAGCCACAGGTGATGTCATAAACAGGAGACTCCACAGACAGATTTATTAAGCAATGTTTAGGTGGTACAGGCCATTTAAGAGATTACATGCTTGCTGGTGACACCCTATTAATAACATGTTGCAATGTAAGGCAGATTATTGATGTTTTTTTTTTTGTTTGTTTTTTTAGTAACATCAGAGGATGGGGGTCTGTGTGTTGCATTTTGCCCACTGAACTCCATCTGGACAATTTTGCTGGAGATGTTTTATATTACACTATGTTGTTCTAGCTCTCCTTATCCAGGTTAAGATCCCACGTGTACAACAGTTTGCAGAGCAGGGAAAACAGGACTTTATATAGATATTAACATAGATAATAACATCTGTCATGGATATTAAGTGGGCAGATCCTCACTCCTCTGTACAGCATGTGATTGTACTAGTTTAATCAGTAAGCATTGTAATTATTATTTGTACACTGCTGATTGTTTCATCCCTGCTGACTGAGCCCTTTTTGAAAACATACAGGGTTAACTCGTTCAAGCCACTGCACCACCCAAACACATTATCATACCTCCCAACCAGTAGTGTATCTTCCACAAGGCACTCGCCTAGGGCGGCACTTTGCCAGAGGGTGTTAAAGCACACTTCTGGTGCTTCAAACATTTTCACTCTGTTCCCCAACATTCAGCAAGCTTTAAGGGTGATGGGGGCATGTAATGGACGTGCTGGGGGTATGTAATGAGAGTGGTAGCATATAATGGGGGTGATGGGGCATTTAGTGTGCATGCAATGGGGGTGATGGGGGCATGTCGTGGGGAGGGGGGGGGGGGGTGCATGAATATTGTTTGCCTAGGGCAGCACAAACCCAAGAACCACCACTGCTCCCAACTTTTCAAATGGCAAAACAGAGAGAGTTTTTTGTGGGAGTTGATGGAGTTGTGGCTTTACCAGAACATTTTCAGTGATTTTATGGGTAATTATTTTTGTAATTTGATAAGTTATTTATTTGGAAGACCAGAGAATCCATGTAATATTTTTCGGCCTTGTTTTCTCAAGATAACAAGACAGAAAAAAATATTAATCCATGGCCTCTCTGGACTTCCTTACATTTCAGAATAAGAATAAAGCGTTTTATTTACACAAATTAATCTGAAAACACAATTACTACCGTTTTAACTCTTTATTACTCTGTGATACAAACCAATGATTCTGAACTCCATGAAAAGGTCGAAAGCGGAAGAAAGAGGGGCAGGGAGATTTGGGTGCAAAATAGAGACTGTCCCTGACAAATAGTAACACTCTGCAGGTATGATTTGTACCGCACTATCACACTGTAGTTAGAGATTAAATTGTATCTTCGGTGTTTGAACCTGTCATTGTAGGATGGCAGGAGATGTAGCCTCGGAGGCAGCTGCCAAGCAGCATCCCAGACGCCAATTACCCAAAAGCGCATGTGTCAGGACTGTGGTGGCTAACACAGGTCACTTGGTGGGTATGTTAAATGTCCACTTCAGTCTGGGAGGGGAGAAGTTAATTAATGGATTTTAAAGCAGACATAATAAAAAACACTGATTAAGTAAAATTATATTTTTTTGGAATTTGTAACACTTAACATTCAAACCATAGGTTTCCCCCAGCAAATTGATCCTTGATTCAGAGGGGCATATGCATTATACTCAATGTTTTCCAAGTCATTTTGAACAGCGGAAGCCTTATGAATTCATAGTCTAAGTGTACAGATGTACACTCAGAAATTATTGACATGGGGGAAGGGGCGGAGCATGCCTACGCATATTTCAGTGTGCACAAAATAATAATTGGGCTTTTAGAATGTTATATGCTTCACAGTATTAAAAAAAACACCCCAATGTACTGGATCTTTAAAATAAAACTAACATAGATATAATAGAACTCTACTAATCTCTGTAATAGTGAGAACAGCAATACAGATGAGTTTGGGAGACAGTGAACTGGTTCTAGAATGATGCATCATGGGGAAGTAGCCGTCCCATCATTACCCAATCACAATAAGGTACTTACCTAAAAAAAAAAAAACAGGCTACTTCAAAGAAAAACCCAATGTTCATTATGTAATCCCAGGTGAGTCATCTTATCCCACAATCGCTATGGCAGTGATGAAAGGCCTCTATAAATATAGAATTATTTATTGGCAACTGATAGAGCGGCTCAACCAGTTCTGCCGGAGACTGACCCAGATGGATTTCTTGGATTTAATTACCATGCAATTAAAGAATTACAGCCTCGCTGTGATTTTTTGTTTTTACTAAATAAATGAACCAATGTGCGCTGGAAAGAAATCCAAAGCTAATTAATTAGGGTTTAATGAGGATCTGTCATTAGTAATCAGTCAGCATGTTTTAAAAACATCATATAACACATTAATCATTTTAAAAACACAAATGAAAGATTTCTAAGAAACATGCGCTTCCTGACACATTTGTCTTGGGCTCCAGGGATCATTTGCATCGTCACCCTTTTTGTGGAGTGGGAAAAACAAAATTGGGGATTCTGATTAGGAGTAGCTTTTGTTTTTTTAGTTATACAAGAGGGAGCGGAGGCAGATGGTTTAAGGTGACCTCCTCTAGAATATGATTAACAGCAAATAGTCATTACAGATACATTGACTCCTGGTTGGGTTGGTTACATGAAAAAGATTAATTTCCTATACTGTGCATGGAGAAGACTTATTGTGCCATAAACAAATTGCACTATATATATATATTACAATTCAGATTGATAAAAAGGCAGCTGGCAGCATTATTAACTTATTGTTACTGTTTGTGATAATTAATAAAATTATTTAAAAAAAAAAAAAAAAAAAAAGTCCCATTATGTAGTAAATGGGAAGTGCTGGGGCAACAAAGATTCAGAAACGGTATGAGTGGCGCCAACTAGCATTGCACAATGGCCCTCGCCAATCCGTGTAATTCCCACGCATGGTCTCCAGCTAGAATCGATCAATGGATTGGGTCTAATTGAAGGTTTTCGATTAAAGCCACACCTGTTTTAAGACATGTGGATACTGTTTCTAGATAGGGTTGCCACCTGGCCGGTATTTTACCGGCAGGCCGGTAAAAAATTGGCATCAGGCCAATGTGAAGTCTATGGAGACAGTACCAAGGCCGGTATTTTTTTGAAGAAAAGGTGGCAACCCTATTTCTAGATTAACCGGCCTTGTTGTTTGCTCCATAGGACTTAACATGTTCCTTAAGCCAATTGTTTTTGCCGGCCTACCAGTAACATACTGTTTGGCTGCCAACCCCCATTCCTAGGATTGGCAGCCATTTTGTTTCTTACATGCATCCTGCACCATATCTCTCAACATCAGCCCCAGTGCACGTGTCTTAATGCGGTCACTCACACCGACATCATTACTGCGCAAGCATGCTGGGACTGTCACTCTGACATGCGCAGTATTGTCCCCCCAAATAGGGACTGTGCCGCAGCAAGCGGGACAGTTGGGGGGTATGCTGCAGTATGGAATATTGATCCAAGATGGTTCATTCTTCCTGGATGCTTATAAAATCTGCATCCTGCATGGAAAAGTTAAAGATATCCAGGAGAAAAAAAAAAAGATGGCCGACGTGGCAAAGCCTATTTGCCAATAGCGTAAGGCCAAAATAGCCGAGTTAAAACAAATTCTCCAGTCCAGTTGAATTGGAGAATTTTTTTCCAACTCTGCTACTTTGGGCTTAAAGTTTGAAATCTTAATCCAGAGACAATCATGTTGCAGCTGTAAGCGCTAATAATAGAACCTGAAACCCCTGCAGGTTCTGTACAGGGCAACGCCTCATAATTATACCAGGAATTTAAATGTACAAAAAACCTGTATGACTGTCAGGTCTCTGCAAAGCTCTTACTTTTTCACCATGAACCTTTTATTTAAAAGGGGATCTGACTCTGGTCTCCTGATCATTTGGTAACATGGCAGGGAGAAGCAACATCTGTATAAAACAGGGCTAGGGACAGTCTCCCACCCAACAGTATACAGTCTCTTAACTGGAGGATCTGTGCAATCCTCAAGGTTACAGGTTCGATTCCTGGCAGGGGAGACTCAACCTTTCATCCATGTGATGTAGGTAAAATGAATCCCATTATATTGGCGGATATGTGAGTGTAGAGAATAAAAAAGAATGATGAAAAATCTATACACTGTAAGCAGAAATACAAGAAAGTGCATAAAATAAGAAAACAAAAATGTGGGTTTTAAATGTGTCTGCTTTATGGCATCTGACCTGTAGCTTGATTTGCAAATAAACTAATTTTCAATATGTCATTTGCATATCAAGCCACAAGGTGATGTCATAACCAGGAGACCCACAGACATTGCATTATCTTGCAGTTTTTCTAACACGGCACACAGACAATCTTTCTGAATTTTTTTGGAAACATTACATTCACAGTATAAACAGTGTAATCCTAGGACAGGTGCATGTAAAGTAGATTTAGAGTTGTGCGCTGATATTTCTATGTATTATGTGATCATTTTACAGAGACAGGGGCAACTTGGTGATCGCCTTCCATATTGATTAGTTGGAAATGACAACATAACAGGACACGGATTAAAACCTTACTGTCTGGGTCGTACGATATGTCCTTATTCAGACATTCCACAGCACAGGTACTGTGGACAGATTATTAGAAACTGACCCCCAAATCAGAGAACATTTACTCCTGAGAGGCAGTGATGTCATCAGGGAGAGCAGAGTTTTAATAATTAGACTTTACCTTATAAAACTGCGAGTTTGATTTTGAATTTTACCATTCTGTTTTTTTAAATAATTTGTGCCCATCGTGTCTTTGATAAGATGACATTACAGATACATAGAATGTGTCGGCAGATAAGAACCATTTGGCCCCGGCCTTATCTTATATCTAGGATAGCCTTGTGTCTATCCCACGCATGCTTAAACTCCTTCACTGTATTAACCTCAACCACTTCTACTGGAAGACTATTCCATGCATCCACTACCCTCTCAGTAAAGTAATACTTTCCTTAGTCCCTGACCTTACCTTATATCTAGGATAGCCTTATACCTATCCCATGCATGCATGCTTAAACTCCTTCACTGTATTAACCTCTACCACTTCTACTGGAAGACTATGCCATACATCCACTACCCTCTCAGTAAAGTAATACTTTCATTAGTCTCTGGCCTTATCTTATATCTAGGATAGCCTTATACCTATCCCACGCATGCTTAAACTCCTTCACTGTATTAACCTCTACCACTTCTACTGGAAGACTATTCCATACATCCACTACCCTCTCAGTAAAGTATCCTTTCATTAGTCCCTGCCTTATCTTATATCTAGGATAGCCTTGTGCCCATCCCATGCATGCTTAAACTCCTTCACTGTTTTTACCTCTACCACTTCTGCTTGAAGGCTATTCTATGCACCCACTACCCTCTAATGTAAGACTACGTCCCCTAGTTGTGGTAATTTTCCTTCCTTTATATATCCTCTCCTCTTTTACGGTGTTGATTCCCTTTATTCCCTATTATAAGTTAATGTGTGATTCGTTAAACAAGATATTGTCTGTTCCATTTCCCTCTGTATTTATATATATTATAGTTTCTTATGCTGTTGAGACTTATATTTAGTTTTATACCATTATGCGGTACTTCTGCTTGTTTGCACCAATAAAGAAGACTTAAAAAATAAAAAGCAATAAAAAATAAGCATGAGCAAAGGCGATAGTACACGCCAATTTATCCTGTGACCGACAGCTGCCATGCTTCCATAGGAACTTGGACCCCCTGCTGATCCTGTGCAAAAAAGAGGGTCTCTCTCTGCGCTAGACCCTCGCATTTTGCAGTCAGAGCAGGGCAAGCCCCCGCTCTGATTGGCTGTGCCAGGAACTGCTGTGTCTCGAATGTGAGACACAGCAGATAGTAAACCTGCGTGTGTCTATTAAGATACACATCGGGTTTACTTCATTGACCAGGGACAGAATGTTTAATGCTCCTTTTAAGGTTAGTATAAATGGAAACAAAAAGATTATTAAAAGGATTTATATTAAAGTAAAAATACGCACAAACTGGTTTCATCGCTGAACATTTTATTTTTTTATTACAAAAATTGCATAGAGAGAGAAAGCAGTAACAGGACTAAATCTGCACTGCTGTGAACAACTAAAAAAACACAAAAAAGTATACCACACAAGCCAGACGGACACTTTGTACAATGGGCGCACACAGTGTGCCGGATAAAAACACACCAGTCTGACATACACACCAATCCTTTCACACTATTTTCTGTTTTGCACATAACACACACACTCACGATATAAAGAGAGATGTAAGTGCAGTCGCGCACACGCACAGACACACTTCTCGCACAACCTGTTGGCGGGTCTCATTCCAGCCAAAGTTGGCATTTCCTTGGCATGGTGATAGATACTCGTGGCTCATCTGGGACCATCACTGAATGGGTCGTTGGAGGTGTACCCGGGGATACATCTGTAATTAAAACATGGAAAAAAAATGGTCAGAGGAGAAGCCAACTGATGTCCACATCGATGGACCATTAACCATCCCAGCAGGAAGTCATAGTGTGCTATCACGAGTGAAGGAGGCTCTTTCTACAATGATCGGATTTCACGGGTTATACCACTACTGGCCTATTCCGGGGAGAACTGACCTCCGAGGATACATGGTGAGCTGTAACAAGGCCAGAAATTATTTGTTTTTACTAGTTTTATTCAACGGAACTGGTTCACAAGAGAACATATAGTCCTGGTTTAAACTGGACTTGCATGAACCAAGCCCTAATATTCGGTGCAAAAACCATGCCTGCGATATCAGTTTCATAAATCACACTGCCAATAAATGGGACAGTTTTGTATAAGAAGTGTCTATTTGCCCCTGTAATATATAACTATCATTAGTAATCTTTTTCCTCCTGAAATATGAGTGGTTTTATTTCCTGTTATATGGAGGGCTTTGGGACCTTGCCGGCTTTGTTGTTTTCAGTCAGGAGTTAGCTGTGACAAGCACAGTCCAGTGTAGGCAAGTACAGAAATGGGCACAGCTGCACAGAGCAGCAGCAGCAAGTACCATTAAAAGAGGGAAACCAGCCTAAACTCATTTAGATACTTCGACCAGGAGGGGAAAAAAAGAAATACATTTTAAGTGATTATTTTGTTTTTCATACTGAAAATATATATCCTGAAGCTTACCCCAAAATAATTGCGGGGTACATAGCCTTCCCGTCCACACAGAGAAGCCCACCACCAAGTGCCGCCTTCGCCATCCTTTCGTAGAACAGTAACAGAGTCTCCTACTCGTAACGATAGCTCGTCGGCAAACTCTGCTGTGTAATCCCACAATGCATAGACTACTCCGCTCTGAGTCTCCCCCATGCACTCCTCCACTTCTGCAATAAATAAAAGAAGAGAAGACGCCGAATTAATGAAAGGAGAGAACATATAAACAAACCTTTGAGTAATGGCGGGCTTGCTCTACATATTTATTTTGTACATCCCGAGGATAGAAAAGCAGTAAGTACCAGTAAGAGGGGAGTTACCTGTCAGGTAGGTGATACACTCTTTGTATCCTTCCCTGTATTGGTCACATTTCTCCACAGCCAGGCTGCCGTCACTGTAAGTTGTGGCAAAGATGGCGGCCCCGTGCCGCACCAACACAGAGCAGATCTGTAGGTCGTTACAGGAAGCTGCGCAATGGAGGGGCGTCCTGAGGAAGGAGAGAACACAACAGGCATTAGGACCTTACACTGCCGGCCTCTTCATCGGACACGGGCATCTTCCGTCTCGTCCACTCACCATCCGTGGCTGTCTGCAGCGTTGACGTTGGCTCCACTGTTAATGAGCAGGTCAACAATGTGGTAATTAGCGCCACAGATGGCATTGTGCAAAGCAGTGATTCCCTCTTCGTTAGGCTGGCTCGGATCGCTAACCTAGGGGTAAAGAGATACAAGTTATAAAAATGAAGGGGCCACTGTAGAACAATAATTGCTAACTTTGGCCCTGCAGAGGTTTGGAAACTACATAATCCCATTCCCAAAATCGGCAGTGCCAAGGTTTGCCATCACTACAGTACACTATCCCCAGGGAGGAAATTACATGGGGGGAGGGACCTTTATTTCAAAAGGCTAGTAATATTTTGATATTTTATTGCTTATGTGTGTCCAATATTCGATTCGGGGCGACACTTTTAATTTTGTGAAAAGTCCTGTGTAACAGGAAACTGACAATTCTATTACAGTCAAATCCTCCTTCTGATTGGCTGCTCGGGAATTCTGAACCAAAGTGGAATAGCCAATACTGAAATCATTGGCACCGATCAGAAAATTCAACAAGAAACAAAGTAAGAAACTCTTGTATGCTATAAAACGGCTCCTTCATGCAGTGTGCAATTAATATGAAGCAAAAAAAAAACTTAATTTATTTGCATTAAAAGTAAAATCAAATTATATGAGATTGTAAAAGGGTGTCGGAAAGCTGCAACTCACTTTTATATGTCGGAAATAATACCCACCAAGGCTGTACATATAAAGAAAGTAGTTGTGGCACTTTTTTTCAGGCTGACTGAGAAGTGCCAAGGCTAGCCATCAAAAAAAAGCCTGCCAGCAATAGAGTCACTGGTAAAAACCAAGTGTCATATATCCCAGACCCATCCATTACCGTAACGCGCAGTAACTAGTATATACCTCTTTCAGAGCTTGGGTAACCACATCCAGTTCTCCAGTGAGTGCCCCGTCCAGAAGCAGAATGAGTGGGTCCAACCGGGCATGGCTGGGGCGATTTCTCCGAGGTGAACTGCGGCCCTTCAAGGCTGAACGAATCGCCTGGAGAAAAGAGGAAGAGACTGGTAAGGAGCCTGAATTCCCATCGCCTGTCTTCCTTACTATCTTATAAACTCATGGTTTCAGCTCCTTGCGTGTCTTACACCCTTTCTAAAACCCGCCATGCCCTTTTGCTTTCTCGTTTAAGCTCACCGGGGTTTGTATGCCGCTGATAACCACAGGAACGCCAAACTCCAAATCTGCTTGGACTGGGGCTGATGCTCCGACCCTGGATTCAGAAGCCTCCATAATGATACAAACTGGGTCTTCATGACTTGGCACAAGCTTGGGAGTTGATCCTTCTACTTTCTCCTCTGCCTTAAGTTCCTCAGGAATGGAAGCCATTTTGTACAGAACGATTGGTTGGCTCCCCTCTGCAGCCGACTCCTCGGGGGCTGGACTCTGTTTGCTTGCAGAGCCTTGCAGCTTCTCCTCGGCTTTCGGTTGCTCAGGGACCGTATTGGCTTTAGGAGCAGCTCTCCCAAAGAGTCGGCCCATGATTTGTCTATACTGGCGCCGGTCAGAAGGAAGGGGTGGGGCCAGAGCGGTGTGTTCCTGAGAGCCGCGCCTCCTCAAAGGACGCGGTATGTCTTCTAGTACCCTCTGTACATCTGCCAGTGAAGGAGGAAGATTAGGCTGTAGTCTGGTGGGACTGAGAGGACGGGGCACCTCCTCAGCGGGAGGTGAAGCCATTGCAGTGGCAGAAGGAAAGGACATGTCTGGGGCCACAGGCATGGATGATGGAAGGTTCATGGTCATTGGAGGAATGCCGTAAGAACTGGGCATGGCTTGTGCAGGAGGAGGAGCTTGGTGCTCCCAGAAGGCATTCTGCAAACGGAAGATCATGGACAGAGGGAGGGGCCTGTGTGGTTGAACCTTCGCTACGGGAGGCGGGACAGGAATTCGGGAAATAGGCTGCTGGCAGGGCAGTGATCGAGGCAAGGTCCCTGTCCTCCACCCCGCTTCTGGCAACGAAGTGCCACGTTCAGCAGTTGCAGTGTACTTGTAACTGCGAGGGAGAGTGGCAGAGGAGTCGACCTGGAGTAGAGAAGACAAAGATATAAACCATGACTTCTTAAGAGAACAGCAACACAAATATTATGTGATGGTTTCCCTTTAAAGGGTCCAGAAATATGGACGTTCAGTTGCTTACAGCGAGCTTATATTGAGAGCTCACCTTTGCCTTTGACGGTGAAGGATCCAGGCTACTTTCCCGCCAGGCTACTTTCATTAGTGGCACGCCACCAACAGAGTTACGGTCTGCCCCTAGGGTTAAAAAAAAAAAAAAAAGTGTGAGGAAAAGCCGGATCGTTCAGGATTCAACTCGTATCCCATCACACACACACACAGCCTGTCTTTCTCCCCCCTGGAGATCACTTACTCTCCTGAGGGGCCTTCTTCTCATAGGACATGTCCAGATCAGACTCGTTCCAGTTGCGCTGTGCACCGCGCCGCCGCCGAAGAGAGGTGACGTCATCTGAGGTTCGGGAACAAGAACAGAAAAGAAAAAAAAAAATCAGTGATCTGCAGGACAAAAAAAATAATCCAAAACATACACACAAAAACCCCAAAACCAGTGTAACCAAGAATAAGAGCCACAGAAAGGATAACAGACATGATTTGGAGGTTATTTAGACGTTACCAGCACTCACCTGAGTATCTGTGAGGTGCAAATGCTGGTGGTCCTTCCAAGGTGCAAGGTGGCCTCTGAGAGGTGCCCCAGTCTGCATACATTCCCATGGAGGGGACATCATGGGAAGGGGACACTGATTTGGGATAATCGTAAGAACCTGAAGACAGGCGGGGGGAGGGTGATCGTTCGTAGTACTGGATACGTGGAGACGACGGGCGGCCGCGTGGGTTGGGGTAAAGATAGGGGTCTAAATTATCAGGCGGAAGGGAGCGGCGAGTCAGGGTCGGAGAGGGGCTGAGGGTGAGTGTAGGGTTGGTGCTAACTGAAAGAGTTGGCATTCCAGGATTAGATAGAGTGAAATCCTGGGTCCGGGACCTCTGTGGAAGGAAGGACGGGGCTGGGCTTAGTGAGGGGGCAGGCTGAGGGGTAACAGACCGACGTATCAAGGAGGGGGAGATACTGGGGTTACTGCTTTGATGAGATATAACTTCCAAGTTCTGTGAAGAGAAGAGAGAAATGGAAATGTTACAAATACGTCACTATGACAGTTCAACAATCAATTTCAGGAATGACGCTATCTCACTTTGGGGCTGGGGACACAGAATGCAGTCTATAAGTCAGAATTCTGACCATAGACTTGCATTGAATGGGAGGGTAACGTAACTATTACATCACGAGGGGGCGGAGTTATGATCCTGTTTGATCAGGTCAATCTCCTCTCTTTGTGTTGGAAGGCAGGTAAACAAAGGTGTACACAGCCACCTAGTCCTGCCCAGTATATTACACAGGAGCCAGCAAGAGAGCAGGGGAGTATCTTATGACATCATCATGCAGGCTTTGGCCACAGTTGTAAATTGTGACTGGCTGGAAGATTTTGGAGAAAGTTGCATTATGGGTACAATTCCAAAAATTGATGCAGGAGATAAACACCTAATTTTATTTCAAACATAGAAAAAAAAAAAGTGGCATATGTCTTATATATGGGTTTGTTTTACATGCACAGGTAATCTAGGTACATCTCATGTAAGTGGTAGTGCCCCTTTAACAATCAGTTTCAGGAATGGCACTATTTTGGTGAGGACCAAGTCGGCCAATCTCACTCTCTGTATGACGTACATGTTTCTAATATATGCCAAATACACTTCTGTAAGGAGGGGCCATATATATGTTTCCTTTTCGTTACACTTCTCTGAAAATATTTTTGGGACGCTGTAGATGGAACAGCTCCTTTAAGTTTCAGAAACACAGCGCAGTTGAGAGAATATATATAGAAACATAGAATGTGTCACAGATAAGAACCATTAGGTCTATCTAGTCTGCCCAATTCTCTAAATACTTTTATTAGTCCCCCGTTCCCGGTCTTATATCTAGGATAGCCTTGTGTCTATCCCACGCATGCTTAAACTCCTTCACTGTGCTTACCTCTACCACTTCTGCTGGAAGGCTATTCCATACATCCACTACCCTCTCAGTAAAGTAATACTTCCTGATATTATTTTTAAATCGTTGCCCCTCTAATTTCAGACTATGTCCTCTAGTTATGCCGTCCACCTATAAATGTGGAGGTCTATGTACCAGACTCACAGACCGGGATTCATTTTGGATTAAAATAGTAGTGCAACTTTCTGTTTCCAGCCCCCGAATGCCGCGTTCCGGCCGGGACAGTGACCTTCTCGATTGACTTCTCTCATTGGCATCCTCAGCTAGAAAGCTCTTGTACAGAACACAGTGTCCGGTGTGAGCATGTAATACAAGGACTGTGATGGGCAGAAAAGCTGCCCACGTAAACGGCATACATGACCACCCAAGCTCTATCCAAGTGACAAACATGCACGCGGATGTACCTCTGGTTTGCGCGGTTGTCCGGCCGCCCTTCGGTTTTCCAGTTCCTTCTTCAGCAGATCCAGTTTGGCCGCGGCAGAGTCCAGTTCCATCTGCTTGTTATCCAATTCCTGAGCAGCCAACGCTGTATCAAAAGACGATTAATCAATCAATGAGGCTATAAAAAGGTCTTTGTGCTCTAAATATTCACTGAACCTCTGGCACAGCACAACGGAAGTTATTATAAATTAAGATTAAATATTTTTAAAAATGTTAAAAAAATCGAAAAACAAAGGCAGTAATCACCATGTGTGCATTAAACCAACACTTTAATAATAAAAAGCAATTAAAATAAACAATGCGTCCATAAAAGACACCCCAAAAAAAATAAATCTAAAATACAACATTTTTCTGCCGGATTCACTGGTTCGTAAGTAGAGCTTTCCAATTTGATCGAAACGTTATGTATTTAAATAATTTTTTTGGGGGGGGCAAATAAACTTGTAGGCTTAATTTAAAAACCAGCTTTACTGCTATAGGACAGTAACATTTAAATCTATTTTGGTTATTTCAAATCGGACATACGCCTGCTCTGTGCAGTGATAAGCAGGGGCGGCGCAGCTTACAGGATGGGACTGTTCTTTGTCAGTGATGTCAGGGAATCAAACAGCTGAGATTTCCAGACAGACTGGAAACTGACTTGATTAAAAAAAAAAAAAGAAAGACCTTTAGCCCACCAATAAAATGGCTCCAAGCCAGGATTAAAAACCACAATGACTCCGTATGTAAACCCCAAAAAAAATAAAAAATGCTGCAATCTATAAAAAGGTATTTATCAACACAGCCTCTGTCCTATTCAGCGGGCCTCACACAGCCTGATTTCATGACGTTTCAGTCTTACACAACAGGTCATTTCTCCCTGATAAACCGACCCCTTCACAAACACTTATTAGAATTCTGTCCCGGACAAGAGATGAACGCCTACACATTCTGCACCAAGGGCATTCTATAAAACCCCCGACTCCTGTACTGTACAGCGATTTAATCCATTCATTGCCGGCAGGACGAGTTCTAAGGTGTGAGATTTTTGTTGACTCTTTACTATGTCAGAATGTGTTACCATTCATTTACTCCAAAAACTCTACGCTTGCTAAATTACGGTAGACACTGCACCAGTCTGGATTATCAATAATTTACTACAAAAACTCTATGCTTGCGAAAATTACTATTAAATTGCTGTAGATACTGCACCAGACTGGAGTTCCATTAATTTACTACAAAAACTCGAAACTTGCTAAATTACTGTAGACACTGCACCAGACTGGAGTACCATTAATTTACTACAAAAACTCTACGCTTGCTAAATTACTATTAAATTGCTGTAGACACTGCACCAGACTGGAGTACCATTAATTTACTACAAAAACTCCACGCTTACTAAATTACCCTTGAATTGCTGTAGATACTGCACCAGAATGTATTACCTTTGATTTACTAAAAACTCTGTGCTTACAAAATAACTAATACATTTCTTTAGACACACACTGCACCAGACTGGATTACAGTTAATATACTATTAAAATTCTACGCTAACCAAAATACCAATTACTGTAGACACTGCACCAGACTGGATTACAATTAATTTACTACACAAACTCTATGCTTGCTAAATTACCATTAAATTGCTGTAGACACTGCACCAGACTGGAGTACCATTAATTTACTACAAAAACTCCACGCTTACTAAATTACCCTTGAATTGCTGTAGACACTGCACCAGAATGTATTACCTTTGATTTACTAAAAACTCTGTGCTTACAAAATAACTAATACATTTCTTTAGACACACACTGCACCAGACTGGATTACAGTTAATATACTATTAAAATTCTACGCTAACCAAAATACCAATTACTGTAGACACTGCACCAGACTGGATTACAATTAATTTACTACACAAACTCTATGCTTGCTAAATTACCATTAAATTACTGTAGACACTGCACCAGACTGGATTACTGTTAAATTTACTACAAGCTCTAATATTAAGTTACTGTAAACATTACACCCTGACTTTATTACCATTAATTTACTACAAGAGCTAAATTCCAATTAATTACTGAAAACATTACACCAGGCAGTATTACCATTAATTTCCCACAAACTCTACCTTTACTAATTTATCATTTGAGTAAACACTGGCTGCTCTATAAATGTAATCAACAACTCTACCGTTACTAAATGACCATTACGTTAAACACTACACCAATGTGTCTTATCATAAATGTACGTATGGAAGTCTTGCAAATCCGTCTTCCCTGTACAATGGGCAGATATAGCAATAATTGATATCACTACAAGGTACATATACTGCAGTAAAAAGAGAATACATTTCCCTACACAATATTAGAAAAGCCTGTATAATAGCTATATATTTCATCACCACTAGTGTGTATAGGTGTGATTTTATATTTTTTTTTATGTATTTACAAAATGTATTAAACGACAATTGTAGAAAAAAAATAATTAATGTTGATTTGAAAGATTGCATAGACATGCTTTAATGAAATAATATAGATAATGCACCTTACTGAGCCCTCTTTGCTCTGTTTAGCTCTAACAGGGGGCGGACATGTTGTTTAGAATCTTGGGTCAGATCTTCCTTCATCTGAACCAAGGTGAATGAAGAACTCTCCTAAGATTATAAACAACATGGCCGCTCCCTATTAGAGCTATACAGAGCAAAGAGGGCCCAATAAGATACATTATTTATATTCTTTCATTAAAACATTTCTACACTCGATACAATTAGGCTTTTGCTACATTTGTCTTTCAAAACATTCTAATTTTTTATATATGAAAGTTCTATGAATGTTTTGTATGCTTTGGCTCTTTTAGTATCGATGTAGCTTTAGATCCTCGCCACCTCTGTATACCACACAACATGCATCACATGCATCATGCACAATTAAAGGAACAGTGATAATCATGCGTGTGAAGTACTTTTACAATGTGAATGTCTCATCGGATAGGACAACCCCACACATTTCGCATTGAGACTACAGGAGGGATGTAAGGTTTTCCCTACTGCCTATGCTACTTCTATTATTTGGTGTCTACCTTGACTAATGCTGTGATCCAGAGACATTACCTCCAGTTAGTTTTTCCAAGAAGCAAAAGTAATAATAATCGTAAAAAAAAAAAAAAAAGGAACTTACATTGGAAATTAAGATCCAGGAACGATTGCGAGGGTTTGACCTGATCTCCAGCCATCTTGCGAAAGGTGTCTCGCCAACCAATCAGCTTGGTCCTTGGGAGTAAAAGGACTTCCATTAGAATTTAAGTGAAAAAATCCCAAAGAAGCCAGACATACGGAGATAAATGTACTGGGGAATGAAGCACTGTGCTCACAAGGTGGAAGGCAGCACTGTGCTCACAAGGTGGAAGGCAGCACTGTGCTCACAAGGTGGAAGGCAGCACTGTGCTCACAAGGTGGAAGGCAGCACTGTGCTCACAAGGTGGAAGGCAGCACTGTGCTCACAAGGTGGAAGGCAGCACTGTGCTCACAAGGTGGAAGGCAGCACTGTGCTCACAAGGAGGAAGGAGGGATCTTTATCAAGAGGTGAGTCACAGGGGGAGGACCAGAGGCCAAAATAGACAATGCAAAAGACTTTTCTGTGACAGAGAGAAAGAGACGTATAGGGGAGGGAGATAAGGACAGTCAGAACAAGTAGAAAGAAAGACAGACGTAGAGAAATAGGAGACAGGCGTTGTGGAATGCGACAGACACTTGGAGGGTTTGGGAAAAGGGGGGTAAAATTACGCCTGTGGGGATATGGCAGACAAGAGAAACAGCTTAGTTTAAAGAATTTGTGAGAACTATGACACAAGTGCCTGCTTGTGCACAGGTATGTGCGAGCCATAGTGAAGTACATGCGCAATTGCTTCTGAGTCTGTGCTATTTTGGGGCGTGATCATCATCGGAAGAACACGCTGTCCTCGAAGCAGTCACACACCCAGGATTATGTAATCAGAGTTTCACCCACAACACACATACCCACACCTCCTCACACTCACTAAACAACCTTGCACAGGCAACAAACACTGCATACACACACACACACCACAAACAAGCCACAGAAAGATGCACAGTAAGTCAAGCGTTATAGATACACCAAATACAATTGCCAACAGTCCTGGATTTGCCGGGACAGTCACGTTTTTGGGGGTCTGACCCTGCATGACTGCAGCCTATACGGAGGTAGCATAAGACATACAATGTCGTGTGATGTCACGTAACACTGCCCGCTTTGAGTTCCACCCCCGCCACGTCCTGGGACCCTGACCCAAGATGTTGTGAGCAGTTATGACATACATTTCAAAGAGACAATGCATATACCCCACTTTAAAAATTCACACAACCACCTAAACACTGTTTATACAATGAATGTAGAGAATTAAAAAAAAAATGATCAAAAATGATCAATACATTTGGGTCTACTCACTAAAATTCGAGAATCGAATCGAATCGAGAATCGAATATATTTTTTTCAAACTCGGGTGCCAATTTGATTTGGTCTCAAAATGAAAGTCAACCTCCTCGAGCGATCCTTTCGAATTTTAGTAAATAGACACAATTAGCAGAATTAGATAGATGTATGTGTGTGTGGGGGGGGGGGGGGGGGGGGGGTCTCCCTGTTATGATCCTTAAAAACCTGTAGTTTTACTTGCACCAAACAATTGCACCAGCACCTCAGTAATATCAGTGAAAGGGTGTACACAGGAAGTGGGCTGCCTCCCTCTGCACCAGAAAGATTCTGATACTTTTTGCACTGCTTCTAGTAACATTGGAGACTAGGAGGCGATTCATTTTAAAAAATGTTTTTAGAAATAAATCACATCCTCCTCTGGAAGAGAACTTTGTGCCAAGTTATGGTGAGCGATTGTTGATCCAGCGCTGCATTAGTCTCTCAGGTAGGATGCCAAGAGATATAAGGAAGTGGAACAGATTACAGTCTGCGATAAAATATGTAGGTCATGGTGATAAATTCAGATGATACCACTATCCAGTATCATCTTCCTGCAGTCTGAAGTCTGGGAAACAATACACAAAGAGGGTGTACATCATCTTATGTAAGCACAGGTAATGATAGATGTGCACACACGTAATAATCTGGCACACAGGTTATCCCAAACAGAGGTCTTAAAGTGTACTGGTCATGTAAAAATAATGAGTCTCAGTTAAAGGGACAGTGTCAGCCTGAACGTTTGGGCCACAGCCCCGCCCCCACCATAATATTGTGTCTCCCCTAAATATCTTATAAATCAGACTTCAAGTAGAGGTCTGATTATAAGACTTAGATTCAGGTTCTCTCCCCCCCCCCCCCCCCCCCCCCGCCAGATCTGCATGGGACCTGGGTCTACTTCCTGGATACACTTCCGCCATTCTATGACGGAACGCTGGGGTCACGTGACCTTACGGCAGAATCAGAAGATGGCGCAGCTAATGAAATAGTCATTTTAGTATATATTTCTGGATCATGGGAGAAAGAATCATACATAATATAATATATCACTTATCTTTAAATACATAGAAAATAGATAAACATTGCTCTAAACCTAAGGGGAAAATTAAATAAATGAAATAGTGATATATAAAACTTAACCTAGGGAGAGCGTTCCAGGGAATTAATGGTTAAACAAGAATCTCCAGATCGGCGGACTTTCTTCCATTAAGACTGACTACACGGACAAAAACGCAGACATGATGCGTCATATCTAAAGCACTGACAGAATCCTGACGCAATAAATCTCTTCACAGACAGACGAGCTGACGGGTGTAACATCCTATCTCCCCAGACCTCCTCATTACATTTTTTTTTCTTGACTGGTGCATGTATTACAGAGGCCATAGAATGGGGATCAAATTAATGTACTTTGTAAAATACATGCCATTTTATCCTCTGACCGCTAGCCGCCATGCGTCAAAGTGAAGCATACAGGCCGACGTGGTCACAGACTGTCGCTCACTGCTAGCACATGGACAGAACCTTTGTTTTTCTATTAAAAGGACCAAAAGAAAAAATGAAGTTCCGCTTTAATTGAACGATTACATCAAGAGTCGGCATTTTAACTAGAAATGCTTTAATGAGAGAATCTAAATAAAGCCTCTTTTGAGGCCTGTTTGCTTGCATTGCCAGGGGGCGGACATCTTGGGTCAGATATTCCTTTATCTGTCCCAAGATTCTAAACAACATGTCCACCTCCTGATAAGAGCTAAACAAGCAAGTGGCCTCCATAAAGGGGCTTTATTTGTATTCTTTCATTACAGAATTTTTATTTAAAATGCCTACATTTGATGCAAACGTTCAACTAAACAGAACTTTTTTTTTTGCTGGCAGCCAAAAAAAAACTAGGCCCGCTCCTGAAACGATTTGGTTCCTAAGGGCTACAACTAATTACATGGGTCTAGTTTTGGGGGTCCATGACCAAAAGACTCCAATGAGTCAGGTCTGTTATCAGACAGCCACACAGGACAGAGAGAGAGCCAGGGGCACGTCTGATACACAGGTAGAATCAGCCCATACACGCATGGATTTCCGATCAGTCATGTATTTTTAAACAACACAAAGCTTAACATTGCCTGTCATATGCAACGTCGGCCCTCCGGCTACTGCTGAACTACAAGTCCCATAATTCCTCACTAGCATTCTACAATGGCAGAGCATCTTGGTAGTTGCAGTAAGAAACAGTTGGAGGGCCGTAGTTGGATGCCTGGATGATATGCTAATGGTAATGTAGACATGATATATTTAAAAGGCACAAAAGTACCTCCCTCCAAAGAGGAAACCTTTTATCAGTCTCCTGTTACAGCTAAGGGTACACAGCACTGTACACTCTGCCTTCACGGTGTATATCTAAATACAGCACTGTACACGTCACCAATAATGATGAGTGAACACATTTATTTCAAATTTCACAATCAATGATCATCTTTAATCTTTGCGTCCAGAGATCAATTCATTACTGGTTAAATGCTACCCCCTAGTGGATCCCTCATATTTACCCTTTAAGTGGAAGTCATGCTGGCGTGTCAGTGTTCACACCAGCTAGACGTACGTGTGCATCTCAAAAGACACCTCTTTTCAAATTTACATAATACATCTTTCAGATATATACCGGTATATAAAAAAAAAAAATTGAAACATTTAGAGGTCACTGAACGAGCAACTGAATCAGCAGAATCTTTGCACAGTTTATCAAACAGAATATGTTGGTTTATTATTTTTTTTTTTTTTAAAGTCAAAGTTCAGAGAGTATGTGTGTGTGTCTATATATATATATATATATATATAATTATTTTTTTCTTCTTTGTATTAATGACAATGTCAGATAAAATGTGTTATTAATTCCATTTAGATTCGCAGCCGAGCAGATCAGAAGGAGTCATTTGAAAACTAGGATTAGTGAGTAAAGAGCGGATTTTAATTTGACCACCATTTATATATATAAATAGACGGCATGCATGACATCACACTGTGTCAGTACAGGATTGGTGGGCAAGTCCTAGCGCTCTATCCACTACAAGGCGAAATGATCATCTGATCACACCAATGTAACGATACTTTGTGAGGGGCAAACCTGGGGAATGGTCATGCTGGAAGCACAGCCATGTGACAGAATCATCCACGGCCAGCTGATCTCTTCTAGCAGCAGGATCCAGCTTGTCCCTGCACAATGTGATGGAATTAGTGTATAGACCACACAGGGTCTGCCACTAGTGGTCCTTTGTTTTACTTATTTCTGCGTTCTCTAGATTTGCAGATAAAAAAATAAAATCCCATTATCCACCAGTCAGAGGAATCTCCCCCCCATTTACACATCAATCTGTCAGCCCCCCGGCAATCTAGGGTGGAAACAGGTTTATGTGCAGATTCTACAGGTGTGGGGATAATGAAGTATTGGTGGAGTGTGTGGGTTCAATTTGACATACAATACGGTGTACTGTATCCACTCACTATACACAGCACACCAGCAACAAACACAGTCACTATACACAACACCAGCAACAAACACAGTGTCCTTTACACAGTGACTATACACAAACACCAGCAACAAACAGTGTCCTTTATGGTCACTATACACAACACCAGCAACAAACACAGTGTCCTTTACACAGTCACTATACACAACAAACACAGTGTCCTTTACACAGTCACTATGCACAACACCAGCAACAAACAGTGTCCTTTACACAGTCACTATGCACAACAAACACAGTGTCCCTTACACAGTCACTATGCACAACACCAGCAACAAACACAGTCCCTATGCACAACACCAGCAACAAACACAGTGTCCCTTACACAGTCACTATACACAACACCAGCAACAAACAGTGTCCATTACACAGTGACTATACACAACACCAGCAACAAACACAGTGTCCTTTACACAGTCACTATACACAACACACCAGCAACAAACACATTGTCCTTTACACAGTCCCTATACACAACACACCAGCAACACTGTGTCCTTTACACAGTCACTATACACAACACCAGCAACAAACACAGTGTCCCTTACACAGTCACTATACACAACACCAGCAACAAACACAGTGTCCCTTACACAGTCACTATACACAACACCAGCAACAAACACAGTCACTATACACAAAACCAGCAACAAACACAGTCACTATGCACAACACCTGTAATAAACTCCATTGGGCTATTCACTAAAAGGTGAGGTTTAGCTACACACTGTGCAGGGACAAACCTGGTAAGTTTGCCCAGAAGCTGCACAATCTACAGCTAAACTAGGGAAATTAAATGTTCCTCTCATATTTTTAGTGAATAGCCCTCTATCTACTATCCTGGCCTAATGTACACACACACTCACACACTGCACACACACACACAACATACTGCACACACACACACAGCATACTGCACACACACAGCATACTGCACACACACACACAGCATACTGCACACACACACACACACAACATACTGCACACACACACACACACACACAGCATACTGCACACACACACACACACACACAACATACTGCACACACACACACACACACAACATACTGCACACACACAACATACTGCACACACACACACAACATACTACACACACACACACACAACATACTGCACACATACACAACATACTGCACACATACACAACATACTGCACACATACACAACATACTGCACACATACACAACATACTGCACACATACACAACATACTGCACACATACACAACATACTGCACACATACACAACATACTGCACACATACAACATACTGCACACACACACAACATACTGCACACACACACACAACATACTGCACACACACACACACAACATACTGCACACACACACACACAACATACTGCACACACACACACACAACATACTGCACACACACACACACAACATACTGCACACACACACACAACATACTGCACACACACACACACACACACAACATACTGCACACATACAACATACTGCACACACACATTGCACACACACACATTGCACACACAACATACTGCACCAACAATACAACATTATTTTAGATGCACAAATACTGTGGTTTTATTTACATCACTAGATTCTTGGACAGAATTCAAAAAAATTATTCAAACCGGCAGGAATATTCCACTGGTTTCCATGGAAACTGCTCCCTTTTCGCATTTTAGCCCCGAATTAAACACTTTATATTTACACCAAGTTTCACTAGCTTTGCACACCTGCCCTTACACACCTAACAAAAGACTGTACCATCCTGTACACTGAGCACTGTGAGCGACACCGACGCTCTCTCTCACACACACACGCACACTGTATACAACGCTACAATTCCACGCGTCTGTACCATATCCGGCTGCGCAGCTTCTTGCCATCCGATAAGGACACCACACTGGCGAAGCGGGTGAGTTTGCGCCTTGGCTGCGTCTGCACCATGATGGGAGAGAGAGGATTTACACGGAGCTGAGCGGAGAGCGTGCGAGTGTCGGATCGTCTGCATGTTATGACAGCCACAGCATAGACACATCATGTTTTATACTAATAGAGAGGAAAGAGACATACAGGAGAGGGAGGGGAGCGAGAGAGACAGAGAGGGAGGGGGAAAGAGAGAGACCGAGAGGGAATCGGGGAGTGAGGAATCTCTTCCCACATTCTCTAATAACCTGGTATGTAGGTCAGGGTGATACATGTACATACAGTTCCCTGTGATGTAATGTCATAATACCAATCTCTTTCGATTAGTGGTTTGGGTCAGCAGGGAAAAGCACCCTTGGTATATATAATTTACATGTTTGTACACTGACTGAAAGATGCCGGCTCCAGGACTTTACTGTGAACTGCCACTCTCATTGCACTCAGGCAGTGTGCTGTGCTTCTGGGGCTTATAGTTTGCCATTTCTCGGCCCACCACAGGGAAGACTCTAGCTAAGAGAGGATACTACATCAATCTACAGCCCAAAGAGATTGTAAGGGGAGACCCAAGTATCCCTGAGAGTCTACAGGAATTTTTTTTCCCCAGGGGGAGTTAAATATCCTCCCTACTTTTCCCCTCTCTCACTGCCACACCTTCTTACCTCCTCCCCGTCGCCTACCGTTGTTGGCTCAGGAGAGGGGTTTCTTGGTGGGAGGCAATTGTTAGTTACCCATTAATAGGAAAAACTATATGGACCGGGGTAGTAAAAGCTAACAGACCAGCATGTACCTGCACAACTTTACAACGAATTGGCTGGCTGTATATCATGGCAGCCGATATACAAGAACAAAGTTACTGTGTAGAGTAGTGTTGGCCGCCACGGCCCCAGCCTATAACTACAGTCGACGTGACGTGCAGCTAGCAGTATGGCTGGGTGAATATTATTGTAGATGCATTCAACAAAAGGTTGGTGTATGTACTGTGCAGCCCCAACAGTTCACTATTCCCATAATAATCAGCTAGCGATGTTGCTTCGCTCTACATCAGTAGTGTTGTGTAGTGTTGTGCAGCAAGCATTCTGGAGGTGCGTATGATTAAGCGCTAACCTACGAGCGAAACGCGTAAGACTTGCTGCAGGTCTACGCTGGAGGCTGTGATTGCACCAGACCTTTATCATAAGCTTTCTACGTTTTTTTGATGGCTTTTGGAATATATTCATCACCGTGTTAGGAGCGCCAATTGATAAATATTTTGAGGTATTAGAAAAACAGGGTACTTAAGAGTGTAGTAAAGAGACAAAGGCCTGGATCCAAAATAGTGCACTTGGTAGCAGTGGTGGATCACCTTTAGCACTCATGGTGTTCAACCAGCAAAAACGGATGGCTAAGAATCATGAGACGTGCATTCCACAGCAGCTGCACTACCAATCCACAACTAGCTAACCTTTGGCACTCCAGTTGTCGAGCACTCACTTTCCCATGATGCTTCACATAAGCACGACTGGTTGAAAGTCATGGGAAATGTAGTCTCAACAGCTGGAGTCTTAACCTTCCCCAAACAGCCAACTGCTTCTCCATCCCAGAGCCTCAGGGCAGTGTAAGTGGGAAAGAGGATAGCTGCTCCACATGCCTTCTGTATTAAAAGATGGCCCCAGCCCCAGCCCCAGCTGGAGTATTCATGGGAATGTACACATTGGATATGATTTAGATACACAGCTATTGCTATGAAGGGAGACCCCCCATTTTACCAACAGGGCAGTAAAGATTGGCCTGAGGCCAATGTGAAGTGTAGAGGAGGGAATATCATGAACAGGATTTTTTTTAATGGTGCCAACACTGATTGCTGATAATGGACAACAATATCTACAAGTTCTAAACATTATAAAAACATTATTAAAATAAAAAATATACCCTTTCACCATTCTGGATTCCTTTAGACCACATTGGGGTAGATCACATTAGATCAAAATCAGCAATAAATTGCTACTTTCTACCACCACTGAGATTCTACACAACATACATTTCGACACTTGGATTAATTGCAAAATATATGCCATCTCCCAAATTGTATTGGCAGGTAGAGGTCATTCTCCAACCTGCACGACATCTTTACGCTACCAATATCCGAAGTCTACAATTAACCAGCATTAGGAAGTGTATTTCCAATGCACAGATTGCAGACTGTCCTGAAGTTTTCTATCGAAACACAGTAATGATAAACTGACTTAATGAATTACAAAATAAATATATAGTCTGGAGAATGTCTAACAAACCACATGGCAGTGATTAAATGGGAAAGGAAATAGGAGAAACCTTTCCCTAGCGAAGCCTTTACTGGGGTAACAAGAATAATCCGAAGTCTTAACATTCTTATATTTAATACCACTCTAGAGCAGGAGTCGTTCAATACTTAGGGGGCTACTAATGACATTTTATTGTGGGGGATGGGTATAAAAATGGTCCATAACCATTGAAACCAATGGAATCTGAGTAAATATAACCCCTATGCACAGTAAGCACCTATAGAATTTGCAGCAGGGTTGATATTCATGGAGGGATAAAGCCAAATGGCAAATGATTTAGCTTAACTAGAAAAATGGCCCGAGCTGTGACAACTGACATTTAATGTGGACAAGTGCAGGATTATGCACCTTGGGCGTAAAAACCCAAAAGCAGAATATAGACTATTTGGTACAGTCCTAACCTCAACATCTGAGGAAAGGGATTTAGGAGTAATAATTTCAGAGGACTTGAAGGTAGGTAGGCAATGCAATAGAGCAGCAGCAAATGCTAGCAGAATGCTTGGTTGTATAGGGAGAGGTATTAGCAGAATGCTTGCTTACATCGGGAGAGGTATTAGCAGAATGCTTGGTTACATAGGGAGAGGAATTAGCAGAATGCTTGGTTACATAGGGAGAGGTATGAGCAGAATGCTTGCTTACATAGGGAGAGGTATTAGCAGAATGCTTGCTTACATAGGGAGAGGTATTAGCAGAATTCTTGGTTACATAGGGAGAGGTATTAGCAGAATTCTTGGTTACATAGGGAGAGGTATTAGCAGAATGCTTGGTTGCATAGGGAGAGGTATTAGCAGAATGCTTGGTTGCATAGGGAGAGGTATTAGCAGAATGCTTGGTTGCATAGGGAGAGGTATTAGCAGAATTCTTGGTTACATAGGGAGAGGTATTAGCAGAATTCTTGGTTACATAGGGAGAGGTATTAGCAGAATGCTTGGTTGCATAGGGAGAGGTATTAGCAGAATGCTTGGTTGCATAGGGAGAGGTATTAGCAGAATGCTTGGTTGTATAGGGAGAGGTATTAGTAGAATGCTTGGTTGTATATGGGGAGGTATTAGCAGAATGCTTGGTTACATAGGGAGAGGTATTAGCAGAATGCTTGGTTATATAGGGAGAGGTATTAGCAGAATGCTTGGTTGCATAGAGAGAGGTATTAGCAGTAGAAAGAGGGAAGTGCTCATTCACAGAGCACTAGTGAGACCTCACTTGGAGTATTGTACGCAGTACTGGAGACTGTATCTCCAGAAGGATATTGATACTTTGGAGAGAGTTCAGAGAAGGAAATGGAAGAAGGAAGAAGGAAGAGTCCAGGAAAGGTTAAAGCATCTTAACATGTATAGCTTGGAGGAAAGACGTAACAGGGGGGATATGATAGAGACATTTAAATACATAAAGGGAATCAACACAGTAAAGGAAGAGATTATTATAAAATAAGAAAAACTACCACAACTAGAGGACATAGTCTTAAATTAGAGGGGCAACGATTTAATAGTAATATCAGGAAGTATTGCTTTACTGAGAGGGTAGTAGATGTATGGAATAGCCTTCCAGTGGAAGTGGTAGAGGTAAGCACAGTGAAGGAGTTTATCATGCGTGGGATAGACACAAGGCTATCCTAGCTATAAGACCGGGAACGGGGGACTAATAAAAGTATTTATATAATTGGGCAGACTAGATGGGCCGAATGGTTCTTATCTGCCGGTGACACAGTCTATGTTTCTATAGAATGCGTCATGTCCTGTAAAACACACAGAAAGTGACAATGATAAAAATTAAGTGACTAAGATGCGCTTTGTACAAAGAGTAAAAATAAATAAATCAAAAGGTAAAATGAACAGCTTTGAAATAAAGAAAGAAATCAAGGACAATACAGTACAGAATACACAAACGGAACAAGGAATATTAGAGTTGTATTTTAGTGCTAAACATTGCCCAAATCCTGAAGATCACATCACTTTTAGAAGTTTACCCCAGAATTGAATGTTCTAAAAATAAAAAAGCAGTGAGGGACCAGTTACTAGGCGCAACCACCAGACTGTACCACCGGACTGTACCACCGGACAGTACGACAGTTCCACCGGACAGTACCACCAGACAGTACCACCGGACTGTACCACCGGACTGTACCACCAGACTGTACCACCAGACTGTACCACCAGACTGTACCACCAGACTGTACCACCAGACTGTACCTGTTTAATTGCTTTTATTTAACACTTCTCTCCCAATCTTACCAGGCAGTGCCCGCACCGCCATCCTAGGAAATGGACAGTACCCACACTGCCATCCTAGGAACCGGACAGTACCCACACTGCCATCCTAGGAACCGGACAGTACCCACACTGCCATCCTAGGTACCGGACAGTACCCACACTGCCATCCTTTGAACCAGACAGTACCCACACTGCCATCCTAGGAACCGGACAGTACCCACATTGCCATCATAGGAACCGGACAGTACCCACACTGCCATCCTAGGAACCGGACAGTACCCACATTGCCATCATAGGAACCGGACAGTACCCACACTGCCATCCTAGGAACCGTACAGTACCCACACCACCACCCTGGATACCGGACAGTAGCCACACTGTCGCCCTGGGTATCAGACAGTAGCCACACCGTCATCCTGGATACCGGACAGTACCCACACCGCCAACCTGGGTACCAGACAGTACCCACACCGCCACCCTGGGTTCTGGACAGTACCCACACTGCCATCCAAGCGCGGCACTGCACTCACATCGCCATCCTAGGTAACTTTAAAGTCGCTTAAAAAAAAGCAACCACAGCACGGAGCACAAAGTGACCCCTATACAGACATTTACCATATTCGGCTGCGCAGTTTCTTCCCCCCGGACAGGGACGCCACACTGCCAAAACGGGAGAGTTTGCTTCTTGGTTGTGTCTGCACCATGATGAAGAGGTAGTGAGTGTGCAAGATGCTGCATTGTCTGATGGGTTACTAGGGAGGAGGTTATATTAATATTGGGAGGGGGCCGTGGGTGGGACACTGCATAAAGAGTAGTCACCAAGTCTGATGCGACTGACACACAGGCAAAGACCGTGTTTAATGGGAGAGGTAAAAAGCAGAGCGAAGGGGGGGGCGGGGGGTTAAGTGAGAGGTTGGTAGAGGATGCTGTGCAGGAATAGTAAAGGAAGGTGCAGTGCTGAGACAGAGACATGGACATTGCACAGTCCATCGAAATGACAAAAGGGGCTTAAATTCAACTAAAATAAAATTATACCTATGCAGGCTGGTCAGACTGATAGAGAATACATGAGTGCAGGCTGAGGATGATGAGTCTTATAGCCAACATTAGAACATGATGTCTCTCTTTCCGTCCGGCTATTAAAAGGGCCTGTATCACCTAAACATTGCTTTTACTCTGCATGTAGAGAAATTGGGAGAAAAATGTGTTTAAAATCTGTGCCTTCTCCTGTGTATGACATCACCTGGGGCCTGATATGCAAAAGGAAAAACTTCTTTTCAATGGAAAATGTGTCATTTGCATATTAGATCACAGGTGATGTCATAAGCTCCGTTTAAGTTTAAATTTAGACATTTGCTTGCAGTTTTGCCAACACAATGTATAGATCTTTTTTTTTTTATTATCTCCACTTACAGGATATGCAATGTCTAGGTGACATTTAATGAATAGGAGGAGGCTGTATGATGACATAACTCAGGTGGGGTCAGTATTTATTCACACAGAAACTATTGCATAAGTGTACTGCAGAGCAGAGCAGAGCAGAGCAGAGCAGAGCAGTGCAGAGCAGAGCAGTGCAGAGCAGAGCAGAGCAGTGCAGAGCAGAGCAGTGCAGAGCAGAGCAGAGCAGAGCAGTGCAGAGCAGAGCAGAGCAGTGCAGAGCAGTGCAGTGCAGCAGTCTATTGGTGGATGGAAAAGAAGCCAGGATGATTGTACACAAGTGTTACATAATGGGGATTATATAACCAGATATCCCAATTATCACACCACAGTCTCCTTTACTGAATTACTTGCTTGTAGTTTGTCCCCAGGAAAATTCTAGGCCTGTAGCTTTGTATCATATATACATATAATTATTCCCAATACCACAGTAATTTGCGCTCTATACATTGAAAAAGATAACCTGCAACCCGAAGTCTTATTTTAAATCCTACACCATGGACTTCGGCGGGCGGAGCCTAGCCTTATGGCCGCGTTTCAACGGAGCTCCTCCGCAATCGGTAGGCATAAAGCTTATTACGGCACCATTTCAAAAATTATCGAAGACCTACCACGTCGGATAAGACCCTGGACAAGAACGAGCCACCACCTGCTCACTCAGCTCTCCAGCTTTCTGCCCCGGAGTCCGGCTCATGCGAGCCACATTACATTGCCGAGACCAGACGAGTCTGTCAGCCTCTATTTTGGACAGCCCTCGGCGGATGGATGAATGCTCACATCCCAACGAGCTCTGGTAAGGGCTGCCTACCCGCATCTGGGACCTACATCTTGTCGGCGCCATAGTTCCCGCTTCGCAGTGGAAAGGAGAAAAGGGCGGGAAATCCGCCATTTTCGGCTTCTTCTTGCAGACCTGTGGCGGGAAGCGAATATTTCGAGCTAACGGCGCATGTACTGTTGCCAGCCCTCCGGTTACCCGTTATCGTTTACCACGAACATCCAACGGATGCGCATTGGTTCAAAACGCACCTGCTCGCCTGCTTCCAGTGGTTGGATTACAATCTGGAGGAGAAGGTAAACGGCGGGAAAGCCACCATTGTCGATGAATCAGCGTGTACCCAACTACTGAAGCTGAGGCTTTCAAATAATTGGTCTCGGCCGCTGTCGGCAGGTTGGAGGGTGGCCCGGGATCTTTGCCAGCTGGGCCCTAAACTGCTTCCCAACGGACTGTGTCTTTTTTTTCGGGGGTTCTCCCCAGGACTCCGCGGAGGCTGCCCCGAGTCATCAAGGAGAGAACCTGTCATACATTGAATACAAGATTCTAGGTTTTCCTAAGTGAAGCGTTAGTTTTGTGCCGTATGACACTATCTGGCACCATGTTTGTAAATATTTTTCTATTATAGACTATATTGCTACGGGCCTCCTGTTACTTTTTGTTGGGACGACATTACGGGGTACATCTATCATTAGACATGTGAAAAATGAAAATTTTTGTTTCGTTTTCGTTCATTCGGACGAAAATGATATTTATTTCGTTCATTACTACATTCGTTTCGAGCGAAATTTGTTCATTATTTTAGTTTCGTTACATTCGTTTGTACGAATCAATTGACCTAATAGTATTCCATAAACCGAAAGTCTATAAACCGAACGTTCGGTTTAGAGACTTTCGTCATTTAAGATGTATGTAATAGTACTATTGGCTTTCTATAAACAGAAACAGAGTCTCCATTCATAAAAATTTATGAATGGGGACTCTTGTTTCTGTTTATAGAAAGCCAATAGTACTATTACATGCATTCCATAAGGTGAAAGTCTATAAACCGAAAGTTCGGTTTATAGACTTTCGGCTTATGGAATACATGTAATCCTATTGCTATTCTATAAACCGAACGTTCGGTTTATAGACTTTCGGATTATAGAATACGTGTAATACTATTGCCTTTCTATAAACCGAACGAGAGCCCCATTCATAAGAAATTCTTATGAATGGGGACTCTTGTTCGGTTTATAGAAAGCCAATAGTATTACATGCATTCCATAAACCGAAAGTCGTTCATTATGTCGGTTTATGGAATGTATATGTAATGCTATTGGTATTCTATAAACCGACTCTATTTCGGTTTATAGAATGCCAAAAGCACGAATGGACGAATGATTTTCGTTTATTAACCATTCGTTCATTCGTCTTTCGTTAGTTTAGCATTTTCGATAGAGGATAATCCTCTACTCATCGAGCGAGCCCACAGAATCGGACCTGACCGTAAGGGGCCGGAGGCTAGGCCCAGACCGGTCATCTTCAGGGTTCTTAATTTTTTTTGACAAGGCAAGGATCCTGGCAGCTTACAGATCGGAAATACAAGGCGACCTACAATACGAGAACCAAAAGGTGCTCTTATTCCAAGACAACAGGTCTCACTGAACCCAAGAGAATTCTCGCCTATCTGTAAAAGCCTACATGAAATAGGTATTCGATTCAGTCTCTCCCCCCCCCCAGATTTAAGGGGTCACCCCCAGCGCCCCCTTCGGAGAATATCTTTGCAATATCGATACACCAGAGTCGGTCGAGGGATCACTGATCCGATCTTGACAGGAATTGATTCCCAGAATGTGCAGAGTATAACTGCTTCTGGCACCCTACGTATAGTCTCTTGGAATGTGAAGGGGCTCAATACGCCCATAAAGAGGAGAAAAATCCTCACTAAACTAGGTTCTCTTAACCCCTCCATCGTGCTCTTACAAGAGACACATTGGAAGACAGGGGACAAGGGAACCTTAAAAGACAAATGGATAAAAGAATCTATTTCGGCCCCATATAGTTCCAACTCGAGGGGGGTGGCGGTACTATTTCATAAATCTTTAAACTATACCATTGTCTCTACGGTACTTGACCCTGAGGGGAGATATCTATTGCTGTCGCGGTCACTTGATACGAAAATGTTTTTATTAATTAAACATTTATGCGCCAAACCTGCCCAATTCTGCATTCTGTTGTAGACTAGATGAAATACTCGCTGATTATACAGACTAACATTATTTTAGGAGGTGACTTCAATGCACTACAAGACTCCTCGTTAGATAGATTGGGGCCTGCACTCCAACACCTGAGTAAACCCTACGAGGGACTACTTTTACTTACTGAAAACATGGGTCCGATAGATCCTTGGAGAGCTTTGAATCCATCGGTGAAGGACTTAACCTTTTTATCTAGCGTTCACACTACTATGTCCACAATTGATTTTTTTTCCTTAATAGTTCCTCATCCGCTTCACACGGTTAAGCAGACCAAAATTCATAACATTCAGATCTCAGACCATGCCCACGTCGAAATGTCCATCTATTTACACCCCCCGTTAGAGAAATAGCGCCAATGGTCATTCCCATCATACTATCTTACTGACCCTGATTTTCAATCTTTTATGGAGTCCATAGAACACGTGGATGAGCATCTACTATTTTTGGAAACCTCCAAGGCAGTTCTCAGGGGGCATATCATCTCATATGTCTATAAAAAAAAAAAGAGAGATTGGCAGGCCAAGTTTGAATCCCTTAACACCTATGTTTCCACCGCCCTAAGATTGTTTCGAAACAACCCATTGGACTCTAATAGGGAGGCCTATACTCAACACAGGGAACTCTTAGAAACATTTTTGCTAGAAAGGGCCCAACACCAACTGGAATATACTCAAAATAAATGCTATAGATGGGGGAATAGAGCGGGCAAACTTTTGGCATTGCTGGTGAAAAACAAAAAACCTAGACATAACATTCGTCACATTAGGGGCCCGCAGGCAAACTAGAAACAGATCCAAAGTCACTTTGTAGGTTGTTACAACTTTACTATCAAGAAATGTACTCTGCAACCCAAGATGACAGACAGGAAGGCATCTCTCTGTTACAATTAGCAAAATCTCCCAGACTCTCTAACGAACATAGGTTACTCCTTAACGCCCCAATAACAGAAAGGGAAGTTAAAAAAGGCAAAACTCCTGGACCGGATGGAGTCACCAATGAATTCTACAAATTATTAAAACCCCACTTACTTAGCCCCCTTATGCATCTTTATAACGATATTTATCTTGGAGACACACAGATTAGGAGTTTAACTGAAGCTCGGACCATATTGCTACTTAAACCCGATAAAGAGCCTACTGAGATGTCCTCATATAGACCTATCACTTTGATGAACCAAGATTGTAAGATTCTCACTAAGATACTGGCTGACAGATTACAAAGAATATTACCTCATATTCTTCTTCTGGTTCAGAGAGGCTTCGTGAAGGGGCGCCACACGGTCTTGGGCATTAGATCTGCCTTGGCGGCACTGTGGAGAGCAACTAAGTCTCAGGGAGCTCCTCCAGCAGCTTTAATAAGTTTGGACGCGGGGAAGGCTTTCGACCGGGTGGCGTAGCCACTTCTAGTGAGATTATTTAAATATCAATTTTTCGGAGCCCCATTTCGTTTTTTTTTTTATTTTAAATTGTACTGTGATCCGACTACACAATTTACAGTCAACGGTCTAGACTCTGAGAAGGTATACATGGAACAAGGTGTCCGTCAAGGCTGTCCATTATCCCCTCTCTTATTTAACATTGCCCTTGACCCATTACTTCGTATTCTCTCTTCGACCACCGTGTTTAAGGAGATAGGGGAGGGAGCATTGCAAGTTAAAGTGCATGCATACGCTGATGACGTCCTATTGGCAATCTCAGACCCAGAACTTTCGTTAGAAGAGACTCTATACCTCACTGATCAGTGGGGCACATTCACAGAATTCCATATAAACCGGTCTAAAACTAAGGCAATTTATTTAAAAGGCATCAGAGTTCCACAGAGGTTAGAAAATCTGGGCATCTATTGGGAAGCAAAGGAGATAGAATACTTAGGGGTAAAAGTCCCCAGGAAACTGAGCGACTTGTACTCAAGCGATATTCTTCCAGTCATTAGAAAGATTGAAGCCGAACTGTCTGGTTGGAAATCGCTTCATCTCACATTTACTGGTAGAGCTGCTTTAATTAAAATGATTAGTTTCCCACGACTGCTATCCATATTTCAGCCACTTCCAGTTCTTCTAACTACTACAAACGCCAAAAGCTTACAAAAAAGTTTCTCTAAATTCCTTTGGCTGGAGAGCAAGGATCGGTCTCTCTAAATTAAGTAAACCAGCTTCTGAATTAGGTTTAAATATTCCAGTCCCCCTCGACTATAACTTGGCAGCCTTACTCAGATATGTTTCGGACTGGGTAGAGGACACTAGCACCTCCACTTGGCTTGATAGTGGCTTTGACCCCACCCAGTTATTATCTCTTCTCCATACTCCGCAGCCAACCCATTACTTGCCACCTTGATAAAAGCCTGGATATTGGCCAGACTGAGATTGACAGCTCAGTGGCAATACTCCATTTCTCAGCCTTGGCTGTGAAACCCTCTTTTCCAATGGGGTGAAGCAGGCAGTCGTAATAGGTTATGGGCTCAACAGGGCATTACCACTCTAGCATCGTTTACTGACCCGGTTCAGAAAAGGATCTTAGAGTACGAGGAGCTCAGGAAGCGTTTCCCACAGATTGATATCTCGATTTTTCTAGATATTACCAGGCCAAAAGTTTAATTTCTTCTCAAATTCAGTTTTTTCTCTGAGAAAGATTGGAGCAATCCTTTTAATGACTTGTTAGCTCCAGAGGCGACTTCCCTCCCGTCGACAAAAATCTTATATGGCATGTTACATTCTACTGACAAGAGACAAAACACGACGAGAGGGCTAGGGACCTGGTTGACCCATTTCCAAGATTTGGAAATAGAGGACGTTCATCCAGCGACTGTTGCCCTGATAAGAGTCATACCTTCTGCTATCTATAAAGACATGGCTCTGAAAATTGCCCATTATTCTTACTGCTCTCCTTCCAGACTGTACAAAATGGGCCTGACACCTCTGTCTGTCTGAAATGTGACTGCTCAGGCGCCATCTTGTTCCCTTGTTGCTGGGCTTGCCCAGTTATTTCCTCCTTCTGGGTTCAGGTGCATACATATAGTAAAGATCTAGACATCTCCATAATCCGCCCTTACGCCAGAATTAGCACTCTTAGGAGTAGTAGATGACCTATTCCGCGGTAATAAAACTGTTCTCCATATTGTTTTAGCGGCGGTTAGGAAAACGATTCTTCACCGATGGATTCAGGCCTCCCCCCCCCCCCCAACTATCGCCCCTTTTAAAAACCAAACTTTATTACATAATGAGAATGGACTGGCTGGAGTCTAGCCTACATAAAGATAAGAAAACGAAATCCTTCTTTAAACATTGGACAGCGTATATCTATACATTAGATATTGATATTAGAACCAACATCTATAACACGTTCTGTCACACGAACTGGCACATTAATGAACGTCTCAAGCACAATTCCCCAATTAAACTCTCTGCCTCACGCCACAGCAGTAGAGATCTGGGGGGGTAGGATGGACAGCTACTATGTATTTGAATATAATTCCATTCAACATGAATTAATTTCAGAGGTTCTCGATCAAGACGTCTCGATGTATGTTGGGAGCTGTTTCATGTTTACCTCTTGCTATTTCGGAATTAACAATGTTACTGTGTTGAGAAACATGTCTGTTGACCAGTCTTCTTCAATTGTTGTTGTAAAGGATCTATGAGATATGTCTTTGTGAATTCCCCCAAGGCCTATGGTTCTCAGTGTTTTCTTATACTGACTGCAGGATTGACCCAAGACTTCAATATTCTATGTTTGTTCATATTGAAAAAATGTGAAAAGGTGATATGCTCCATCACGGGTACTCCTCTAAGATATTGATCTTTTGCTTATGTTTCTCATGTCTGTACTATGTGATACCTGTCATTCTTGAAATCCTCAAATAAAAATAATAAAAAAAAAAAAAAAAAAGCTGTCGGCAAAGGATGAACTTATGTTCAACTGAAAGATTGTAGAGATTTTAAATCACAATACTTTCATGAAAGAATACGCATAAATTAGCTTATTGAGCCCCTCTTTGTTCTGCATAGCTCTATCAGGGGCGGACATCTTGGGTTAGATGAAAGAAGATCAGACTTGTCTGCCCCTTGATATACGGAGCAAAGAGCACAAAAGGATTTTAATTTGTATTCTTTCATTAGAGATTTTATTCATAAACCATCTACACTTAAAGGGGCTTTATCACCTGAACATTGGTTTTACTGTGCTCTACATGCACAGTAAAAGCAGTGTTTAGGTGATACAGCCCCTTTACAATAAAAACTAAAATGATCACTGTTAATAATAAAAAAAATATTACACAATACAAGTCCCATTTTATAAAGAAGTTCTGTTCCTACTAAGGGCAGACTATACAGTCATAATTCTTTTAATTGTGAATCACTGAAGCGAAAAAGAAAAAAACCTTAGGCACAACAGTCAAAACCAGGGACTCTTCCTGGAAAGGCAGGACTGCTGACAGCTATGGTTCAAGCACGACTTGTACACGGTCTGTACAATGGAAGAAGTGCTTTGACATATGACATCACTCATTTTCTTGGAAAACCACATGTGTTTCAGCACAGACCATAATCTCATACTTGTTAAAGGTGCAGTACCCTCTGCTGCTTAATGAGTCTGGTATTACACTTTAGTAAACCTATACATTGCAAACGCTGTGTATGTAGAGAATAAACAAATGATCTATAGATAGGGTTGCCACCTGGCCGGTATTTTACCGGCAGGCCAGTAAAATATTGGCCTCAGGCCAATGTTAAGTCTATGGAGACAGTACCTAGGCCGGTATTTTTTTGAAGAAAAGGTGGCAACCCTATCTATAGATTGTGTTAGCAGAATTGCCAGCAAAGGACAGATTAAGAGAAATAAAAGGTCTTTAAATGTTTCTCCCCCCCCCCCCCCGGTATGTAAATGACATATTTTGTTTATTTGCTCATCAAGCCACAAGGTGATGTCATAAACATTAGACACTAGCGATAGAAAATGAATGTACAGTATGAACAGTGTTTAGGTAACCAAGCCCCGAGTCAGTTTTCAGTATTATTTGTAGCAGCTGGACTGCAACTCCTAGGATGCTGAGACATGATATTTTTTTTGTGCCTAAAAATGTACATATAAAAGTGTAACAGTCCAAGCCCACCATCTTGTATTACATCGCAGACCACACCCCCTGCATTCTAATCACTCGAAACAGCAACGTTTAACCGAGAGGATTAGATTTCACAATTATAACTAATGTCAGCAGTTTCTTAGTGGGGGCGCGGGGGGGGTCTCTTCAAACCGTTAAATACAATAACAGAAAAATCATGAATTATTCCCAACTCTGACCCAGCACTCTAGGGCGAACACACACAGAAACAAAACACACTAGCGTGTGTATAAATATATAAGAGCTCCACAGCAATAGATCTCAGAGTAATGTACATGTGTGTGTGTGTGTGTGTTTTACATAGCTCCACAGCAATAGATCTCACAGTAATGTACATGTGTGTGTGTGTGCGTTTTACATAGCTCCACAGCAATAGATCTCACAGTAATGTACATGTGTGTGTGTGTTTTACATAGCTCCACAGCAATACATCTCACAGTAATGTACATGTGTGTGTGTGTGTTTTACATAGCTCCACAGCAATAGATCTCACAGTAATGTACATGTGTGTGTGTGTTTTACATAGCTCCACAGCAATACATCTCACAGTAATGTACATGTGTGTGTGTGTTTTACATAGCTCCACAGCAATAGATCTCACAGTAATGTACATGTGTGTGTGTGTGTGTGTTTTACATTGCTCCACAGCAATACATCTCACAGTAATGTACATGTGTGTGTGTGTTTTACATAGCTCCACAGCAATAGATCTCACAATAGTGTACGTGTGTGTTTAACATACTCTACAGCAATAGATCTCACAGTAATGTACATGTGTGTGTTTTCCATAGCTCCACAGCAATAAAACACACTGTAATGTACGTGTGTGTGTTTGTTTTACAGATCTCCACAGCAATAAAACTCACAGTAATGTGCAGAGTGTATCACAGAGGTCCACAGCAATATGCAATATAGCAGTGTTTCACAGAGCTGCACAGCAATAAACCGTTACAGTAACGTGCAGTGTATGTGTGTGTGTGTATATCACAGAGCTGCACAGCAATACATCTCACATGTGCAGTGTGTGTGAGTGTTTCACAGACTCCACAGCAATAAAACTCATACAATTCAGAGATTATAGCAGAGCTCCACAGCAAAAAAAAAACCCACTGTATCACACAGCTCTGTAGCAATAAAGCTCACAGCAATGTGCAGTGTGTGAGTGTATCACAGAGATCCAAAGCAATAAACCTTACAGTAACGTGCAGTGTATGTGCGTTTGTATATCACAGAGCTGCACAGCAATACATCTCACAGCAATGTGCAGTGTGTGTGAGTGTATCACAGAGATCCAAAGCAATAAAACTCATACAACTCAGAGATTATAACAGAGCTCCACAGCAACAAAAAAAACACTGTATCACACAGCTCTGTAGCAATAAATCTCACAGTAATGTGCAGTGTGTGTCTGTGTAGCACAGAGCTCCACAGCTATAAAATAAAATCTCCCGAGAATTCAAATAGCCCTGGATCCAGGTTTTAGAGGACCATGACCAAGAATGTTTGGGACTCCTCTTTAGGAGACTTGTAGTTTGCATTTGGAGGGTAACTGACCCCATTTTAAACATTTATTTTGTCCTGAGATGTTGTCTTGAGTGTAAATCATTCAGCATCATATATTAATTAAAGCAGTCACCTAATTACAAGTCACGGGCTGCACTGACTTAGATCATATCTGTAGATATCCACGGATACACGTAGCCGCTGGGTAGGTGCAGCTTAGCAGCTCTATGGATGTGAATATGTATCGCTCAGAGCTGGCAAGAGATCCACAACGGATCTGAGAGGGATCGCAAACATAATCAAATCATTATTTCAAAAGGGGGATCCTAACCCCCAGAGCCGAATAGATGGTCACGTCAAATGAACTGAGCACTGAAGGGTCTATGTAGAACTTTAAGAGTAATAGAAAATTATAAATTCTATCAGAATGATTAAATCTGGTGAAGAAAAAAAAAGGAATACTTGAAAAAGTAGGTTCAAATTATCCCTTGCCATACAGGATAAAAAGCACTTTAACCAATACAACTGTGACACAATATACACCGATCAGCCATAACATTATTACAGGTGTCAAGCCGGCGGAGGCAGTGTGATGCTTTGGACTGACAGCTGGCCAGCCGGCGGAGGCAGTGTGATGCTTTGGACTGACAGCTGGCCAGCCGGCGGAGGCAGTGTGATGCTTTGGACTGACAGCTGGCCAGCTGGCGGAGGCAGTGTGATGCTTTGGACTGACAGCTGGCCAGCCGGCGGAGGCAGTGTGATGCTTTGGGCAATGTTCTGCTGGGAAACCTTGGGTCCTGCCATTCATGTGGATGTTACTTTGACTCGTACCACCTACCTAAGCATTGTTACAGACCATGTACACCCTTTCATGGAAACGGTATTCCCTGATGGCATTGGCCTCTTTATGCAGGATAATGCTCCCTGCCACAAAGCAAAAATGGTTCAGGAATGGTTTGAGGAACATAACAACGAGTTCAAGGTGTTGACTTGGCCTCCAGATTCCCCAGATCTCAATCCAATCGAGAATCTGTGGGATGTGTAGGTTTTTAAGATTTTTATTTGCACACTAAGCAAATAAATCTGCACATTTTTTAATGAAATCCAATTCTTCTGTGTGTGACAGCTGAGGAGGGATTGAGGCCAACATTTGAAAGAATAAGAATAAGTTCATTCAAATGAAAGGAATTTCCTGTCTGTCTAGTGATGTCATCAGACAATGTGTTGCACTGTTAAAAAATCCTACTATGTACAAGGTCACCTAGAATCCACACAGTCTATTGAATTCCACGAGCACAGGAAGTGACTAAATGAAACAAAACTGTATATACTCGTGTGTCTATATTATCAGTGCTACCACTTCTGCAGTATACATGCAGAGTAATCACTGGGGGAGGGCTTGAGTCAAAGATTAGAAATGTAATTTATGCAGAATGCCTGCATCAAATCACACTGGAAAACAAAAAGACCTGTGCACTATACAAGCAGTGATCTTCATCTTGCACCAAAGTGAGTTTGGGGACTAGACTGTCTATTTAAAGGCTGCCTAGTACAGTGTGCATATGCTCCAAGGGATCCATTAAGGTAGCTCATTTGAAGTCTTTCATTAAATAAATTCTTAAATAACACCATAACCTCCATGTACTGGCTACCCTAATGTCCAGAGGGGAGCGAGGACCTTTTTGGAGATATGCAACACTGCACATCGCCTCCCGATGGGGCTGGCACCAAGTGTATAACCATCAAAGGTTTACTTGTATGATTTGGCCAAGAGTAACTATACCAGTCGACGTCACAAGATTAGGAAGCTACTCTTACACGACATCTAGTGGACATACAAAGCAGTCAATATCCCTACCAGACCTGATAAAGAGCTCAACACATGTCCACACAAGGTAACATGGGTTTTACAATTTATGTACAACGGTGGCAATTAAAACACAAATTTTTAATTTTTTTTAAAATGGAAAAAACCTTGAACTAGATCGATCACTTGCTACTTTTATAAAAAAAAAAATATATATATTTTCACACTAAAATTAAATGGCAATAATCAGGCTTTTGGTGAATATCGTCCATCATCGTGTCTTGTAGGGGGGGATGTAAGTGAAATCTTTTAATCCCTCTTTTAGCGTGACCCTAAACAGTTCATGTTTAAAGGAACAATAAACGTTGTTTAACCCTTGCTTCTTTGAAGGAAGCAAGGATTAAATAATACATGTCCCGGTAGAATTAAGTAAACCCGGCGTGTATCTTAATAGATCCACGCGGGTTTACTATCTGCTGTGTCTCAAATGCGAGACACAGAAGTTCCCGGTTGTCGTGTGCTGACAAACGTCAGCACGCGCACAGCCAATCAGAGAGGGGGCTTGCCCCGCTCTGACAGCTGAATGCGAGGGTCTCTCGCTGCTAGCACAGAGAAAGAACCTCGTTTTTGCATGGGATCAGCAGGGGGGAACCTAGTTAAGATCCCCCTTGCTGATCCCATGCAAAAACGAGGGTCTCTCTCTGCGCTAGCAGAGAGCCGGTCGCCGACCAGACAGCTGCCTGCTTCCTATGGAATCATGGCAGCCATCGGTCAGAGGATAAACTGGCGTGTACTATCAAAAGTACTATCAAATGTACACGCCAGTTCATCCTCATACTAGGGACAACTAACTTTTGTTAAAAGTTTTTTTTTTAAAAACTTTAGTGTCCCTTTAAAGGCACTCAGTCACCCGTACACCCATAAACATGTAAAAAATAGACGCAATCGACGCATTGTGTGGTCAATATTTCAAGAAAAAGCACAAAATGGAGAGACAAATGTGTCTTAAATGCCACTGCGATGTCACCAGTTTGATGATGTCACCTTGTGGCTTCATATGCAAATTAACTACTACAATGGGAAATGTGTCATTTGCATATCTAGTCATAAAATGATGTCATGAAGAGAGAGATTTATATCACTATTTCAATTGTACTCCTCTACGTCCATCACACTCATACTGAGTGCATTACTCAGGAAAAGAGAGACTCACACACATTTTTCTTTTAATCTCTACATTTGCTTGTAACTCTGCTGACACAATAAGTAATGTTTTGGTGATGTTTCCCTTTAAAAGGTCAACTGTAGAAACAAATTAAATTGTGTTTGATTGAAAGATGGCATCAAGTGTAGGCATTTTATATAGAAATGTTTTAATGAAAGAATCCAAATAATGTACTTTATTGAGCCCTCTTTGCTTCATATAGCTCTAACAGGGGGCAGACATGTTGCTTAGAATATTGGGGCAGATCTTCATTCATCTGCAAGAAGGTTAATGCAGATCTGACCCAAGATTCTATACAACATGTCAGCCCCCTGTTAGAGCTACACGAACCAACAAGTTCTCAATAAGGTGCTCTATTTGTATTCTTTCATCAAAGCATGTCTATACACACCAACTACAATTGATGTAATCCTTAAACATGAGTTATTTTTTTGCCTACTGTTGTTCCTTTAACATAACTATTATTTTAATCATGATCTCAGACAGACAGAGCTGTATTTTTTTTTTTTACCTATACACATCTGAATGTCGCTAAATGTGATGTATAGCTAGCGGGATACAGTCCCTTTAAATCTGGACCACCTTCTCATAGTGATAAAAGTGAGGGTACGAGGCAACGATGGGAAGGCAACGATGGGAAGGCAACGATGGGAAGGAAGACCATGTTCCTAGTCTTGTTGGCTCCGCTAAGCTGCACCGTGCTCCTCGGGAAATTAGTCTCTGAGCACAAGGTGTTTTACAATGTTTTGTGCTCGCTGAGCATAGTGGGAGTCATAGTTCACGGCAGCTGCAATGCCAAATATGCCTATCCCCCAATTAGTCGCCTGCTACTGCTGGGCGTCGCAAGACGTGTGGAAGAGTTAATGGCTTCCATGACACACACATACCAGGGAATCTCAATGGAACGTAGCTGATATATTAATCACGGATTAGCCAGAATCTAACAATAGTGATTTGTAAGAAAGCTTACGAAGAATAACCTGTACCCAGCCTGAGAAACACACCCCCCCCCCCCCCACCCCACCCCACCCCTGGTCCCAAGGAGTGGAACAAGGTACAGACTAAAGCATGTTACTGAGTGACGGGCATGACATGGGGCAGGAGGTGGCAGCTGATGGGTCCATAAGGGGCAGCAGGAGGAGGAGTGCAGCAGTGGGTCCATATTGAATATTTATTGAAATGATGGCCGTGAAAGATAGCATCCAGGAGTGTATAACACCATTGGACCTGGGGGGGGCATGACTGCAAGGAGAAGGGGGGATATGCCACCTTGAGGCTTGATATGCAAATAACACATTTCCCCAAAAGTACTTCATTTGCACATCAAGCCACAAGATGATGTCATAAACAGGGGACTCCAAGTGTGACTCCACACACCACACACACACACACAAACACACCACACACACACACACACTTTTCAATCACATTTATCTTCTAATTTATGTATTTTCATGTAATTCTGCTAACACAATGTACAGACTGAGCAGAGCAGGTAAGAATATAGTCGGGGGGGTGGGGTGTAGTGAGGCAGGGTGGGCGTTGAACCAAATTTAAATACCACACACAGCTAGGATAATCTTCACCAGTGTGTAGAGTCCTGCATGCAAAATCCAACTCGGGGTCCATCACAGCGACACAAGGAGAACAGAACCAAATGCCCCACCTAGACGGCACAAAATCCCAGACTTATTTTACACCAAAGCACTGGCCATAATTACACGCCGGGCATGGCTGCATTCCTCCTCCACCATAATAACAACACGGAAGAGAACTTAATTATACATTGATGAATTTCTCCTGTACGAAGTACAGAGTTGGCCCAACCTAATGGATTGTTAAATCATCAAAGGACTTAGAAAATGTTTTCGGCACGGAAATTGAGCTCGTCGAGCAGGAGAAATCACCAGGTTTGTCCCCGCACAGCACATAGTTACGGAACTGAGATGATGTGTTCCCTATTCCACTTTGCTTGCACCAGCACCACTGCACCAGCACCCCGAGAAACAGAGCACCGGTGACACTGAATTCCCCCATCCTCTTACAGAAGAAGAGTGAGGTCTCTGGTTTCTAACTCTTTACTAGCGTGCAGAGACTTTATTATCAATTCATATAACTTTATGGACTTTATTCAAGAAAGAGAGAATTGAAGGCAATTGAGGTTGGAATTTTAAATTTCAGGCCAAAGTAGTAGAGTTGGAAAAAATCTCCAACGCAGCCGAGTGGCACATTAGTGCAAGGTGGCCAAGATGTAATACCCTCCTGCAGTAAAGACATATAGGCCAAGCGATAACTCATACCGCTTAAAGAGCAGACACAACGGGGTCTGTTAGCTAAAACTGTGGTGAACGACAAGAATGGGGCATGAGTAGCTAAACTGGAAAAGACAGGCAAAGTGGAGAATTTTTCCAACTCTGATAAAAATTACTTTAATTAATGACGTTCACATTTTAGTGAACAGACCTCAAATTTCATAGCTGCCAACCAAAAACCTCCACCCAAAAAAAATAACAACAAAATGGCCCAGTCCCAATAAATCCAGGACTGTTTGCAACTATACAACATGTTATTTCAGTAATAATTACCGGTACATATTACAGTCCAGACATAGCACCTAAGTACTAAATGATATGACCGCATGAGTCCAACAGCCACACAGTCATCCGGTACAAACTTCCCTGTGTTATTAATATAAAAGAATAAGCGATAATTCAGTTAATCTTCAGTACATGCATCAATCCTTATAATTACACCGTGATAATGTCAGGAACCTCTCATCCCCATTCCAGCTCCCCTATGTAGCAATGTCGGCTGGAATTAGGCGTCTTCCGATGGTTTTGTGTCCTGCCTGTCCTTTCTATTTTTTGGCCACGAGAGGGAAAAGTCAAATTGTTTAAAAAAATGTTTTTTAAAAAAAAGTTAAAAATGCAACACACAAGCAGTAACAGACAATGTAGAACTCCTACATTCCTCAGCCAGCATTTAATTGGGCACCATGGCAGCAGGTAACATGTTGTCTAAAGTCTGGGACTGGAGTCTAAAATGTACTGCAGTGATGTTAGAAGGACATGTGTTTAAGACATTAAAATAAAATACTTCCAGCACTCCCAGACTATTCTGCATGAAAAGAAAACGGTATTATAAAATAACCACACAGCACTGTAAAACACTGCTCTGAAAACGGAGACACATGACTTTTCCTGTAAGATTTGCAAATACAAGTGTAAGTGTTTTAGGCGCACACTATGTAGCCTTTCTATAAGGATCTTTAATTTAAATGTACACATGTAGGCCATCACTCCCAAGGTACACTGTCTTTTCAAGCACGGAGCAGCTTTTTATCTGTACATTTGCTAGCAATTACAGAAGCTCAATGTAACAAATCAAAAACGTAATACAGTGTATACAAAAAAAAAAAATCTTATTTGAAAAATAAAATAAATAATTATTTGGTTTATGTTGTATTAACTTTTCAACAAGGCATTTGCCTGCAGCATGGACATTTAGGACTGGGCTAGACACATTTCTGTAGACTTCAGTGGCCAAAAATACCAATTCAGGAGCCAGCCTAATTTTTTTTTTTAGGAGTCTGGGAAATGTAAAACATTCCAAAAAGTTAGGCGCCACGGCTGCCTGGCTTCTGGGATTGGCCAAGCCTCTCTAATGTTATTGTATATTTTAACAAAACATTGTCTCCTCTATCAGATTCCCCCCCCCCCCCCCCCCCAAATCGGCCAGGCATGAACCCCTGATGCTTAGGTCGGCCAACTAGCAGACACACCTGTGTAAGTTGACTCACACATGTAGGAGGGTGAAACACAGCCAAGTTCTTGCATCTGGCTGGGATCCCAGGCAACAAAAGGTAATTGAAGAGTTGCGGCAGAACTTCGGATTTGCCTAAATTCTCCTGTGGAACTCTTCTGCTACACCAGGGAGGGGAACTGGACCTAGCACTGCTGTTGGCCTGAATTCCATCCCCCATACCATACCTCCCAAATGTCCCGCTTTGCGCAGGACAGTCCCGTTTTGGGAGCCAAGTCCCGCCTCGCTCTACCTCTGTCCTGCTTTTCCGGACAGAGGTAGAGCTCAGTGGGACAGCAGGACTCAGGACCACAATTGCGCGGTCCTGTTCGCATTACTGGGCATGCGCAGTCGCCATCCTGGCTTCAGAATCCAGGATCAAAAATGGGTGACAGAGTTACCGCACATGACTGATAACACTGACACCCCACCCTCCCCAGACTCCGCCCCCTGGTGTCACGCCCCCTGGTGTCACGCCCCCTCCTTAGACTCCGCCTTCCGGCATCACAATTCACCGGGGGGGGGGGGGGGCAAAGTTGGGGTGTATGCCATACCCAGTTTCATTTGGCCTTTACGCTTACCCTGTCCAGATGGAGGGGGTATTATCTAATGTCTACCAAATGCACATTATCCCTTTAACCCCTTACGTTTGGTGTTCAACTGTAATTTCTCTCTATATTAGTGTACTTATACAAATTATATACTGTTTTTTCAAGGAAACTTTCTTTTGTTTCTTTATTCATCCGTATACAGCAGAATTTAATAGGATTTTTATTTTTAAAAGGCCCGTGGTTTACATTCAGGCATATGATTTCTGTATGCGTTTGTTTTAATCTAGTTCCATCTTATGTAAGTGGTAGTGTCCCTTTAATAACCGCTGTTTATATGGTAGCAAATTGACCTTGGCTCCATGACTTGACCTCTTCAAGGTCATCCAATCTCATCTTAAACTCCACCGTGGCCTTCTCACTCGCCTTTTTTCCCCCCCAGATAGTTTTGCAGTATTAAACGCCTAATCTCTTGGAAACACATCTCCTTGAGTTATCTCCTAAGGTCCAGCAACCACCTTACGCATGTTCCCCTCGTCTAATGCAAATCACAACGAGTTTATCCATTAGATCTCTAAGAATCCAAAGTTCCACAGCCAAGATTTATGGGACTTTCCTGTGTTCACAGATCCTGACTTAAATCATGTAGCTTTGCTACAAAAACGTGTCCACTCCCTTACTAGTAAAAGATTTCTCATGCAATGTACCCCGGCTGTAAAAGGTAGTTTAAAAAAAAATTAAACTTAACATGAATCCGACAGCGGGACTGACTCTGATTCATCCGTATTTTTTTTGTTGGCCTAGATCTAGCACACAGGCAGGGGAAGCAAGAGAACACCCCCCCCCCCCTTTTTTTTTAGTGAAGCCCAACACATTTCGCACTTCGAAAGGTCACTTCATAGGCCAACACTTCATCATAACCTACTGTACAGCTCAAGAATATGTTGGTAAATTATAATAAAAATAATATAACAAACAAAAAGTGCCACCAATGCCCACTATAAATGTTACCAGATCACGTACAATATTTTCGAAATTGTTATGTTCATTAAAAACCTGTCCAACTAGTTATACAGATAACTTAATGCTTCATCCCTCCTTCTATCCAAACACCTACTTTAAAGGAGAAGTATCAATCAAAAAACTAAAACCAGTGCTGTAAAAAAATTATGCAAAGTATTAAACATCCCCCCCCAATCAGCCATTCTGCGACCTCATATACGTCTTAGGTGTAGGACAAGAATATCTCATATGGCGTATGGCGCCAGGGGTAATGTTGACAGCTGTAGAAGGGGCAACAGGATGGGGCTGAAAGCAAACTCTGATGCTGGAGGGGTTTTCCAAAAAAAGTTCTTGGATTAACCCAGGAGCACAATCACCTCTGCCAGTCTCACAGTGCTGCTCCTTTAATACATGTGTGTACAAACCCTGGAGCATGTTAACCCTCTCTGTCCAGTGTACAGTGCTGCTAACATACTCAGACATTACACATTTTCATTGGAAGCAGTTGCAGCGTATACATCGTATAAGCAATCCATTATAACATTACTTTATATATTAGGAGAATTAAATACATGCTATGTAGAAAGTCACTCACCCCTCCTGCAGCCCATCATTCCCTTCACCCCTCTTTCTGCCAGGATACTAGCTAATTATTTACTTTGGACATACAACTCCTTAAACCCTTCTCATGTTACTGGGGTCATACACCTCCGTTAACCCCTCTCATGCCACTGTGCTCATACGCCCCCTTTAACCCCTCTCATGCCACAGGGGTCATACGTCCCACTAACCCCTCTCATGCCACTGTGGTCATACACCCCCTTTAACCCCTCTCATGCCACTGGGGTCATACGCCCGTTAACCCCTCTCATGCCACTGGGATCATACGCCTCCGTTAACCCCTCTCATGCCCTTGGGGTCATACGTCTCCGTTAACCCCTCTCATGCCACTGGGGTCATACGCCCGTTAACCCCTCTCATGCCACTGGGGTCATACGCCCGTTAACCCCTCTCATGCCACTGGGGTCATACGCCTCCGTTAACCCCTCTCATGCCACTGGGGTCATACGCCTCCGTTAACCCCTCTCACGCCACTGGGGTCATACGCCCCCTTTAACCCCTCTCACGCCACTGGGGTCATACGCCCCCTTTAACCCCTCTCACGCCACTGGGGTCATACACCCCCTTTAACCCCTCTCACGCCACTGGGGTCATACACCCCCTTTAACCCCTCTCACGCCACTGGGGTCATACACCCCCTTTAACCCCTCTCATGCCACTCGGGTCATACACCCCCTTTAACCCCTCTCATGCCACTGGGTTCATACGCCTCCATTAACCTCTCTCATGCCCTTGGGGTCATATGCCTCCGTTAACCCCTCTCATGCCACTGGGGTCATACGCCTCCGTTAACCCCTCTCACGCCACTGGGGTCATACGCCCCCTTTAACCCCTCTCCCGCCACTGGGGTCATACACCCCCTTTAACCCCTCTCACGCCACTGGGGTCATACACCCCCTTTAACCCCTCTCATGCCACTGGGTTCATACGCCTCCGTTAACCTCTCTCATGCCCTTGGGGTCATACGCCTCCGTTAACCCCTCTCATGCCACTGGGGTCATACGCCCGTTAACCCCTCTCATGTCACTGATCATACGCCCTCTTTAACCCCTCTCATGTCACTGATCATACACCCTCTTTAACCCCTCTCATGCCACTGATCATACGCCCCCTTTAACCCCTCTCATGCCACTGTGGTCATACACCCCCGTTAACCCCTCTCATGCCACTGTGATCATACGCCTCCATTAACCCCTCTCATGCCACTGTGATCATACGCTCGCATTAACCCCTCTCATGCCACTGTGATCATACGCCTCTGTTAACCCCTCTCATGCCACAGGGATCATGGCTCACCTTACTGTGTCAGTGCTGTCTATGGCAGTCTGTCTCTCTCCATTCGCTGGGCGTCACCTGTCTTGTCTTGCTGTGTTTGCTTCTCTCTCTCTCTCTCCTCCTTTTCTTTCCCCCTCTCTCTCCCCCACACTGCCCCACTCCCCAGCCCACTTTCCAATTCTCTGCTTTTCCTTTGTTCAGACTTTTCTTCTATTTTCTTTCTTCTCCCTCTTTTTTCCAACTCCCCCCACCCTTATCTCTCCTTTAAGATGACTCCCCTGCACCCCACCCTTATCTCTCCTTTAAGATGACTCCCCTGCACCCCACCCTTATCTCTCCTTTAAGATGACTCCCCTGCACCCCACCCTTATCTCTCCTTTAAGATGACTCCCCTGCACCCCACCCTTATCTCTCCTTTAAGATGACTCCCCTGCACCCCACCCTTATCTCTCCTTTAAGATGACTCCCCTGCACCCCACCCTTATCTCTCCTTTAAGATGACTCCCCTGCACTTTAAACTTTCTTCCAGTCTGTCTCTACACTGCTCCTCACTCTCTCTCTCTCCCCCACCACTTTCCCTTCTCTCCAGGGCAGTGCAATGTTAATCCCCCTACTTTCTCTCTCCACACCCCTCTTCCCATGCTCCCCTCCCCCTCATTCCATCACACAGGCAGGTATGCCTCGACCCATACAGGTGGGGCAAAGCGCAAAGCCTTGTGGGATGTGTAGTGTACAACGGTCCACATTCTGCCTTCGTTTCAAGGCAATGACAGACTCGGAGAAAACTACAACTCCCTGCGTGCTCTGCGGACCGCAGCGAACTACAACTCCCGGCAGCCTCTTACAATGGCAATTGCATGAGGAATGTCACAGCCTCCTGATACTTGCATTGTAGCAGATATTAGTCATGTGTATACTGATAGCAGAGCTATGTATATCCGGGCTGCTCTATAGCTCTACACAGCAATCAGCTATACTAAAAGTTGGCTAGGCCTTAGCACTCCAGTTGTTGGGTACTGTAATTCCCATGATACTCAGCCAGCCAAATGGGGTTTATCTATCACTGCTGAAGTGTGCAGTCAGTTAATCTGCATTGCATTTCATGTGCCATTTGCCATATTCCTGATTATTTATACATTTTGTCTTTTAAAAGTAACATATATTTTATTACAATTTGTTTTAGCATTCTAAGAAAAAAAAATCCTTTATAAAAGAATTGCTAGCAAATGCATGGACAGAGAAAAATGTGTCTAAAATGCTTTTTGTTCTCTATATTTATACTATAAAACATGTGATATCAGAATCTACAAAAGGTCAAACAAGCTTGGATTCCACAAATGAAAATGCACGTTTAACCCCACATACATTGATGGCTGCAGATTGGGATTTGCTGATGCGAATGAAAGGAAGAGAAAGATTTTTTTAGAGTTTTTAGCGATAAAAATATTCCTGCGGGTCAGCTGGGGATACATGTTGAGAGCACTGCTGGCTTTTGGAATTGAGGCAGGAATACACCAGGCTATTATGGCCTTTTATACAGCCCTACAAGATAGATTAGTTAGTTCGGGGATCTGATCAGAGGGGTTTCTGTTAACAACTGGTACACACCAGGGATGCCCTCTATCCCCCCTACTATATATTCTGGCCTTAGAGCCTCTTGCGAAAGCAATAAGAGAATGCCCGGAGATTGTGTGCTGTGGGAGAGGGGGTAGCCAAAAAATGATGTTCTATGCAGATGACATCCTTCTGACAGTTAGGTATACGATAGAGTCATTGAAACAGACAAATAGCGCTGATAGAGCAATATAGCCATCTATCTAATTATAAATTAAACATCACCAAGTCAACTGCTCTATCGGTATCACTGGATGATTGTCAAAAATATGAAATGGAAAAGTTTGGCTTTGTATGGGCTAAAGATTCTCTCCCATATTTAGGAATTAAGATTTCAAAGGATCCAGGTTCATGGCCAGAATATTCTCCTTCTGATAAGGGAAAAGAACAAATCTTTCTAAAATTGGCGCGGATTATATATTTCTTGGCTAGGCGATAAAGTGAGGCGAGGCGAGTGAACTCGCTAGGCGAATGAATGCGATAAAAGCCTATATTCTCCCTACATTTTTGTATGTTTTTAGAATGCTACCTCTATCCATCCCAAAGAGCTGGTTAGAGCTCATCCAACGTTCCTTTCACAGATTCATTTGGGCCTCAATAGCCCCAGAGTGAATATCGAAGGGACAAAGGATGACCAGCCCCTTGTACACCTTCTTAAAAACTGGATAATTTATTTTTTATTTTTTTACCTCTGTCAATAGTTCAAAACCTGAATATAAATCAGCTTTCTTATGGGCTCAGCATTAAATGTCCCTCTCACCAAACCACAAATGATCCTGGGGAGCATATTAGAAAGAGCAAAAAAAAATAGTGTCAAAAAGAATTAGATTTAATTGTGGCTATAAAAGTCCCCCAGGTCCCTGTAGCTTTAGGTAAATGGGAAAGAGATATACATTTGGTAATTGATGAGAAGGAATGGAATGAGGCCTTAAAGAATAGAATACCCATAAATCTGTACATTGTTTGAATCTAAACAAACTCCAGTTCAAAGTTATGCACAGATGGCACATGGTCCCTACAACTTTAGCCAAGATGTCCAATCCAAACATCCCCAGTTGCTGTAGAAAGGGTGCAGCTAAGGGGAACACGGTGCACATATGGTGGGGATGCCCTATAATTTAACAAATGTTGGCAGAACATAGATAAACTGACCCAAGCAGTGGGGAGTGAGCGGATCCTAACCACAGAGAAAGTATTACTCCATCTAAATTTCCCAATGAAATCGGGAAGGGAAGCCCAATTCATTATCCACCTACTTACAGCCATTAAGCTTGAGATAGACCCGACTGTCTGGACAAAGATTAAAGCGCATTTATTAAACCAATGCCTCACAGGAAGAGGAATAGTGTCACAATATAACAGCAAAGCATACAAACAATGGAATGACTGGGTGAATCAGGATTAGGCCTGGTGGGACCTTCCCCTCCCTATGCGGACCCATCGGAGTTCCAAGCAACGAACAGCGGGGGTGCGACATTGGAGGCAGAATCCATGTGTGTCTATGTATGTATGTTTATCTATGTATGTTTGTTTTACAAGGATGCCAAAAATCTTTTCATCTTGGATTTTTTTTATAATACAGTAGGGTTGGGGTTAGGGAGGAGGGATGGGGAGGGAGGGGAGCAAGAAGAGTGATAAGAGATAGGTGGGTAGAGTGATGGAGGGAGGGAGGAGCAGGACAGGAAGAATGAGAGGGATACGATATGCAGGAGTACATTAAGGAACAAAATTTGCTGTTCTCTGTCACCCAGACCTTTCCCTCTAATTAGGTAGAGACTCTTGGATGCCTGGTCAGTTAAAAAAAAATCCCTGGCGCTAGATAGTTGTACATGATAAGGATTACGCTCTCACACTAATTTAAATCACAAATAATTAAGGAAATATAATCAAACTGGATACAAAGATCACAATGATGTGGTAATCTGGACAAATTAAGCATGATCCTGCAAGTTCTGAGTGTCTAAAAGAAAAAAAATGGGGCCTGCGGCAGAGTAACTGAGCTGTTACAGAACATGGTATTTTTGGTCAAGTTTTACTGCTCCATCTTAAATGCACCACAAATAACTGACTAGTGAATACAGGCCGGTGTGTCAGAGTTTTTTCATGTGGGAAAAATGCACTAAATTATCTTGAATGTGAGCAATAGTAGGGAGTGGGCACAGGTATCAGTGGGTTTGAGCGTTCTGTGGTGTAAAATGAATCTCATCTATGAAAATTATTGAATTATGGTATATTTCTCCTCCCCAATCTCATCCTGTGTAGGTAACTTAAAGGACAACTGTAACAAAAAAATATATAAGTTGTGTTTAGTTAAAGGATGGCATCAAGTGTAGGCATTTTATATAGAAATGCTTTAATGAAATAATACAAATAAAGTAACTTATTGAGCCATCTTTACTCCATATAGCGCTACCAGGAGGCAGACATTTTGTTTAGAATCTTTGGTCAGAATTTTCTTCATCTGAACCAAGGTGAGTGAAGAGCTGACCCAAGATTCTAAACATCATGTCTGCCTCCTAAGAGAACTATATGGAGTAAAGAAGGCTCAATAAGGTACTTTATTTGTATTCTTTCATTAAAGATTTTCATTATTAATCATTTAGACTTGATACAATCTTTCAATTAAACATTTGTTATTTTTTTTCTACAGTTGTCCTTTAAATGTTCTTGCAGACCTGGTTTTCTATTTTCTGGAGTCTTCACTTGAATATTGTTTGAAAGATGTACAAAGGCCGAGTGCTTTGTACAGGCTCTTGTACACACATTGCAACTTGTCATCTGGATATTTTGTTTGTTGCATTTTTTAAGTTTTTCAAATTTTGCTAATTCTCCTCCCAGGCTCCAGCAAAATACGGGTGACCTCAGTATGTGGGTCACTACAAGCTACTGACATGACATTTGTGATTGGAGCTATATTAAAATTTTAATAAACACGCACATTTTTATAATTCCTGAATGTGCATTACAGAAGTGATGTTCAAGAACCAATGAGAATAATTTCAACCAAATTTATTTCCTGTCTCTCTAGTGATGTCATCAGACAATGTGTTGCACTGTTAAGAGATCCTACTGTGTACAAGAGCAAGTTTATAACAGTCCACACAATGTATTTAATTCCAGGAGCACAGGAAGTGACTAAATGAAACAAAACTTTATAGAAACATAGAAACATAGAATGTGTCGGCAGATAAGAACCATTCGGTCCATCTAGTCTGCCCAATTTTTTTTTTTTTGAGTACTTTTATTAGTCCCCCGTTCCCGGTCTTATAGCTAGGATAGCCTTGTGTCTATCCCACGCATGCTTAAAATCCTTGACTGTGTTTACCTCTACCACTTCTGCTGGCAGGCTATTCCATACATCCACTACCCTCTCAGTAAAGTAATACTTCCTGATATTACTTTTAAATCGTTGCCCCTCTAATTTAAGACTATGTCCTCTAGTTGTGGTAGTTTTTCTTCTTTTAAATATACTCTCTTCCTTTACTGTGTTGATTCCCTTTATGCATTTAAATGTTTCTATCATATCCCCCCTGTTACGTCTTTCCTCCAAGCTATACATGTTAAGATGCTTTAACCTTTCCTGGTAAGTTTTATCCTTCAACCCATGAACCAGTTTAGTAGCCCTTCTCTGAACTCTCTCCAAAGTATCAATATCCTTCTGGAGATACGGTCTCCAGTACTGCGTACAATACTCCAAGTGTCACCAGTGCTCTGTACAATGGCATGAGCACTTCCCTCTTCCTACTGCGAATACCTCTCCCTATGCAACCAAGCATTCTGCTAGCATTTCCTGCTGCTCTATTGCATTGCCTACCTACCTTCAAGTCCTCTGAAATTATTACTCCTAAATCCCTTTCCTCAGATGTTGAGGTTAGGACTGTACCAAATAGTCTATATTCTGCTTTTGGGTTTTTACGCCCAAGGTGCATAATCTTGCACTTGTCCACATTAAATGCCAGTTGCCACTGCTCTGACCATTTTTCTAGTTTATCCAAATCATTTGCCATTTGGCTTATCCCTCCATGAATATCAACCCTGCTGCAAATGAAAAAAATCAATAAGATTAGTTTGGCATGATCTCCCTGAAGTAAACCCATGCTGTCTCTGATCTTGAAATCCAAGCCACTTTAGATGTTCAACAATCCTATTCTTTAACAAGGTTTCCATTATTTTCCCCACTACTGAAGTAAGACTTACTGGTCTATAGTTGCCCGCCTCCTCCCTACTACCTTTCTTGTGAATGGGCACAACATTAGCTAATTTCCAATCTTCTGGAACTACTCCCCGTTAACAATGATTGGTTAAATAAATCTGTTAACGGTTTTGCTAGTACACCACTAAGTTCTTTTAATAACTTTGGATGTATCCCATCAGGTCCCATCGACTTAACAGCTGAAGTAAAACCTCTTCCACTGTAAACTTACATGCATCAAAAGACTCATTAGTCTTTTTCCCTAAATGAGGTCCCTTACCCTGATTTTCATTTGTAAAAACTGAACAAAAATATTCATTAAGGTAGTCTGCTAAGCCTTTATCCTCTTCTACATATATCCTCAGTGTCTATATAAGCAGCACTGCCGCACCTGAAGTAAACATGCAGAGTAATCACTGGGGAGGGCTTGAGTCAAATATATTTTTTTATTTTATTTATTTATTTTTTTTTGACACTCAGACTTCACCCTGGGTGTATCAGTTACTCCAGTTTTTTTTTTTTTTTCCTTTTGTCATCCTTGTGTCTGGTTTTTTTTTTATATAAGCAGCACTGCTGCACCTGCAGTAAACATGCAGAGTAATCACTGGGGAGGGCTTGAGTCAAATATTAAAAATGTGATTTATACAGAATGTCTGCATCAAATCACACTGGAAAAAGCCTGTGCATTATACAAGCAGTAATCTTATCACCCGCTTTGTATATGGTCCAGCAGATTAAATTACCATGCAAATTGGCCACAATGACCCAATTATTGAAACATAATGTAACAGTTGGCGGCAGGGAAACATTTTACTATATGGTGCTAACACATAAGCACATTAAGCCACTTGCTTAGGGGGCACCCCCAGTTGGAGCAAACAGGGCCTCCATCAAATTTTTTCCATCCCCCCCCCCCTCCCCCCAAAAAACCTTAGAACTATCCCTGACTATAATACTATTGATTTGTGTAAATGAAAGCAAGATATTTGCACATACTTTGGCCTGATGTTCAACATACATTATGAGGTCATCATATGCTGGTAGCTACCGGTAGAACAATAAAGATGGTAGAATGGGTGAAGATCTGTGCTTCCTGATGCTAATGCTGCCTGTGTTCAATCTATGTACCATATAGTTATAGATACCATCACTTTCTAAACACAGGGATCCAGAACAAGGAAAATGTGTCTGGACTAAAATGACTCACTCTGTGTGATCATAAAAGACCATCTGTATCTTCCGCAAGGCAAACAAGGCACTTACCTAGGGCGGCACTTTGCCAGAGGGCGGCACACTTCTGGTGCTTCAAACATTTCCACTCCCTCCCCACCGTTCAGCAAGCTTTAGCTCCTTCCAGTTAATCGGGGTGATGGGTGGCATGTAATGGGGTTGATGGGGCATCTAGTGTGTATGCAATGTGGGTGATGGGGCATTTAGTGTGTATGCAATGTGGGTGATGGGGGTATATAATGGGGTGATGAGGCATGTCGTGGGTGTGCAATGTGGGTGGGGGGGGGTGCCTGAATTTTGTCTGCCTAGGGCAGCACAAAACAAAGATACACCACCGTGCATCCTCAGTCTAGAGAAAATGTAAATTGGATCACATTTCAATACTGGGTACCACTAGGGTTGCCACCTGGCCGGTATTTTACCGGCAGGCCGGTAAAAAATTGGCATCAGGCCAATGTTAAGTCTTTGGAGACAGTACCAAGGCTGGTATTTTTTTTGAAGAAAAGGTGGCAACCCTAGGTACCACTGTGCCACATCGGCAACCAGTGCCATCTTAGCCAGGATTATATTTATTATAGTTTTTCATTAATTGTGTGAACAATAAAATAACTATAATATTTCATGTCGTTTTTCTTTCTTTTTTTCTTGTACCACTGAGCCACGGTCAGTTTCCTTATCATGGGGCATAGGGAAATATATATTCCCCAGAGTCCTCCACTCATGCACAACTTTCCTTGAAACAACCAGGCCCCACAGCAAAATAAGGAGTAGATAGCCTTCTAGGCAAGATGTGCGGCAAACCACCTCCAATATTAAATTAAATACTCGGCTCTATGACAAAGCATTTACCAATGTCCGCAAAACATACAATAAATAAACACAATAAGAAAAATAACTTACAAAAAAAAACTAGCAAAGGCCAGTAAGGTAAATACCCAGGATTAGCACCCCAACATTTCGGTTAAAAACCTTCCTCTGCTAGTTATTTTTCTTATTGTGTTTATTTTTTGTTTTTTATTTTTTGTATGTTTTGCATTTATTTGTATATGGCTTTGATTATGCCTTATTGGTGATTTAACACCATTGCTTACTTTTTTTCTACTGATAGATTTTTTTGATTAAAAGTTATATTTAATATTTTTTTATATTTGGTGTGCAGTCTCTTTTTTGATTTATTATGTTGTAGGCAGTTTGGGATTGCCCTTTGGCTTGCACCCAGTTGCTGCTTTCTCTATTTCTTACGTCTAATTAGATATTGCTCTATTTTCCAGTTGATCTCCCTCAATTTTGTATTTACCAATAGCCGCCCCTGCCTATTCCTATCCCCTTCTTCACAACCTTCTCCTTTGCTTTCTTAGTAAGATGTAAGAATATGGCATCGGTGATGCATCGCTTAGCACCTGATCCACAGATATTTCCGGGAAGACATTATATAACTCAGTAACACTGCTCTCAGTCCAGGGACTGAGTCACATCTGGGTACCCTACTGCACAGACTTCTCCTAAGAACACAGACGTTAGGTTTCACAAGTTTTTTTGTTAAATATGGTTCAGCATCACTAGGTGAAACTCTAATAAAACCTTTAGGTAAGTTGATTCAATGGCAGACACAATAAGATCCTGCCCCTCTCACACACCCATCTCTACCTCCGAGAGCCCCCCCCCCCCCTTCCCTCCCCTCTACCTGCTGATATAGTCCTTTCTTTTCAGAGTTAATGAGTCAGGCATTCATACCTCATAATATAATTATCTCATGCCAGCACAAGCCTACAGCCAACATCACACTGAGTAAACAAAGCACCAGCCGTCACCGAAATAATAAGGTTAGCTAAGTCCTTGGCCCAGCATAAGATGTGAGCAGAGTATGTTTGTATCTTAATGCTCAGGATTGGGGTCTGGAGTCGGCATTCTGAATATCACATAATCACATAATCACCTCTCCTCTGTCTGCTGTGTTAAGCTCGGGGCTGATGGTTTATTTTTGCAGACTATGTTTTTACATATGTTGGCAGATCATACCGCCTATTAGCTATGTCAGGAAAACACATGAAAAAACATATTTGTTACCACCTATGAGCAGAAACAAATTAACTAATCTTATGCCAATGAGTCCCATTATCTCATGCCAATGAGTCCCATTATCTCATGCCAATGAGTCCCATTATCTCATGCCAATGAGTCCCATTATCTCATGCCAATGAGTACCATTATCTCATGCCAATGAGTCCCATTATCTCATGCCAATGAGTCCCATTATCTTATGCCAATGAGTCCCATTATCTCATGTCAATGAGTCCCATTATCTCATGCCAATGAGTCCCATTATCTCATGTCAATGAGTCCCATTATCTCATGTCAATGAGTCCCATTATCTCATGCCAATGAGTCCCATTATCTCATGCCAATGAGTCCCATTATCTCATGTCAATGAGTCCCATTATCTCATGCCAGTGAGTCCCATTATCTTATACCAATGAGTCCCATTATCTCATGCCAATGAGTCCCATTATCTCATGTCAATGAGTCCCATTATCTCATGCCAGTGAGTCCCATTATCTCATGTCAATGAGTCCCATTATCTCATGCCAGTGAGTCCCATTATCTCATGCCAATGAGTCCCATTATCTCATGCCAATGAGTCCCATTATCTCATCCATTATCTCATGTCAATGAGTCCCATTGTCTCATGTCAATGAGTCCCATTATCCCATGCCAATGAGTCCCATTATGATGATACAGGTGTCTGAGCGGTTATCTGGCTCGACACCTCTGTCCTGAAATGTGTTTAAAGGTTTTATTGTACAGCGGGCATTTGTTCGAAGGGATCCATGTATAAAGTGGATGTAGAGGCAAAAAGGTGATCATAACATACCCAGATTCCCTTACAGTGGTGGTAGCACTGTGACTGTGGAATTTCTGAGGGGAAAGCAAGTCTTTGGATTTTTCTGTTTTTTGTAGATTTTTGTATAATAATGCCTCTGCTACCCCCCTACAGAATAATATACGTTAATCCAGTATGGGGGCAGAGCACATTCGCATATATGTGTGACATCAGCACTGCCCTAAAGGCCAGATTTTGGGGATGTGTAAGACTGGGGAGTTAAATATACTAATTATTGTATATACAGTGAATGTAGAGAATACAAAAATTATAATAACAACTCAATGTGACTTGATACGCAAATTACATATTTTCAGTTGAAAGTAGTTAATTTGCATATCAAGCCACAAGATGATGTCATAAATAGGGGACAGATTTGAAACACATCGTTTCTCTTCATTCATGCATCCGCTTTTAATTCTGCCAACACAATGTATAGATCACTTTGTATTATGTTTAAAAAACTCATTGGCATGATATAAAGTTTATGCATTTAAAGCTCATTGGCATGATACAAAGTTTATGCATTTAAAACTCATTGGCATGATATAAAGTTTATGCATTTAAAGCTCATTGGCATGATACAAAGTTAATGCATTTAAAACTAATTGGCATGATATAAAGTTTATGCATTTAAAGCTCATTGGCATGATACAAAGTTTATGCATTTAAAACTCATTGGCATGATATAAAGTTTATGCATTTAAAACTCATTGGCATGATATAAAGTTTATGCATTTATAACTCATTGGCATGATATAAAGTTTATGCATTTAAAGCTCATTGGCATGATACAAAGTTTATGCATTTAAAGCTCATTGGCATGATACAAAGTTTATGCATTTAAAGCTCATTGGCATGATACAAAGTTTATGCATTTAAAACTCATTGGCATGATATAAAGTTTATGCATTTAAAGCTCATTGGCATTTTATAAAGTTTATGCATTTAAAGTTTATGCATTTAAAACTCATTGGCATGAGATCTCGTTCTCTGGTGCTTGGGACACTGGAGAATGTGTGTTATGCGTGCACACTATTGTGTGCATTAGTGTGTCAGATTGAGTGACAGCTCTTCTGTGCATGTGTGGTAGTGCTGAAACTCGACCTCCCAAGCTCCTATCCCCATTGTCCTGTTTCGTCGGGTGGTAGAAGTTGAGAGCAGGGCCGGCGCTACCGTAAGGCAGCACAGGCGGCTGCCTTAGGGCGCACCAATGGGTGGGCGGGAAAATCGCCCGCTCCCCCAGACCCCAGTACTTACCTCCATGCTGCTGTTCATGTCCGTGACTGAGAGGGAAGCGCTGTGCGCTCCCCTCAGGCCGTGCGCATTCAATAAAGTGTGTTGAAACTTTTTTTTTCAACACACTTTATTGAATGCGCACGGCCTGAGGGGAGCTCACAACGCTTCCCTCTCAGCCACGGACATGAACAGCGGCATGGAGGTAAGTACTGGGGTCTGGGAAAGGGGGGAGGAGGGAGGTTTAATGAGCAATTCCTGGGCATCTGACTGGCACAATATTCCTGGGCATCTGACTGGCATAATATTCCTGGGAATCTGACTGGCATAATATTCCTGGGAATCTGACTGGCATAATATTCCTGGGCATCTGACTGGCATAATATTCCTGGGAATCTGACTGGCATAATATTCCTGGGCATCTGACTGGCATAATATTCCTGGGCATCTGACTGGCATAATATTCCTGGGCATCTAACTGGCATAATATTCCTGGGCATCTGACTGGCATAATATTCCTGGGCATCTGACTGGCATAATATTACTGGGCTCTGACTGGCATAATATTCCTGGGCATCTGACTGGCATAATATTCCTGGGCATCTGACTGGCATAATATTCCTGGGAATCTGACTGGCATAATATTCCTGGGCATCTAACTGGCATAATATTCCTGGGCATCTGAATGGCATAATATTCCTGGGCATCTGAATGGCATAATATTCCTGGGAATCTGAATGGCATTATATTCCTGGGCATCTAACTGGCATAATATTCCTGGGAATCTGACTGGCATAATATTCCTGGGCATCTAACTGGCATAATATTCCTGGGCATCTAACTGGCATAATATTCCTGGGCATCTGACTGGCATAATATTCCTGGGCATCTGAGAGGCATAATATTACTGGGCATCTGACTGGCATAATATTCCTGGGCTCTGACTGGCATAATATTCCTGGGCATCTGACTGGCATAATATTCCTGGGAATCTGACTGGCATAATATTCCTGGGCATCTGACTGGCATAATATTCCTGGGCATCTGACTGGCATAATATTCCTGGGAATCTGACTGGCATAATATTCCTGGGCATCTGAATGGCATTATATTCCTGGGCATCTAACTGGCATAATATTCCTGGGCATCTAACTGGCATAATATTCCTGGGCATCTAACTGGCATAATATTCTTGGGCTCTGACTGGCACAATATTCCTGGGCATCTGACTGGCATAATATTCCTGGGAATCTGACTGGCATAATATTCCTGGGCATCTAACTGGCATAATATTCCTGGGCATCTAACTGGCATAATATTCCTGGGCATCTAACTGGCATAATATTCCTGGGCATCTGAATGGCATAATATTACTGGGCATCTGACTGGCACACTATTCCTGGGCTCTGACTGGCATAATATTACTGGGCTCTGACTGGCATAATGTTCCTGGGCATCTGAATGGCATAATATTCCTGGGCATCTGAATGGCATATTCCTGGGCATCTGAATGGCATAATATTCCTGGGCATCTGACTGGCATAATATTACTGGGCTCTGACTGGCATAATGTTCCTGGGCATCTGACTGGCATAATATTACTGGGCTCTGACTGGCATAATATTCCCATTGAAATACTGGTAAGTTTGTTGATTTAACTTTACTTCATTTTAAATATTGTATTTGTTCCCATTTTGTTTCTTCACTTCAAAATAAGATATATTCAGTGTGCATAGGAATTTGTTCATAGTTTTTGTTTTTACTATAGTCCGGCCATCCAACGGTCTGAGGGACAGTGAACTGGCCCCCTGTTTAAAAAGTTTAAGGACCCCTGGGCTAAATACTGGCATATTGAGTGGCAAAATAGTGTGTCTCAGGTTATGTGTGAATTGGTGTAACTGTGTGTGTGTAAGTGGTAAGGGTGTCTGTGTGTGTGACTGCAAGGGTGTCTTTGTGTCTAAGGGTTTCAGTGTGTGACACATTTAGAGCATGCGAGTTGAATATTTAGATGTATTTATTTTCTACACTATACATTATTCATATATATATATATATATATATATATATATATATATATATATATATATATATATATAATGTAAGGAGGCTTAATGGTGTGGGAGGCGTGGCGGATCAGAGCAGGGGGGCACCAAAATGCACCTTCGCCTGTGTAGACGAAAATCCTTGCACCGGCCCTGGTTGAGAGGTATGTGGATGTGGGCATGTTTTGGTGCACATGGTGTTGATGGACCTGGTTTCAGTGGGTCGGGGCAGGGGGTAGCATTTCATCCTTTTATTCTGGGCCAACTCTGGTTGACATTAGCCATTACTGTGGAATCAGCCTCTGTTTGTGCAACTCAACCTTTTTCAGTGCTTGGAATGCAAGGAAAAAACCTGATAAGACAAATTTGTTTCTTCTTCTTTACATAATGCCCAGTAATACATAACGTAAATAAAAATATATTTCTGTAAGTGGAAGTGTGCCTGTAAGAGATGAGAAATGATGCACAGACTATGAATTGCACGAGAGCAGCAAGAGCCCATTACTTCCAGAATGGCACATATTATACTGTGCGGAGCTAATCCTATGTAATAACAGTCCAAATGTTACTAGGAGGAGAATGATCTCGCGTGGGGTGTATATGAGCCTCGGCTCTGTCATTATCTTTATTAAAAACGGTGCAAACAGCACCTGTCACCTTTGTTACAATTACATCCTTTTTTCTCTCTTCGTTTATATATATATATGGCATTTTATTGTGAGACGTTTATACTCTGTCTTTAAGACAGTCCACAACCTTTGAACCTTTGCTTTATAGCCAATAAAATCTTTAATACTCTATTTTTTAACGGTTCTTGGCGATAAAGACATTCGTGGTGCTGACATTATTAATTTTTTAACAAGAGACAATTAATAAAAAAAAAAAAAAAAAAAAGCTTTGATTAAGGCATCTGTCTCATTTGTTTAAATAAACAGTCATTAGAATTCCCATTACTGGAAAATCCTACCCGATGGACATAAAATGGGCTTCTTTTGATATTTTTCAGGTGAAGCAATAATACAGGTATAATTTAAAGTTCCCTATTACTCCATAGAGCTGAGGGGTGACATTCAACCTGCTTAAATCATTAAATGAGGACAGTTGTAGATAATATACATTACAAGTCTGCATGTAAACAGATGCCAAGAGCACATTTATATAAGTTTCCCATTTTAGGGTAAAATTACCAGATCCTACCATTCTCTAGATAACAAGTTGTTTTCTAGGGATAACAAGTTGTTTTCTAGGGATAACAAGTTGTTTCCGCAAGATAAAATACATGGCCTGTCTGGGCTTCCATAGGAAGTCCTTCAGCAGATAATTAAATAAAGGCACATGGCTAGGGAGACCACAATCCTCATTCCACATCTTCAGACACCTTCATGTCTTATATATATATTTGTGTGGGTGCACTAAATTGGAATGATGGGAATTTTTTTATATATATATTTTTGCCTGGAGGTGCATTCAGAACACATACATTTACGGGTTTAGGTATCAAGGGTTTAAAGGTTCTCGGTCACCAAAACACTGTGTGAATGTAGAGTATACAAAAATATATTGTGTTATCAGAAGTGTATAGAAAACTCCTTGCTTTGAAGTATTTTTATGATTCTGAGCTATATTTAGTAGTTTTAAATGATAAAAGAACCATTTAATCTGCTATACTTAAGGTCTTGTGAGACTTTTTGTTTGGTTTTATTTTGCTCGATCAGTGGGATAATTATATCCCAAATTTATAAATTTATACAATATTTAGTAGTTCCTGTGGTTCTGAGTTTCTGTTTTGAATAAATAAAATAAGCTAAATAAAAATTAAACCCTTTTTAATTGTTAGAATACTGCAGGCAAAGTGCTGCATAACCACAGAACTATATGTGTTTGATGTTTGGGATCTAAATAGCTTAAATTGATTTTAATTTAATATTAACATTAAAAAATGATGAATTGCCTCTTACAAGGTCTGTCAGAAGAGCAATTTTATTTTGTTCAATTGCTTAAAGGGACAGTATCTAATAAACATTACTTTTACTGTGAATGTAGAGAATACAAAATGATTGGAAATAAATTGTGTTAGCAGAAATTGCAAGCAAATGCCTAAATTACGAGAAACACGTGTCTGTGGAGTCTCCAGTTTATGACATCACCGGTGGTTTGATATGCAAATGACATATTCCCCATTGAAAACCAGTTCATTTGCATATCAAGTCACAGGTGATGTCATAAGCTGGAGACTCCACAGACCCAATTCTTCTCCTAATTTACATAGAACTAGGGTTGCCACCAGGCCGGTATTTTACCGGCAGGCCGGTAAAAAATTGGCATCAGGCCAATGTTAAGTCTATGGAGACAGTACCAAGGCCGGTATTTTTTTGAAGAAAAGGTGGCAACCCTACATAGAACCGAGGTTAATTTAGATGTTTTCATTTCGAAATCTAAAGGGTCTATTCAATACTGAGAGCATTGAAGGGAATTTCAACAGTGTCTTACTGGCTGAATAACATAAAACCCTGTTACAAACATCTCAGTCCCTCCAGTGGCCATATGTGGTATCACACGGGCATCCGATGTAACAAACTACAAGCCCAAAATAAAGCATTGCATTGGATCCTGTCCTGTTCTTCCTCTTGGCAGTCAGTTCTGGGATAGGGTCACCTTGAGCTGGTGTTCCAATTGTATTCAAAAATTTGAAATGTTAAGATTGGTGTCACTTAAAGGGACCCCATCCCCTAAACATTATTTATACCATCAATGTCTAGAATAAATTCATTTAAAAAAATCATCTGTATATTGTGTTCGCAGAATTACAAGGAAATGGACACGTTCAAAGAAAAAGAAGTGTTTGAAATGTGTAAGTGTTGTCGTCTGTCTGTGACAATACATTATGGTCTGACATGCAAATTACGGTAACGACTTTCAATGATAACTTAATCATTTGGGGCCACAGAGTTATGTCACAAACATCTGTTACAGAGGGTTGGATGATTTGCTGCATTATATATGTTTGTCTTGTAAGAGAACCAGTGTATCGATATCTCACCTGCATGGGATAAAAAGAGTTCGGGGTTTTAAAGACTTTTGTGGCCAAAACATTGTCAGGATCTGGTGCATGTCGGCCTTCTTGATGGGGGGTATTTTACCCCTTTTCACTGTTAATTTGTTTTTGTTCTTTCAGAAATATTTTTTGGCATGAAACGAATACTCCTGTTATAAGATGTTAATTCAGCCGCAGAGACTGTATCTGCAAAGCTTGGGATTATAGGTCAAGTCTAGACCGGCTGGGACTCTCCGAGTATTTATTTCCCAGGTCTGTAGCATCTAAGGGAGTGTCATGTTTAGTGGGTGGGTTATACTCACTACTCAAAATCAATCCCAAATTTACTGCTCTCTCATACTGGATGTGATCTCCAATACACCACAGATAACCCATCAGCCCACCTCGTGCTCTCTCATACTGGGTGTGACCTCCAATACACCACAGAGAACCCATCAGGCCACCCCCTGCTCTCTCATACTGGGTGTGAGCTCCGATGCACCCCAGAGAACCCATCAGCCCACCCCCTCCTCTCTCATACCGGGTGTGAGCTCTGATGCAGCCCAGAGAGAACCCATCAGCCCACCTCCTGCTCTCTCATACTGGGTGTAAGCTCCGATACACCACAAAGAACCCATCAACCCACCCCCTGCTCTCTCATTGTTACTTTCACTCATCAATTGTGATCTGAATCATTCTCTCTGAGCTCTGTGTAATAACTACCCACATCATGGGATCTTCAAATAGCTCAATGGGTTTTTTTTTTTTTTTTGGATGTACAAAGATCTGATACTTTCTATTTTTGGAAGAGACATTGCTCCCAAAATAAGAGACGCCAATTATAATAGCGAATGATTCATTGGTTGCAAAGCTGGGTAATCGGCATGCTTATAGTAAGGAAGATATTTTTCTTAATTGCTCTGTCCTAATTGGTCGATATATTTGACCTACTTATGCCTTTGGCAGAAATGTACTGAGATAAAACAATGGAGGCAGATGTTACATGTGTATTATGAATAGGGAAGCCACCTTTTCTTTAAAAAAAAAAAAATACCTACAAGGCTATTGGCTCCATAGAATTAACATTGGCGCCAAGCCAATTTTTTTTGCTTTCCTGCCGGTAATATACCAGCCAGGAAGAAACCCTAATTATGAAAATATCGTGATGTTTCAGAGAATATCTTCAGCCCGTGCATGACCTCTCAATCCAAGGGACTTTGATGTGAGTCTGTGAGTAAGAGTGCAATGGCGCAGAACGCGTTGGGAAAAGGGAAGTACGGGAAATTGTGGAACTTTTGTGCGCCTACCAAGATGGGCTTGGGCTTCAGGACGTCATAGTCAGCCGTGCTCACAAAATACCCATAATCCCACGTGTTTGTTCATGCACAGTTACCATTTGCATGGCAGTTATTTAAAGTTGATCTGACCCAAGATTCTAAACAACATGGCCGCACCCCAATAGTGCTATATGGAGCAAAACATTTTCATTTTAATCCTGTGTATATTTATTATAACCAGCACAATAGCAAGTGTGGCCATTCCTCCCATCATTTGTGTGCTTTATCTGTATTCTGAACCAAATGGGGGGGTTGGCTGGGGGAGGGGGGGGGGAGTGGTTGGCTGGGGGTGAAAAAAGTCACTTCTTCGGAATCAGCTGTGCTGGAAGACAAACCAATATCTCACCTGATACCAAGTGATCAGCTTTCACGCCAGCTCTCCCTGATGTGAGTCAGGCAGAATCATGCAGGAAGATTTAACTGGAATCTTCAGATCTACGTAACTCGGCAAACAAATGAGGAAATCCACCAACAAACATGCTCAGATTCCGGCTTAGATCTGAATCCCTCATAAATCACCACCCATGGAGTCAAGAAAGAGGGAGTGAAGGTAAATATGTTATTTTCCTTAACCCTTTGCGATGCTAGGAAGTTCTATGCTGTCCTATTTAGCTGGTCCCAAAAGACGCTAGGACGGCATAGAGTGTCCAGTGTTTAGTAGCTCATCGTTGCTCCCCGCGTTTAGCTGTGCTCGGACCCCGCTGCAGGGACTTGAGTGGCCACAGTCTGACAGGGAAAATGTAGCCGATGTTCAAAGCGAGCGCCGAATACATATTACCGAATCGTGCCGGGAAACTTACCAGGAAAGGTTAAAGCATCTTAACATGTATAGGTTGGAGGAAAGACGTAACAGGGGGGATATGATCCAAACATTTAAATACATAAAGGGAATCAACACAGTAAAGGAAGAGAGTATATTTAAAAGAAGAAAAACTACCACAACTAGAGGACATAGTCTTAAATTAGAGGGGCAACGATTTAAAAGTAATATCAGGAAGTATTACTTTACTGAGAGGGTAGTGGATGTATGGAATAGCCTGCCAGCAGAAGTGGTAGAGGTAAACACAGTCAAGGATTTTAAGCATGCGTGGGATAGACACAAGGCTATCCTAGATATAAGACCGGGAACGGGGGACTAATAAAAGTACTTAAAAAAAATTGGGCAGACTAGATGGACCGAATGGTTCTTATCTGCCGACACATTCTATGTTTCTATGTGCCGTGCCCGAACTTCCGGGTTCGGGTACTCCTCCGTGACATCACACGTGACGTCGGGTGGCCTCCCATTTTTTTTTAGCAGAGGCCCACAGGTTCTATTAAGACCCTGATCGGGTCTCTGCCTTTGTGTCCCTGGCTACCGATTACCTTGTGATCGGTGGTCAGGAACAAAAAAGTGGCATTTTGGTGCTTGCGTCGTCTGGCCACTAAACCTTTTTTTCTCTCTTGTGCCTCTATAATAGAAACTATTGGCCCCAGTATGAGGATAAACTGCCATGTACTTTATAACTAAGTTCCCTCTGCTGGTGACATTCAAAAACAAAGGCTTCATTTAACATTCCTTCTCCACCAATCCCTCATTTGAAATTTTCCCTTTCTTTTCTTCCCCCCCCCCCATTATTTCAAGGAATATTAAACCTTGTTTAACTCTTGCTTCCTTGAAGGAATGAAGGGTTAAACAAAACATGTCCCGGAACTTTTTAGTAACCCCGACCTATATCTTAATAGATACACGCAGGTTTACTATCTGCTGTGTGTCACATGCGAGACACAGCAGTTCCTGGTTGTTGCGTGCTGACAGCCAATCAGAGCGGGTGCTCGCCGAATGCAAGGGTCTCTCGCTGCTAGCACAGAGAGAGACCCTTGTTTTTGCATGGGATTAGCAGGGGGGGGGGGGGGGGGGGGACCTATTAACAGCTGCCTGCTTCCTATCCTGTATATTAAATGGCAAGGCATATTACTGGGCAAATTGGCTGGGGCATATTAATGGCAAAATAATACTGGCATATTAATGGGCAAATTGGCTGGGGCATATTAATTGCAAAATAATACTGGCATATTATTGGGCAAATTGGTTTTTCGTGATCATACAACATATCTGTAAATTCTGGAAAGGCTTCTTCCAAAATCTAGTGAAGTCATCTCTGCTATGACCTTACATGACAACCTCTTCTGACATTCAGATGACCTTCCAGTGTGGCCAGATAGCTTATCATAGCTTATTACACACCCACCCAAAAGCAAATATCTATGAACAGAACATTTGAACTCCTTCCCGCTTGTAGGATGTTGTAGGCCGTCCTAATTTTCAGCTTTGTATGTTCATTCTGCAGCTCGTGTAACACATACGTGTCCCTGGGTTGCCACCTCAGCTACTTTTTACGAGACACATATACATTGTGCCCGCTGCCTTGACATATGTAGATGTCACATGTGAAAATCAGTAATCAACATGGTTCTGATTGGCACTGCTTGATTAGTTAATTGATTTGGATGCCTCCCAACATTTCAAATTTCCAAAGAGGGGCACTCATCTTTGTGGGTGGGTCTTTATCTCAACATTTTCAGCAACTTTATGGCCAATTGTGTAATTTGATGTCAAATTAATATCAAGACACACACACACATTTACTGCGGTTTAAACTTTATTGTGAGTTTTATTGCTGTGGATCTCTGTGATACAGTTATCCAAACCAAACATTCTAAGCCCCCAGCAAAGAGGAACAATAAAAAAGTGTCAGTGGGCTTTAGGGGCACAATAGGGACTGTCCCTCCTACATAGGGACACTTGGCAGGTATGGATTTCCATCTGATATGAATCTACTACAAGGCAACATGTAAAAGTTCAAGATAGGCAGTAAAAAAAAATGGCCAGTGTTGGGAGGTATTGGAAAGCATCAAGCCTACTGATCACATTACGTCAACGTCATTGTATCATTTTTTAATTTTTTTTTATAAATAACTAACTCAACTTGTAGTTTCAACGCGTCTGATGCAAATACAGTAACTACCCGTATACACGTCACACTCACACGTCATTATTACTCCTATTCATTCTCATTTAGCCAATCAAGGGATCATTTGATGGAACTGTGCTGTCCGGATCACTGATGGAATGCGTGACGTCACAAAAGGCACAACGTACTATTGCAGAACCTGGGAACTTGGCTGCGCGCGCTCCCGTGTCGGGAACGCGCACGGCGACGTGGTTATCGGGAGGCAGAGCACACTCCCCGGGCTCTAGCGCCATCTGCTGCATGTAAGATCGCGTCACATAATATGTACGGAAGGGTTGGTCTTCATTCCGTCTGGAAAATATGCAAGCGGACATGACGTAGCGGATGTGACGTTATGGTTACATGTGCGCGATGGAATCCTCCGGTAAGATGGCGTTGCCCATGCTGCATGCAGCCCCCAATATTCTAACATTCCTGCAAAAAGTTTCTGTTTCTTACAGTGAGATCAGGTGATAGTGGTCGCTGCCTGGGTAATGACTGATTTACAGCCTTAGTACAGTCTGTTCTATACAATGTATTAATACTTTCCCCAACTACTTAATTAATGTGCTGGAAGTGCAGTATTTATGCTCAGTGGGGTCTTAAAGTGGTGTACCCTTTTACTAGGACATTTCTGATTGCTCTTTAAGGGACTGTATCACTTAAACATTGTTTGTTTGTTTTCTGTGAATACAGAGACTAAAAAAAGAATGAAACATGATCTCTACATTTTTTTTTTAGCAAAATTGCAAGCAAATACCTAAATTAGGAGACAAATGTTTTTACATGTCTGTGGTGACTCCTGCTTATGACATCACTTGTGGTTTGATATGCAAATCAAGCCACAGCTGATGTCATAAGCAGGAGCCACCACAGACCCATTTAAAAACAAACACATCGTATCCTTATTTAGGCATTTGCTTGCAATTCTGATAACACAATGTATCATTTTCGATGTGTTAATCTCTATATTCACGGTGTAAGCTATGTTTAGCTGAGACAGTCCCTTTTTATGTCTAATTGGACATCAAATGTTTCCTGACTTACCTTACAACATGATTAAAGGCTTCTGACTTAGTAGTGGCAAAGGTTTTAAAACTCTGTGTTTTCAACAGATTAGCTCCATAAAGAGATTTAAAGAGCTGGACACAAGTTAGGATTGCCACCTCTTTGTACTGGCTTGCGTAGACCATGGGGTTCATGTATAAACTGGAGGCTCATGATGATCATACCTAATAGTGCATAATGGAAATTTAGGAAGTTTGCTCTGTGTGTGTAAATTAAGGTGGATTTTTAGAGAATTACTGCTAATATACCAAAGAAACATGCATTTGTATTCTCTTTCCAACCTTTTTATGTACCCGATTTATATACATGACCCATGAATAGTCCTGATTCTAACACCCGACAACCAAAATAATGCACATTAAATAGCTACCTGTTACATGCATTTTTTTTACTTACATATTCATAGTATGTCCCGATTAAAGTATATCTGTCATAAACAAGAGATGACATCACTTTTTTAGGATATATGTTATGAAATGGGGACTTTTAAGTTGTTGTTTTTTTCTGAATTGACAGGGCATGTGCGTGTTTTGCCACAGTAAAGTTTTTTTTTATCTATACATTAATGGTGAAGAATAGCTTGTGAGCCAAAGAAAAATGTTTGCTTATTTAGCAGCAATACAAAAGCAGTTTAAATTCATTTTATTCTAACAAACACATTTATAGGGATAATGGGAATATGGTCAGGTGGGGGGCACACGTTGGACTCAGATGCAGTAATAAAATATTTGTACCCCTCGTTCCAAATACACTGTTAGCAAATATATTGAAATGTGTTTTTTTTTTTTTTTTACATTTTATTGATTAAGAGAATTCTTAAAACAAAACCGACAAAGCAAAAATAACCAACAACCTCAAGAGAAAATACTCTGGGACTTTTGAGTGTACGGTGTGACTTTGAACACAAGATGGCGCTCAAGAACTTTTGCAGGGGTGCCTGAGAAGTATTGATACCTTAGCTGACTTTCACACCTTGTTCATTTTTTTACATTTTCTTAAATAACAAAAGGTTTTATTTACTAACTAATTTGTGCACATGTCTAAAACATTACTGTGAATTTTGTGCAGCTCTGTGTAACTCCTACACTTTACTCTGCGTTTTATTGCTGTGGAGCACCGCGATAGCTGCTCTCTGGCCACTGCTCTGGAGCGCCGATCTCTGGCCACTGCTGTGGAGTGCCGCGATGCCCACACTCTGGCCACTGCTGTGGAGTGCCGCGATGCCCACACTCTGGCCACTGCTGTGGAGTGCCGCGATGCCCACACTCTGGCCACTGCTGTGGAGTGCCGCGATGCCCACACTCTGGCCACTGCTGTGGAGTGCCGCGATGCCCACACTCTGGCCACTGCTGTGGAGTGCCGCGATGCCCACACTCTGGCCACTGCTGTGGAGCGCCGCGATGCCCACACTCTGGCCACTGCTGTGGAGCGCCGCGATACCCACACTCTGGCCACTGCTGTGGAGCGCCGCGATACCCACACTCTGGCCACTGCTGTGGAGCGCCGCGATACCCACACTCTGGCCACTGCTGTGGAGCGCCGCGATACCCACACTCTGGCCACTGCTGTGGAGCGCCGCGATACCCACACTCTGGCCACTGCTGTGGAAATGATACGGGACAGTCACTTTATTTATTTATTTATTTATTTATTTTTGATTACATAGCAAAATGGTTTTATTTACAGACCCAAATGTATGGACATGTCTTCAACATTCCTTTCAATTTTGTTTAGCTCTGTGATGCTGCTTATTACTGTGAGCTTAATTCCAGCGGAGCTCTGTGATACACCAAACATTTATGGCTAAAAAAGAAGGGGCAGTATGATACTGAAAGGGGCACTTGTTGTATGCTTCTTGTAGAAGATTCCCCTCCCCCCCTCAAAATATTTATTGCCAGTGTTAAATATGAATGGTATTGCTATAATGTACCATTCAACTGTTATCGTCAGGGTCAGTCATCTGCTCACACACCACAGGCATGTTCTCTGCTGGAACGTCTAGCTGTCACTCATACACATACATAGGGGAATGTGAATTGGAATGTCTGTGCTGGAGTAGAAGAGAGAGCACAGAACATGCTGAAGATTCATAAGCAAGTTGGTTATTCCAGCTCATGATGACTCCACAGACACATCGAGAACCCATTTTTGTCCTAATTTAGGCATTTACTTGCAGTGTTGCCAACATAAGAAGCTCCTGTATGAATGCATGCCCCTGCACTCTCTCTGTACTCCTGTATGAATGCATGCCCCCCGCACTCTCGCTGTACTCCTGTATGAATGCATGCCCCTGCACTCTCTCTGTACTCCTGTATGAATGCATGCCCCCCGCACTCTCGCTGTACTCCTGTATGAATGCATGCCCCCGCACTCTCGCTGTACTCCTGTATGAATGCATGCCCCTGCACTCTCGCTGTACTCCTGTATGAATGCATGCCCCCCGCACTCTCGCTGTACTCCTGTATGAATGCATGCCCCCCGCACTCTCGCTGTACTCCTGTATGAATGCATGCCCCTGCACTCTCGCTGCGCTCCTGTATGAATGCATGCCCCTGCACTCTCTCTGTACTCCTGTATGAATGCATGCCCCCTGCACTCTCTCTGTACTCCTGTATGAATGCATGCCCCTGCACTCTCGCTGTACTCCTGTATGAATGCATGCCCCTGCACTCTCTCTGTACTCCTGTATGAATGCATGCCCCCCGCACTCTCGCTGTACTCCTGTATGAATGCATGCCCCCGCACTCTTGCTGTACTCCTGTATGAATGCATGCCCCTGCACTCTCGCTGTACTCCTGTATGAATGCATGCCCCCGCACTCTCTCTGTACTCCTGTATGAATGCATGCCCCCCGCACTCTCGCTGTGCTCCTGTATGAATGCATGCCCCCCGCACTCTTGCTGTACTCCTGTATGAATGCATGCCCCCCGCACTCTCGCTGTACTCCTGTATGAATGCATGCCCCTGCACTCTCGCTGTACTCCTGTATGAATGCATGCCCCTGCACTCTCGCTGTACTCCTGTATGAATGCATGCCCCCCGCACTCTCGCTGTACTCCTGTATGAATGCATGCCCCTGCACTCTCTCTGTACTCCTGTATGAATGCATGCCCCCGCACTCTCTCTGTACTCCTGTATGAATGCATGCCCCCAGCACTCTCTCTGTACTCCTGTATGAATGCATGCCCCCCGCACTCTCTCTGTACTCCTGTATGAATGCATGCCCTCGCACTCTCGCTGTACTCCTGTATGAATGCATGCCCCCCGCACTCTCGCTGTACTCCTGTATGAATGCATGCCCCCCGCACTCTCGCTGTACTCCTGTATGAATGCATGCCCCCGCACTCTCGCTGTACTCCTGTATGAATGCATGCCCCCCGCACTCTCGCTGTACTCCTGTATGAATGCATGCCCCCCGCACTCTCGCTGTACTCCTGTATGAATGCATGCCCCCCGCACTCTCGCTGTACTCCTGTATGAATGCATGCCCCCGCACTCTCTCTGTACTCCTGTATGAATGCATGCCCCCGCACTCTCGCTGTACTCCTGTATGAATGCATGCCCCCCGCACTCTCTCTGTACTCCTGTATGAATGCATGCCCCCCGCACTCTCGCTGTACTCCTGTATGAATGCATGCCCCCTGCACTCTCGCTGTACTCCTGTATGAATGCATGCCCCCGCACTCTTGCTGTACTCCTGTATGAATGCATGCCCCCCGCACTCTCTCTGTACTCCTGTATGAATGCATGCCCCCTGCACTCTCTCTGTACTCCTGTATGAATGCATGCCCCCCGCACTCTCGCTGTGCTCCTGTATGAATGCATGCCCCCGCACTCTCGCTGTACTCCTGTATGAATGCATGCCCCCGCACTCCCGCTGTACTCCTGTATGAATGCATGCCCCCCGCACTCTCTCTGTACTCCTGTATGAATGCATGCCCCCTGCACTCTCGCTGTACTCCTGTATGAATGCATGCCCCCCGCACTCTCTCTGTACTCCTGTATGAATGCATGCCCCCGCACTCTCTCTGTACTCCTGTATGAATGCATGCCCCCCGCACTCTCTCTGTACTCCTGTATGAATGCATGCCCCCTGCACTCTCGCTGTACTCCTGTATGAATGCATGCCCCCGCACTCTCGCTGTACTCCTGTATGAATGCATGCCCCCCGCACTCTCTCTGTACTCCTGTATGAATGCATGCCCCCTGCACTCTCTCTGTACTCCTGTATGAATGCATGCCCCCCGCACTCTCGCTGTACTCCTGTATGAATGCATGCCCCCCGCACTCTCGCTGTACTCCTGTATGAATGCATGCCCCCCGCACTCTCGCTGTACTCCTGTATGAATGCATGCCCCCGCACTCTCGCTGTACTCCTGTATGAATGCATGCCCCCCGCACTCTCTCTGTACTCCTGTATGAATGCATGCCCCCCGCACTCTCGCTGTACTCCTGTATGAATGCATGCCCCCCGCACTCTCGCTGCTCTCCTGTATGAATGCATGCCCCCTGCACTCTCGCTGTGCTCCTGTATGAATGCATGCCCCCTGCACTCTCGCTGTGCTCCTGTATGAATGCATGCCCCCTGCACTCTCGCTGTGCTCCTGTATGAATGCATGCCCCAGCACTCTCTCTGTACTCCTGTATGAATGCATGCCCCTGCACTCTCTCTGTACTCCTGTATGAATGCATGCCCCCCGCACTCTCTCTGTACTCCTGTATGAATGCATGCCCCAGCACTCTCTCTGTACTCCTGTATGAATGCATGCCCCCGCACTCTCGCTGTACTCCTGTATGAATGCATGCCCCCGCACTCTCGCTGTACTCCTGTATGAATGCATGCCCCCCGCACTCTCTCTGTACTCCTGTATGAATGCATGCCCCCGCACTCTCGCTGTACTCCTGTATGAATGCATGCCCCCCGCACTCTCTCTGTACTCCTGTATGAATGCATGCCCCCCGCACTCTCGCTGTGCTCCTGTATGAATGCATGCCCCCCGCACTCTCGCTGTACTCCTGTATGAATGCATGCCCCTGCACTCTCTCTGTACTCCTGTATGAATGCATGCCCCTGCACTCTCTCTGTACTCCTGTATGAATGCATGCCCCCCGCACTCTCTGTACTCCTGTATGAATGCATGCCCCCCGCACTCTCTGTACTCCTGTATGAATGCATGCCCCCCGCACTCTCTCTGTACTCCTGTATGAATGCATGCCCCCTGCACTCTTGCTGTACTCCTGTATGAATGCATGCCCCCGCACTCTCGCTGTACTCCTGTATGAATGCATGCCCCCCGCACTCTCGCTGTACTCCTGTATGAATGCATGCCCCAGCACTCTCTCTGTACTCCTGTATGAATGCATGCCCCCGCACTCTCTCTGTACTCCTGTATGAATGCATGCCCCCTGCACTCTCGCTGTACTCCTGTATGAATGCATGCCCCCCGCACTCTCTCTGTACTCCTGTATGAATGCATGCCCCTGCACTCTCGCTGTACTCCTGTATGAATGCATGCCCCCTGCACTCTCGCTGTACTCCTGTATGAATGCATGCCCCCGCACTCTCGCTGCGCTCCTGTATGAATGCATGCCCCTGCACTCTCGCTGTACTCCTGTATGAATGCATGCCCCTGCACTCTCTCTGTACTCCTGTATGAATGCATGCCCCCCGCACTCTCGCTGTACTCCTGTATGAATGCATGCCCCCCGCACTCTCTCTGTACTCCTGTATGAATGCATGCCCCCCGCACTCTCGCTGTACTCCTGTATGAATGCATGCCCCCCGCACTCTCTCTGTACTCCTGTATGAATGCATGCCCCCCGCACTCTCGCTGTACTCCTGTATGAATGCATGCCCCTGCACTCTTGCTGTACTCCTGTATGAATGCATGCCCCTGCACTCTCTCTGTACTCCTGTATGAATGCATGCCCCCCGCACTCTCGCTGTGCTCCTGTATGAATGCATGCCCCCCGCACTCTCTCTGTACTCCTGTATGAATGCATGCCCCCTGCACTCTCGCTGTACTCCTGTATGAATGCATGCCCCCGCACTCTCGCTGTACTCCTGTATGAATGCATGCCCCCTGCACTCTCTCTGTACTCCTGTATGAATGCATGCCCCTGCACTCTCTCTGTACTCCTGTATGAATGCATGCCCCCGCACTCTTGCTGTGCTCCTGTATGAATGCATGCCCCCGCACTCTCTCTGTACTCCTGTATGAATGCATGCCCCCGCACTCTCGCTGTACTCCTGTATGAATGCATGCCCCCCGCACTCTCGCTGTACTCCTGTATGAATGCATGCCCCTGCACTCTCGCTGTGCTCCTGTATGAATGCATGCCCCCCGCACTCTCTCTGTACTCCTGTATGAATGCATGCCCCCGCACTCTCGCTGTGCTCCTGTATGAATGCATGCCCCCGCACTCTCTCTGTACTCCTGTATGAATGCATGCCCCTGCACTCTCGCTGTACTCCTGTATGAATGCATGCCCCCTGCACTCTCTCTGTACTCCTGTATGAATGCATGCCCCCCGCACTCTCGCTGTACTCCTGTATGAATGCATGCCCCCGCACTCTCGCTGTACTCCTGTATGAATGCATGCCCCTGCACTCTTGCTGTACTCCTGTATGAATGCATGCCCCCTGCACTCTCTCTGTACTCCTGTATGAATGCATGCCCCCGCACTCTCGCTGTACTCCTGTATGAATGCATGCCCCCGCACTCTCGCTGTACTCCTGTATGAATGCATGCCCCCGCACTCTCGCTGTACTCCTGTATGAATGCATGCCCCTGCACTCTTGCTGTACTCCTGTATGAAATCATGCCCCAGCACTCTCGCTGCGCTCCTGTATGAATGCATGCCCCCGCGCTCTCTCTGTATGACTGTATGTCCCACACACTTTTTTACATTTTCTATTGAATTTATTGACGAAAAAAGGAGCAAACGCTTGCACTCCAAAAATCCAGTATAAAATATATCAAAATGTATTAATAGGATACTTGATCCAAAAAAAGTAAAATCATTAAGTGACACAGTGAATTGATTACATAGAGAGGAGAACTTGCCTTACGCGTTTCGCGTGTGAGAACCACGCGTAATCATAGGTTATGATCATCATGTAGTCAATTCACTGTCTGTGTCACTTAATGATTTTACTTGGATCAAGTATCCTATTAATACATTTTGATATATTTAATACTGGATTTTTGGAGTGCAAGCGTTTGCTCCTTTTTTCGTCTTTGTCACATTGCTGCCGCTACAGCCATATAACGTAGCACCCAGAATCCATCATCCACGAGGAAATCCTTGACTTTCACCAGTGGAGCCGGCTTGCCTTTGGTGGTTCTGTCGCTTTTTGTCTATATTGAATTTATACATTTGCTGTGTGTTTTTGTTTTTTTAAATTTTATTATAATTTTATATTTAAAAAAATAAATAAACCTACGAATAGGCTCCGTAACGCAAAGTATTATTCAGCAGTTCACTTTGCCGTTTACTTGGCTATTTACCCTTCAAACCTTCTAAACTCCTTCTCTGCTTCTACCATGCAGGAGACAAATGCCAGTTCCAGTGTCCTTTGAACTTTGAGCAAGTTGCACAGTACGATGGCAGGGGTATTTCTGAGACTGATACAGAAGTCTGGTTAATTAAGGCCCCAGCAGATTTTAACCCAGAAAGGTAAACATGTTTTGTTTGTTTGTTTCTACCCACATAGACTTCCTCTATCATCTTATCATGTGACCCCATACCATGGTACCATGAATTGTGTCTGTCTTTAGATTCTTTTTTATACCACTGAATCGAAGTGATTACATCCTTGTCATTTTCTAGCTTCAACTCCCACCGCCTCCCGCTCTCTGGTTACAAGACGCAGAAGGTAAAATTGGATGGCGTCCGTAGACTTTACCACAGCTCGGCCTCTCTGTATACGGACATTCCCTGCCGGGCTTTCCTCTCTCGCGACGAGAACTCTGAGGAAAAAATGACCTGTGCCCCAGCATTCCAGGGCATCCTCACCATAGCAGATGGCCATGCAGACACCAAGACCCTCCATGCTATTTCCGACAGACCCCCCTTAACGATTCCTCAGGATCTAAAACTGCGGTACTGCCCGTTTGGAGCAGAAGCCCCCACCCAGGGTCAGCAATCAGACGGACAATTAACAGATGAACCCAGAAAAAAGAAGAAGAAAAAGGCTAAGAAACGGAATCGGGAAGTATCGGGGGTGTAGATGACGGGGGGGGGATGCAATAAAATGGGCTTTTCACTGTTAAAATAAAACTGTTACTTTTGTGTTACTAAATCACCAGTATAAACCAGAAATACAATGTCAAGAAATAAAGCATAAGACAACCCAAACTAACTTTTGACTGTAGTGATGGACCTGATCGATCCTGCCCACACATGCACAGTAGGTCACTAAGGTACAATTAGGGTGCGGGTTGTCGTGTGTGTATATTTTCACTTTAAAAGACCTTGTTCTGTTTCTACGCGGAGCATCAGTGATGGGAAAACTGACTCTTGGCAGCATCTGATATGGCTGGCTCCTATCTTTTTTTATTTTTATTGTATTGCATAGAGACTCTATGGATCTCATGCCATTGTACTGGTGAGACCTCACTTAGAGTATTGTACAGAGCACTGGTGAGACCTCACTTGGAGTATTGTACAGAGCGCTGGTGAGACCTCACTTGGAGTACTGCACAGAGCGCTGGTGAGACCTCACTTGGAGTACTGTACAGAGCGCTGGTGAGACCTCACGTGGAGTACTGTACAGAGCGCTGGTGAGACCTCACTTGGAGTACTGTACAGAGCGCTGGTGAGACCTCACTTGGAGTACTGTACAGAGCGCTGGTGAGACCTCACTTGGAGTACTGTACAGAGCGCTGGTGAGACCTCACTTGGAGTATTGTACGCAGTACTGGAGACCGTATCTCCAGAAGGATATCGATACTTTGGAGAGAGTTCAGAGAAGGGCTACTAAACTGGTTCATGGGTTGAAGGATAAAACTTACCAGGAAAGGTTAAAGCATCTTAACATGTACAGCTTGGAGGAAAGACGTAACAGGGGGGATATGATAGAAACATTTAAATACACAAAGGGAATCAACACAGTAAAGGAAGAGAGTATATTTAAAGGAAGAAAAACTACCACAACTAGAGGACATAGTCTTAAATTAGAGGGGCAACGATTTAATAGTAATATCAGGAAGTATTACTTTACTGAGAGGGTAGTGGATGTATGGAATAGCCTGCCAGCAGAAGTGGTAGAGGTAAACACAGTGAAGGAGTTTAAGCATGCGTGGGATAGACACAAGGCTATCCTAGCTATAAGACCGGGAACGGGGGACTAATAAAAGTATTTAGAACATTGGGCAGACTAGATGGACCGAATGGTTCTTATCTGCCGGTGAGACATTCTATGTTTCTATGTATGTGCCATTTCCCTGGCTCCTAAAGTAACTTCAGTTGTCTCCTGTATTAGTAGGTCTACACGTATGGCAGGTGCTGAGTTGTAACCTTTTATAGAGTGTGTTTCTCCTGCATCAGTGTTATTTGTATAAAACCTCAGACTTGTAGTATTACACAGTATCGCTCTGCAGGCGCCTGGTGAGTTATCTTCATATTGTGTGAGGGCCACTAAATCTCTCTTTGGCAACGAATCAGTGCAGGACATGAACATCCTTCCCTTAAGGTTTCTATAAGGAGCCTGATCAGCCCATTTCTTTACCTAACATTATATATTAACGGCGCACGCTCGAGGAAGAGTGGAAAAAACTTTGCAACACAGACAATGTGATAAAAATAAGATTTATATTCTATAAAAGGTTGTATGTACATTGTAGTTGTGCTGGGCGGCTGGGCTCCATGTAAAGTATCGGGGGCCCTTTGATGATAAGATTGTTATACATCCAGTTTGTTTATGGTTTGCTACGAGGAGCCGTGATAACACCAGCCTTATGTGGTTTGCAGCCCATGCTGGTCATACACAGTCTACTTCTCCTCCTTTTGTTGTAACTTCAGTAGGCATAGAAGCCACCGACAAGTCCATGGGCTTCTCCGATGGCATCTCCTCGTTCTCTGATTCACTCATGTCTTCTTCTACTGATGAGTCGTCTCCCAGTGATGAGCCATTCACCGGTGTGGCCATGCCCCCTTTGTAAACCCCACTGCGCTCCATTTCCCTCCGCAGCCTGTCCCATCCACCCTCCTCCCCTTGCATGGCTCGGTTGTAAAGTCTGGTGTGAGCCCGAAGCTGACGGATAGAGCGTTGGGTCTCTCGGGTTCGCCGTAGGAGTGCCAAGGAGCGGAGGGAGACCTCCAGGAGATGGGTAGCCAGTGGCGTACGACTATGCTTAGGTGTAGCGGAATGGCTGGGTTTGGGCGACGTGGAACGATAGTGCTTGGCTGGAGCGGGACTGTGGTCTGTTGATGATGGATTTGGGGATGACGTAGGAAGTGGAGCCAGCCGCGGAGCTATTTTGGGGTAAGAGCGCAGGATAGGGAGGTAGGACGATGGAAAACTACGTTTGCGGTGGCGTCGTACAGGGGGCTGGAAGAGAAGTATTCGTGGCTAGAAAAGTAAAGAAATTAAGAGACGTCAAAGTTGTGGCAGATTATTCTCCTACAAAACTTTTTATTATTTTTTTTTCCTGTCGCACATTCTCTTACCTGTTTTAATACAATATTCTGCAGGATGTAGATGGGGGCGTATGGTGCCTGAACTTGTGCCGGCTCCGGGGAGCGCTCCGGCGCAGTGGTTGCGGCCGCCGTACAGGCGGTCTCTTCAGAACTGAAACCCTCAGAGCTGCTGTCTGCCAATGACATGAGAGGAAGAAGCACATCAGTATGGGCAGGAGGAGAACAGAAGGGTGTGTGTAGGGTCAGTGATGTCAACAAATGGGGTGGTGAGGGGGGGGGGGTCGATTGAGGAAAGTGCTTGAGAGCAAATGGTGAGGTAAGGGGAAGAAATGACTGAGCTGGATGGAGAGAAGAGATGTGAAAGAAACGAGAGGGACAGAGATGGAAACATGGGAAAAGTCAGGGCAGAAGACATTTTGCCAAAAAGACATTTCCTTCTCACCTGAGAACCCAGAATCCTTTTCACTCTCGCCATTTGTCTTTTGTTGCTCTTCAGGCTGTTTGTCAGTTTCGGTATCCAGTTTGCTCTCGCTTTCTGGTTTAGGGGGTCCGGTCTCGGTTGGAGGGGACTTCATGGCTGTAATTTAGGGAATTCAGATGAGACTGCTTGGGATGAGAGAAGTTATGGAGTGTTAGAGCTTTCTATAAAATGTGACCACAAAAGTTATCAAACAACATAACATTATCATATAACAGACATTCCTCTAAGAGCGATGGGTGCGTGCTATCACAGGTATCACATGGTTTAAAGGAATATTGACCATTGCAAAATCCTGGTTGGGTATGTGGACCATTATGTGCAGGTAGAAGTGCTGGGTTGAGGGACTGCCACCTCTCCATTCACAGAGATTCCCTGTACTGCTTCTGTGTCCAGAATTATTATTTGTTTTTAAATATAAGGTTTCTTAGTGGCACAAATCCTCAAGGAGCAAAAGATTACAACTTTTTTTTTTTTTTTTTTTTTTTTAGTTTGTAAGGCTGGATGGGAACAAGATTTAAAAAAAAATAATGGCTATGAATACCGTAATTATCTAATATATTATAAATTGGATTCTGGCTTAATAACAACTGTGTACCAGTTTGTTTGCAAATTGCACAAAAAAAAAAACTTGCTAGATCTAGGATTTTCTTTTCTACAATGGATATGTGTTTAAGAAACTTTGTGCATTTCTACAGAAGCCTGAAGCATTGAAGGCATGTCAAGATAATTAATTTCTTGGCCAACAAAAAAAAAAAACCTCTTCCCTTGTTATGTAATTCATGCAGTTAAGTACCTTTTGCATAGCACTTTTATCCTTCCTAAGCAGCTGTAAGTCACAGGATTTCTGCAGAGACGCAAGTAAACATCTCATGTAGAATGGATGCACAATGTATGCATAGTTCTTTATTTTTATTATTATATATATATATATATATAAATAATTATTTTTCTTCAGAAATGCATTAAGATTAATCTTTTTTTATTCCTGCATCTTTTCAAATGTAATATTTAAGCTTGATCCGTTTTTAATAAATTTTTATAGTTTCTCAGAAGTGCGCTGCAAGTTGTGTGTTTAGCTGTCTGCCCTTGACTGGGAGGCTTTGTTCTGTTTTGTTTGGGGACATTTACACAATGGTGTTTTGTTTCAACAGGTGGTGAAACCACAGGAGAGGTGATAATAATCTAGCAATGGACCACATTTGATGGTACAAACCGTAGAAAAATAGATTGTGATGGCAGATGAGAGACATTAGGCCCTGCTGGCTCACGCTTATCTTGGGGAGTTTATTTTGAACCTGGTGAAGCAGTGTGCACCTCTAGACACTGGGGGCTATTCACTAAAAGGTGAGTTGTGGTGAGACGGACAATTAATCTCGCCAGTTTAGCTATACATTGGGACCAACCTGATGAGTTTGATCAGCAGGGGAAACTCACCCAGTTTTCTATCTGCACAATGTCATGTTTTCATCTAGTCTCATCTTAACGCACCCTTTAGGGCGTAGACCCCAGAGTCCCTACATGTCAATTCGGAAAACACCATTGACCAATATATCCGCAGTTGGCGCTGAAGCCTCCTCATCGCTCAGTAAGATTTATAAAGAGACCTGATTTCGTTTATGAAGTCCAGTGTTACTCTATAGGTCATTTTGATCCCCGTTTATTAACTGTTCACTGTAAGGAGTAAATCTGGACGCACTATTGGCCAGAACAAAGCAGAGACAAAGAAAATATAAATATTGCAAAATATGATTTGACGAAAAAGATTTAGGACTTCTAACTAGATTAATAGGGATGACTTTTCTAAAGGGATTTAACTATAGATGTTTGATAGAGGGGATAGAGCAATTTTAAGATGCTATGTCACAAAAGCAACAACTACGGATTATGACACCAGGGATGCTTTTGTCTCCTGGGTACCAGTATTCTCCTGGAGATCTGGCAGCTGTTGATGCTGTCTGTCTCTGACAAACATACCATGTGTCTGTGTCAGCCTGACAACTAAATAGAAAAAAAGTCGGCACAGTGGGAGGTAATACAAGTCGCTGGCCATGGGAGGCGCTCCACCGGGGTTCTGTGTGCACCAAAAATCCAATGATCAAAAAAGGTTCGGCACTCGATGTAATAAAGTATAGGTGCAAATACTGATACGAAGAGGGCAAACACAGGGACAAAGTATCGGACACGTGAGCAAGCAGTATAACTGACTGCCGTGCGCGTTTTGTGTCACATGACCCTTAATCAAAGGCGGGGGCATCCAAACAGCCGTGTGTGATACATCCGTGTGTGATATGAAAACCTGTATCTGCAATGTCCGTCTGTCCGACTAATAAATGAGTTGTAAAATTTGCCCCACTTGCCAGTCTTTCCACTTCCGCTATCAGTGCCTGATATTCGCAGTTCTCTTTTTAGTGAATAGCCCTGCATGTGTCGTAATCTCAGTCTCTCTTCCTGTCTGTCTGTCTTCATACCTCTTGATCCCAATGCCTGTCTGTCCCTTCCCCAGGCCACGCCCACTCGATTACGAAATCATCCGCCTTGTGTACAGTACATTGTGTATCTGCCCTGAGGGCAATGTTAGTAACACAATGTACTGTACAAACTGTACCAGCACCTCCCTATGTACTATGCATACCTGACCTACTAATGCTGTTCCTGTCTATAGATAGACTCACTGGCTGACTAAGAATCTTGGGAGTTTCACTCTTTCCGCTATTTGTGTGATAGACAGGTGAGTCCTGCTGCAAAATGGAATTTCACGGGCAAAGTTCTAAAAGTGATGTAATCGACAGGAACATTCCATTGGTTTCCATGGTGACTGGAATCAGCAGGAACATTCCATTGGTTACCATGGTGACTGGAATCAGCAGGAACATTCCATTGGTTTCCATGGTGACTGGAATCAGCAGGAACATTCCATTGGTTTCCATGGTTACTCCATCACTTTTAGATCTCTGCCCCACAATTAGATTGAATACAGAAACCCCAATGTCTGTGTGTGTGTGTAACTCACTGTACCTGTCTGTGTTTGGCAGTAATGATTGTAGGTCGGTAAACATCCCCCTTTGTGTCTGTCTCACTGGGAAGCAGAGACTTTCCAACTGCAGTGAACTACAACTCCCATGATGCTCGCCTGTGCACGAGTGGAGATCTCTCTAATATATCACCCTTTAGTGCATCGCACACTATGTCTTGTGCTGGGTATCTTCTTAACACTTTGCTGTCTCTTCGTACCTCTGCTTTGACTAATGCTGACCATAGATACTCTGTTGTACTATCTTTCTGCATCTCCATCGATTGCTTGTATCTATCCATCCGATGTACATATCTTGGCCATCTATTTACCGGCCATTATCAGCAAGATACAGAGACCGGCCCATATCTGCACTGTCTATCTGTAAATCTCTCTGCAGTAGCTATACAATACAATTATCTGTCCGTCTGTCTGTCTTTCTGTATGCAGTGTCTGCACGATACAGCAATCTGCCCACCTATGTCTGAATGTCTGTCTATGCATCTCTGTGTAAGTGATCTGTAGCTATATGTGTCTGTCTGCATTGTATACATGCATGTATCTATCTATATGTGTCGGAACGTGTGCAGGAAGCATCTTACCTTGTGTATGTTGGTCTCACTCTCTTCACACTGTGTCTCGTTCAGGGTATCCTCTGGTGTGTGTATGTGTTTGGCTGTCACGCCTCCTTCACTGCTCTCCCTCCTCTCTCTGCCCTCATCTCCTCCCCTCTGTAATACAGCATGTGTACTGAACATGATCTACCTCTTTATTAACCTCTGTGTCTGTATTTTCTTCTATGTGTGAATGATGGAATCTGCTATCTGGCTGTTGTCTCTCCTTTCTTAATTAGCTATTAATCTGACCATCTCTCTGTTGCTTTATCTTCTCCTAGGTTTTATCATTTATTTTATCATTTAATTTCTCTCTGTATATATCAGTCCGTCTGTCTCCTCTCTCTGTATATACCAGTGCGTCTGTCTCCTCTCTGTATATATCAGTCCGTCTGTCTCCTCTCTCTGTATATATCAGTCCGTCTGTCTCCTCTCTCTGTATATATCAGTCCGTCTGTCTCCTCTCTGTATATATCAGTCCGTCTGTCTCCTCTCTCTGTATATATCAGTCCGTCTGTCTCCTCTCTGTATATACCAGTGCGTCTATCTCCTCTCTCTGTATATATCAGTCCGTCTGTCTCATCTCTGTATATATCAGTCCGTCTGTCTCCTCTCTGTATATATCAGTCCGTCTGTCTCCTCTCTCTGTATATATCAGTCCGTCTGTCTCCTCTCTGTACATATCAGTCCGTCTGTCTCCTCTCTCTGTATATATCAGTCCGTCTGTCTCCTCTCTCTGTATATATCAGTCCGTCTGTCTCCTCTCTGTATATATCAGTCCGTCTGTCTCCTCTCTCTGTATATATCAGTCCGTCTGTCTCCTCTCTCTGTATATATCAGTCCGTCTGTCTCCTCTCTCTGTATATATCAGTCCGTCTGTCTCCTCTCTCTGTATATATCAGTCCGTCTGTCTCCTCTCTCTGTATATATCAGTCCGTCTGTCTCCTCTCTGTATATATCAGTCCGTCTGTCTCCTCTCTCTGTATATATCAGTCCGTCTGTCTCCTCTCTCTGTATATATCAGTCCGTCTATCTCCTCTCTCTGTATATATCAGTCCGTCTGTCTCCTCTCTCTGTATATATCAGTCCGTCTGTCTCCTCTCTCTGTATATATCAGTCCGTCTGTCTCCTCTCTCTGTATATATCAGTCCGTCTGTCTCCTCTCTCTGTATATATCAGTCCGTCTGTCTCCTCTCTGTATATATCAGTCCGTCTGTCTCCTCTCTCTGTATATATCAGTCCGTCTGTCTCCTCTCTCTGTATATATCAGTCCGTCTGTCTCCTCTCTCTGTATATATCAGTCCGTCTGTCTCCTCTCTCTGTATATATCAGTCCGTCTGTCTCCTCTCTGTATATATCAGTCCGTCTGTCTCCTCTCTCTGTATATATCAGTCCGTCTGTCTCCTCTCTCTGTATATATCAGTCCGTCTGTCTCCTCTCTCTGTATATATCAGTCCGTCTGTCTCCTCTCTCTGTATATATCAGTCCGTCTGTCTCCTCTCTCTGTATATATCAGTCCGTCTGTCTCCTCTCTCTGTATATATCAGTCCGTCTGTCTCCTCTCTCTGTATATATCAGTCCGTCTGTCTCCTCTCTGTATATATCAGTCCGTCTGTCTCCTCTCTCTGTATATATCAGTCCGTCTGTCTCCTCTCTCTGTATATATCAGTCCGTCTGTCTCATCTCTGTATATATCAGTCCGTCTGTCTCCTCTCTCTGTATATATCAGTCCGTCTGTCTCCTCTCTGTATATATCAGTCCGTCTGTCTCCTCTCTCTGTATATATCAGTCCGTCTGTCTCCTCTCTCTGTATATATCAGTCCGTCTGTCTCCTCTCTCTGTATATATCAGTCCGTCTGTCTCCTCTCTCTGTATATATCAGTCCGTCTGTCTCCTCTCTCTGTATATATCAGTCCGTCTGTCTCCTCTCTCTGTATATATCAGTCCGTCTGTCTCCTCTCTCTGTATATATCAGTCCGTCTGTCTCCTCTCTGTATATATCAGTCCGTCTGTCTCCTCTCTCTGTATATATCAGTCCGTCTGTCTCCTCTCTCTGTATATATCAGTCCGTCTATCTCCTCTCTCTGTATATATCAGTCCGTCTGTCTCCTCTCTCTGTATATATCAGTCCGTCTGTCTCCTCTCTCTGTATATATCAGTCCGTCTGTCTCCTCTCTCTGTATATATCAGTCCGTCTGTCTCCTCTCTCTGTATATATCAGTCCGTCTGTCTCCTCTCTGTATATATCAGTCCGTCTGTCTCCTCTCTCTGTATATATCAGTCCGTCTGTCTCCTCTCTCTGTATATATCAGTCCGTCTGTCTCATCTCTGTATATATCAGTCCGTCTGTCTCCTCTCTCTGTATATATCAGTCCGTCTGTCTCCTCTCTGTATATATCAGTCCGTCTGTCTCCTCTCTCTCTGTATATATCAGTCCGTCTGTCTACTCTCTCTGTATATATCAGTCCGTCTGTCTCCTCTCTCCGTATATATCAGTCCGTCTGTCTCATCTCTGTATATATCAGTCCATCTGTCTCCTCTCTCTGTATATATCAGTCCGTCTGTCTCCTCTCTCTGTATATATCAGTCCGTCTGTCTCCTCTCTCTGTATATATCAGTCCGTCTGTCTCCTCTCTCTGTATATATCAGTCCGTCTGTCTCCTCTCTCTGTATATATCAGTCCGTCTGTCTCCTCTCTCTGTATATATCAGTCCGTCTGTCTCCTCTCTCTGTATATATCAGTCCGTCTGTCTCCTCTCTCTGTATATATCAGTCCGTCTGTCTCCTCTCTCTGTATATATCAGTCCGTCTGTCTCCTCTCTCTGTATATATCAGTCCGTCTGTCTCCTCTCTGTAAATATCAGTCCGTCTGTCTCATCCAACCATGTATCTATGGACCTTGCTTTGTGCACTGGGGCACAGTCATACTGGAATAGTAAAGGGCCTTCCCCAAACTGTTCCACAAAGCTGGAAGCATAGCATTGACCACAATGTCTGGTTATGCTGAAGCATTAAGATTTCCCTTCACTGGAGGTAAGGGGCCTAACCCAACCCCTGAAAAACACCCCCCATCCCATCATCCCTCCTCCGCCAAACTCTACAGTTGGCACAATGCAGTCAGGCAGGTAATGTTCTCCTGGCGTCCGCCAAACCCATACTCGTCCCTCGACTGATTCGTCAGTCCACATAACGCATTTCCACTGCTCCAGAGTCCAGTGGCGGCGTGCTTTACACCACTCGATCCAACGCGTGGCATTGTACTTGGTGATGTGAGGCTTGCATGCAGCTGCTCCAGAGTCCAGTGGTGGCTTGCTTTACACCACTCGATCTGACGCTTGGCATTGTACTTGGTGATGTGAGGCTTGCATGCAGCTGCTCCAGAGTCCAGTGGCGGCGTGCTTTACACCACTCGATCCAACGCTTGGCATTGTACTTGGTGATGTGAGGCTTGTATGCAGCTGCTCCAGAGTCCAGTGGTGGCGTGCTTTACACCACTCGATCTGACGCTTGGCATTGTACTTGGTGATGTGAGGCTTGCATGCAGCTGCTCCAGAGCCCAGTGGTGGCGTGCTTTACACCACTCGATCCAACGCTTAGCATTGTACTTGGTGATGTGAGGCTTGCATGCAGCTGCTCCAGAGTCCAGTGGCGGGCGTGCTTTACACCACTCGATCCGATGCTTGGCATTGTACTTGGTGATGTGAGGCTTGCATGCAGCTGCTCCAGAGTCCAGTGGCGGTGTGCTTTACACCACTCGATCTGACGCTTAGCATTGTACTTGGTGATGTGAGGCTTGCATGCAGCTGCTCCAGAGTCCAGTGGCGGCGTGCTTTACACCACTCGGTCTGACGCGTAGCATTGTACTTGGTGATGTGAGGCTTGCATGCAGTTGCTCCAGAGTCCAGTGGCGGTGTGCTTTACACCACTCGATCTGACGCTTAGCATTGTACTTGGTGATGTGAGGCTTGCATGCAGCTGCTCCAGAGTCCAGTGGCGGCGTGCTTTACACCACTCGGTCTGACGCTTAGCATTGTACTTGGTGATGTGAGGCTTGCATGCAGCTGCTCCAGAGTCCAGTGGCGGCGTGCTTTACACCACTCGGTCTGACGCGTAGCATTGTACTTGGTGATGTGAGGCTTGCATGCAGCTGCTCCAGAGTCCAGTGGTGGCGTGCTTTACACCACTCGATCCAACGCTTAGTATTGTACTTGGTGATGTGAGGCTTGCATGCAGCTGCTCCAGAGTCCCGTGGTGGCGTGCTTTACACCACTCGATCTGACGCGTGGCATTGTACTTGGTGATGTGAGGCTTGCATGCAGCTGCTCCAGAGTCCAGTGGCGGCGTGCTTTACACCACTCGATCCAACGCTTGGCATTGTACTTGGTGATGTGAGGCTTGCATGCAGCTGCTCCAGAGTCCCGTGGCGGCGTGCTTTACACCACTCGATCTGACGCTTGGCATTGTACTTGGTGATGTGAGGCGTGCATGCAGCTGCTCCAGAGTCCAGTGGTGGCGTGCTTTACACCACTCGATCCAACATGTAGCATTGTACTTGGTGATGTGAGGCTTGCATGCAGCTGCTCCAGAGTCCAGTGGCGGCGTGCTTTACACCACTCGATCCAACGCTTGGCATTGTACTTGGTGATGTGAGGCTTGCATGCAGCTGCTCCAGAGCCCAGTGGTGGCGTGCTTTACCCCACTCGATCCAACGCTTGGCATTGTACTTGGTGATGTGAGGCTTGCATGCAGCTGCTCCAGAGTCCAGTGGTGGCGTGCTTTACACCACTCGATCCAACATGTAGCATTGTACTTGGTGATGTGAGGCTTGCATGCAGCTGCTCCAGAGTCCAGTGGCGGGCGTGCTTTACACCACTCGATCCAACGCTTGGCATTGTACTTGGTGTGAGGCTTGCATGCAGCTGCTCCAGAGTCCAGTGGCGGCGTGCTTTACACCACTCGATCCAACGCTTGGCATTGTACTTGGTGGTGTGAGGCTTGCATGCAGCTGCTCCAGAGTCCAGTGGCGGCGTGCTTTACACCACTCGATCCAACATGTAGCATTGTACTTGGTGATGTGAGGCTTGCATGCAGCTGCTCCAGAGTCCAGTGGCGGCGTGCTTTACACCACTCAATCCGACGATTGGCATTGTACTTGGTGATGTGAGGCTTGCATGCAGCTGCTCCAGAGTCCAGTGGCGGCATGCTTTACACCACTCGATCCAACATGTGGCATTGTACTTGGTGATGTGAGGCTTGCATGCAGCTGCTCCAGAGTCCAGTGGTGGCGTGCTTTACACCACTCGATCCAACGCTTGGCATTGTATTTGGTGATGTGAGGCTTGCATGCAGCTGCTCCTGAGTCCAGTGGCGGCGTGCTTTACACCACTCGATCCAACGCTTAGCATTGTACTTGGTGATGTGAGGCTTGCATGCAGCTGCTCCAGAGTCCAGTGGCGGGCGTGCTTTACACCACTCGATCTGACGCTTGGCATTGTACTTGGTGATGTGAGGCTTGCATGCAGCTGCTCCAGAGTCCAGTGGCGGGCGTGCTTTACACCACTCGATCTGACGCTTGGCATTGTACTTGGTGATGTGAGGCTTGCATGCAGCTGCTTGGCCATGGAAACCCATTCCATGAAGCTCCCGCCGCAAAGTTTTTGTGCTGATATTAATGTCAGTGGAAGTTTGGGATCTTCAGCTATAGATTCACTGAGCTCCTCAGAATGACACTTTTTGTTTCACAAATGTCTGTAAATGCAGACTTCGTTCGACTAGTTTGACTAGGAATTAAATAATTAGGTGGTGTGTCCCAGTACTTGTGTCCTTATAGAGTGTATATATATGTATATATCAGTATGTCTTGCTATCTCGCCATATATATATAATATATATAGACTGTATGTATACCCCAATCAGCCATAACATTATGACCGCCTGCCTAATATTGTGTAAATCTCCTTTTGGCACCAAGACGTTAGCAGCGGATCCTTTAAGTCCTGTAAGTTGCGAGGTGGGGCCTCCATTGATTGGACTTTTTTGTCCAGCACGTCCCACAGATGCTCAATTGGATTGAGATCTGGGGAATTTGGAGGCCAAGTCAACACCTTGAACTCGTTGTTGTGTTCCTCAAACCATTCCTGAACCATTTTTGCTTTGTGGCAGGGAGCATTATCCTGCTGAGAGGCCAATGCCATTAGGGAATACCGTTTCCACGAAAGGGTATACATGGTCTGTAACAATGCTTAGGTAGGTGGTACGTGTCAAAGTAACATCCACATGAATGGCAGGACCCAAGGTTTCCCAGCAGAACATTACCCAAAGCATCACACTGCCT